>OY482672.1:95739056-96281407 GCA_960531455.1 Urophora cardui
TTATTGTTATGGATACGCGTTTGACCTCGATTACGATCTACAATCGAGTGGAGCAGCAATGCATGGCGGTCGGCATGATCTAGGGTTGCACTGTGGCTAGTCATTGTCGGCTGGGCGGGGTTCTTGCCTACATTGCTGTCCTGCGCCATAAACAGAAAAAATTCATATCATGCCTTTTCAAACCAAAACGAGTAAAATCAAACGAAAACAACATCCGGTTTTAGCCGGATGCCACGGACGGACCGTTGAAAAATTCAAAAGATAACCCGAAAAAAAATCAAATTCAAGAGGCCAGCCATCAGTTAAATTTAAATAAATGCAAACCGAGGGAAAATGTCGTTAAAATTTGAATATGAATTTTGAACGTACATATGTACGTTAAAGTCAGACGGACGTTAGCAAAACATTTAAACCGAAATTTAAATCGGACGGAAATACTGACAATCGACGGAAAAATTTGAAAATAGATAATCGGACGTTATATTTAAATAATCGCGGACGGAAGAGAAAAGATTTAGAAATTTAAATTTTGAATACACGTTGAAATCAAAAAAAACTGTCAAAGTGAATTTGAATTTGAATATACATATATATCGCAAAAAAAAATCGTTAAATTTGAATTTAATTTGAATCAACCGGAAGGACCGGTTATTAACAGGCATCTGAAAATACATAAAAGAAGCTGAAATTTAAAATATATGAACAATCAAAAAAAGTTAAAGGCCGAACTCACAAGGGGGGTGGCGTTGCTGATGTTGATGCAGCGCCGGTGCGTTTTTGTCCCACCCTAATCCATGGTTACTGTCGCACCCGAATATCAGTAACCCCTTACCTGTGTTGCGCCGCCGGTGTTGTTGCAGCGCTGGTGCTTTTCGACCCACCCTCATCCATGGCCATCGGTGCACCTTAAATTCGATGACCCCATTCCTGAAATCCCTAATGCCTTTTTAAATAAAGTAGGCCAGCACTCCCATTTTCATTTTACAATTTATTTATAATTCATTTTGGGTATATATAAAAAAGAAAGCCCCTATGTCCTATGTATAGTTCCTTTTAGTGCCATATATAGTTTAATATAGTGCTTATTGATCTACTAAGCCTGATATGAACTAACTACTAAATAAAACGGAATAGCCGCGCTTACAAATATAAGTATATGCCGTTACGTAGAGTCGAATCAAACATAGATTGCATATATGTTTGTATATATGTAAGTACAAAAAAAAACCTTACAATTACTTTATTTTAATTAGCTTACGTTCTAAGCCCACTCTGTGAAACGTGGCTCGAAGAGTAGATACATTGAAGTTGTATTTTAATTTAGACTAATTAGGTTAACTCTAATGAACGGAAAAAAAAATTCTTTTCTTTTGAAGATCTTACAAGTATGTATGTAGTATAAAGTAAGCTAAAATGGAATAGGGAGTTCGTGACGGGAACTTTTGGTCATTGCTTTTATATAATATCATTGGCGGCCTATATATGTATATTATCTTTATTGTTTGTTTTATGGGTTCTTTAATTTACGCTGGCTTGTTATATTCTCCTACACAGTCCCCCCCTTTATTACATCTAACTAATACAAATGTCATCAAAATAATATTCTTGTATCCTTGTTTTATACACCAATTATGCATGTATACTATTATTCCTTACAGCGGAATTTCATGGTTCTTTTGGTAGTACATATGTATACGTAGTAGATGGCCATTTGTATGTACACACGTAAATCAAAATTGATGCGAATTAAGCGCACTCGGGCAGCGTCATATACTCATGTTTTCACCTACATTCGAACCGAGTGGTGCCTTAGCTCAACATTACATTCAGAAAGAAAAAAAAAATTTTTCTGCTATGTACTTAAGCATGCACGTATGTATATGTATATGTCTACCTATGTACATACATATGACTGTTGCTCTTTTCACATCACTCAGAGTGTATTAAACCACTTTTATATACCTACATGTACAAGACACTGCATATAAAAAAAAAATTTTCGTTTGCCAAAACTAGTATTCTTTTCTACCGCTGTTTCCCAATTGAATTACTATAATTAACCTCTATTTAAATTTCGTTGTCTGCACTATACATACACACAAATCCATACGAACCAGACTTGGGCATTATTCGAATAAATTCTTTTATTTAGGTGGTTATTTAAAAAAAAGTATCCCTTTTTAAAGGTTTCATTCAGATAAACTCTCTACGGACAATCATTCCGGACTTTATTTCTTGTTTCACAAGGTAAATTAAAGCTCAGGGCAAACCGAGGACACAACTGAGCGATAGTCAAAATCATATATACATATATATATGTACACGTACATACGTACAAATGATGAACAACCGTATGTAAACGAAAATATCAGTTATTCGAATAGCTCTCTTGTTCGAATAAACGAAATTATCTATTATAAAGATCAAGGGAATTATTCATCCATCATTGGTTATTTGAACACTTTTTGGTTTTCCTTCTGCCCAACTCTGATATGAACACATACGTATCAATATTTGTGTGTACATATGTATGCATATTTTCATATGCTCTATACCAAAATAACGTATACCATTTCCCTTTTTGTTTCTAATTTAATTAACTACGTTAATATATATACATATTTTCTAATGCACCCGTTGCCTGACTCACCACCCGTTGCGGTGCACCTTTAGTGTTGGTGCCACCGATCTGCTGCTAAAGCTGCCACCGGTTGTTCGCTGCTGTTGTTACTGATTGTGCTGCTCGTTATAGCGATTGTTGTTGTTGACAATCGTTTCAACGTTGTTATTGTTGTTTTGATTGTTATTGCTATTACTGTAGCTGTACGAATTACCGTTTATGTTGTTGTTGTTGTGGTTGCTTTTAGTGGCAAAGTCAATGTGCGCTTCGCAAATAATTACTTGGCTGTTGTTGTTGTTTTTATGTTTGGCTTTGCTACGATTTAAGTAATTAAAATAAGACAATGCTCATTTGCCGATTTGCTGGTTGTTTGTAGCTATTTTGTTTTCGTTGTTTTTTTTTCTCTTTTAATATAAATATTTGGAAAAAATTGCGGAAAACGTGTGCGATTGGCTCACGTTTCTCTAAAAGGTTGCAGCTTCCGATGTCTATTACTGGAAAATTTTGAGGTCCTATGACTTAAATATCGCCTATGTAAATTCATGCACGAACTAACCAACTTGCTCCGTTGAGGTGGACTTGGCGGTGCTCCTTTAAATACTGGTGTTTCACTTATCCTTTCAAAGTCACATAAAACAAGTTAACTCCCCGCTTGGGATGCGCAAAACAATTCACACCAAAATCAAATTAAACACGTTACGTCCGACCGCAAATGTTTGTTCCAAATCCAATGCACGCCTCGTACCCAGTCAATTTACAATGCGACTTTGTGCTTTTATTTTTTGTTGTTGTTCTCACTGCTTTTTCCAATAGATAAACTCCTTCTGAGCGATTACAAAATGGGCAAGTGTTAGCTGTTGCTTAAATGTTTTAAATTGTTGATTGATTTTGTTTGCAGCAAATTCCAAAACAAAGGAAAACCAAACGAAAAAGTTGGAAATTAAAAACCAAATTCGCTTGCTTGTTTAAAACTTGATTGTTGCTGCTTGTTTTCTTGTTTTGCGGATTGCACTTTTTTGGTTTGAAATATGCAGGCAAATAAACCGAAAAAAAGCCAATTTCTGGTTTTAAAACTGTTTCTTTTTTTTTTTATGTATATATTTCTTGGATTTTTTTTTTTTAAAACAATCTTTTCTTAATTGTGATTCACCACTCAAAAATTTGTAATTCCACGAATAATAAAATTCTATCCAACTTTTGCTGCTGCTGTTGATGAAAAAAATCTTTCTTCTGTCTTCATCTGGAAGAGTCCCGTTTACTTTTCATCTCGCCTGCAGTGGTGTAGTGACGTGTGCATAATAGTGGCGTGACTTTACGGTTACCCGAATGTCTATATCATGGTATGACGCTAGCAATGACACAAGCGAGATGGAATGCGATTGCCATGTTACACAAATAAAAATACCAAAACTTTCGGAATAAAATGCCTCAAGCATTTTTTCCATGAAACTATCTCAAATTAATCGCTTATATTCGTGCCCTAGTAAATTTGCTACTGTAAAATTCTATTAGTGTACGTTAGGAATATTAATAGACATTGTTGTCTTACGCTCAAATTATAAAAATGGTAAGAGACAGGAAAATCTGATTAATGAAACAATAGTATAAACATGCGGTAAATAATTAATTAATTTTCTGTGAACTATGTAAAATTTAAAATTGTATGGAGCGCATGAGAATATTTTATAAAATATGCATTTGAAAGTACCAAGTATCCGAATAACCACGTGTTACGTATTTTCACATTCGAAGTGTTCATGGCAACCCTGGGAGAACCAGTTTGTCCATCACCAATACTTGTGCATCTCCGCCATTGGAACGATTGTAAAGATTCGGAGGGGAAATTTCTCATGATGCCTACTCATAGAGGTCGGCTCGATAGCTTGCCAGATTTGAAGAAAAATTTATGCGCGATCTATAAAGCTCGGGATCAAAAAAAAAAATGAAGCAATACCATATAATCATCTCGAAGAATAAAGAAGAAAAAAAATCAATGTAAATTTCGGATAAACCCACTCACTTAAAATTTGTTTAAACATTTGGTGGTGGAAAAGGGAATTAATTACAGGATTTGAGCGCAGAAAAATTTCGCATTTGGAATGTCTAGTAACTGGATGAGAAAATAAGAATCGTTATTATTGTTAGAACACCATAGTTGGTAAATGAAATTACTCGAACAGCAAAGTTACTAACGCTAAGAAAAAAAAAAATGAATTGTAAGCTGTTCTATCGAGATCACCCCTATAATACAACCTCATTCTCCTTCACATGCGACCAAGGCTAATTTATAGAAGGTTAACCTACTAACCAGCTGATTGCAGACTTTTCCCTATTTTTTTCCATATTGTGGTGCTTGTGTCAAAACTTATGACAATTTTGATCTTGACGCAGTATGATTTCTACGATGGCGGCTATGATTTTGACAGAAGCATCACGGAATACACAACCAATTTACATGGAGGGTGTATGTATGTATGTCCGTATATAGTACTGCAAAAACCTTCTATAATTGAACCATGCATGCGACTACCTTTCATGTTTGGCCACGCGTCACCATTCTTCTTCACCATGTCAGCACGTCGGCCATTATTAATTGGAAGTTATTGGGAACTACTAAGAAGGAAGCTATTGAAATAGTGGTACTGCCACACAGACAGAATTGAGCAACCGAAATTAACCCGTTTATGATCGATATCAGCATTGATATCGATAGCAAACCATAACAGGCCTGCTTCGCTTCGAAGACCTGACGAGGGAGCGAACAGGAAAAATGGTTTGCCTGTAAGGTTGTTGCGATAATACTCAACTGTTAACTACGTGGGGCACGACTCACCCCTAGATAAGAGTCTCAAATTCTACCACAGCTAACCGGGCAACAGAGGCTCCATCAGGTGATACCAAAAAAAACGTATGCTATATGAACGTGCAATCTAGTAGTGTATGAAAATCCGAGAATAATTGAAAGTCAGGTATAATAAAAAAATTCATTTGGTAAAAAACCAAAACGCGTAAGTCCGGTGTTGCGGTGATTCTCTATTGGCTTAGGCCAGAGAAGCCTACTCCCCCCTAGGAGCCCTCCTCCTAGGTGCCGATCTTGGTCGGTCTTAACAACCTGTCCCCCCCGGCTGATCCAACCCCGCACGTTGAACCCAGGACAGGCGGTCTTGAAAAAGACCCTTGGTCCGCTGGTTTCTCGCCCCCCGGAATGGGCTTTACAAAAAAAGTTAAATTATTTTGTTTCTTATTTTAAGGCTTCGCGGCCTTAGACATTTTTTTACAGGAGAACGCGTCTAAACTCCGAATACCATCACCCTATCAGCTGGTCTATGGTCCCTAACCTCGCGAAGCTGGACAAAAAAAACTTTAGCAGGAAAGTCATCAATACTCCGTTTAAATAGACATTTTTATATTGGAGAACTCGTCAAAACTCCGTAAGGTTAGGCATTTGATATAGGAGAACTCGCCAAAACTCCATAAAACTAGACATTTTAATTTGGGAGAACTCGTCAAAACTCCGCATAAGCAGACCAATTGGAATATGGACTGCTAGATGGTCCACGGTTCCCGATGGGAGCGCTTGTGATCCACCTATTATTATAACTGCTCGGGGAGAATACTGGGCGAATTGTCCCCGACCGCCAAGACGCCCAGCGGAGTCTTATTGAGGACGAATATCAGAAGCATGGAATCGTCCTATTAACCTCCCTGTTAAGTCTTCTAAGTCATACAGTGCATTGCCAGCTTTTCCACGAACTCGTCACTTGACTCTATCATTTGCCTGCGCTAAGTTTTTACAGATTTCCTCGTTTGCGTCCGTTCAGTCGACTGCTGACAGTTTTGGGACATTTAAACAAAATCGAACGTATGAGCGCTTCAAAAAAAACAAGGCACGCTTGAATGGTCGTATGAAATCTTAAGCAATTAACTGCCTAAATAAAATCACGTTTGATGTTAAAGTCCAAATGCAAATATTTATACAATTAACGAAATTTAAATCTCTATCTCGATTCAAAATTATGTCGCATCCAAAAGAAAATTACAAAACTTTGGTTTTTGTGTTTGGTGAAACTTTCAGCAATTATTTATAATGATTATTTGCTATTTGAATCTCTATGCCGGTACAAAATTATGTCACATCCGAAAAAGTAATAAAACTTTAATTGTCTCGTTTGGTGGAAAAATCAAGCAATAATTGTAATAATTATTTGCGATTCAAAACAAAAATTATCTTAAATTTTAACTAACAATATCGATTCAAAATGACTTCGCTTATATAAAAAAAAATATTTGTATAAATAAACGTGTTCATATACGTGTATATGTAAATGTAAAAAGATATTCAATGCAAAATATATATATATGTTCGTTATTCAATGGGAATGCTGACCTCCCATCATAAAAGGCACAGGTTACAGTATAAAAAAAAATATAACCCCCTTGAAAAATAAAAACACAAAAAAAATTAAGACGGTGTGTGCCAACTGGTCTCCAGCGCACCAACCGCAATGCAGGGTTGCTCGGAAGCTAAATCCCTGAGACAGGCTGGCTAACTAAAGATAGTTAGCAATAAAAAAAATTCAAATTTTGCGAAATACTAACCTATCTCCGCCGCAATGAAAGGAACGGTTTGAATCCGCTTTCCCCAGACTTGCGGAGATAGACAATACATCCTTGGGTCTCAGCTCAGCTCATCGCCATGAAGTGGTGCTAAATGTTCCAAGGCACCCAACTCAGGCATGAGATGAACTGAGGCCTGCATCGCATAACAAAAAAAAAAGACAAAACAAAAGAAATTTGCAAAATACCCTCCTAATCTCCGCCGCAATGAAAGGAACAGCTAGAGGCTGCTTTCCCCAGACTTGCGGAGATGAAAAGTACTAATTCAGGTCTCAGACCAACCCATCGCAATGAAAGTGGCGCTAGGTGCAACCAACTCAGACGCGGGATGGCTGAAGCCTAAATTGCAAAAAAAAATCACGAAAACAAAAAAAATAAAAAGGACGAATTTCCCTTATGACCAACATCCTTGGCTCCGCCGCAATGAAAGGCACGGTTTGAAGCCGCTACCCCAGACTTGCGAAGAAGGATTTGCTAGCTTAGGATCCAACTCAACTCATCGCAATGAAGGCGGTGTTCGAAACACTACTCCAGACGCGAGATGAGCTAGGCCCAAAAGAAAAAAAAATCCGATACACAAAACTGCACAAAAGACATATTCGGCAAAAAGTAAAAAAAAAATACTGAATCTAGCGGACATGCCCCTCGGACGACAGTGAAACAAATTTATATTACAAAAAAATTTAAGTGCGTTAAACACTGCCTCTCCGGGTGAAATGCAAAAAAAACAGACAAGGTGACGTGAAGTCTCGTGGAGCCTTGAGCCACTAACACCAATGCTTCTCCAATCAGCCTGATCAATTCCATCATCCCGCCGCAACGCAGTGGCGGCTACGGAGGCTGCCAATCTGGGACTTGCGTGAAGATGAAACTTCACTGACCGATCAGAAAACCACCGAAGCCAGCACCCAAGGCCCCACGTTGGGCGCCATCTGTTATGGTACAGCTTTCGACTATCGAGTGCGTTTTGTGGCGCCCTATGCCACCAACAGCGATGACCTCCTTGGACAACCTGATCAGCCCCACCATCCCGCCGCAACGCAGTGGCGGCGCAGGGCCTGCCCATCTGGGACTTGCGAGATAGTAAGACGTCACTGGCTGACCAAAAAGCCATCGAGTCAGCACGTTGGGCGCCATCTGTTATGGATACGCGTTTGACCTCGATTACGATCTACAATCGAGTGGAGCAGCAATGCATGGCGGTCGGCATGATCTAGGGTTGCACTGTGGCTAGTCATTGTCGGCTGGGCGGGGTTCTTGCCTACATTGCTGTCCTGCGCCATAAACAGAAAAAATTCATATCATGCCTTTTCAAACCAAAACGAGTAAAATCAAACGAAAACAACATCCGGTTTTAGCCGGATGCCACGGACGGACCGTTGAAAAATTCAAAAGATAACCCGAAAAAAAATCAAATTCAAGAGGCCAGCCATCAGTTAAATTTAAATAAATGCAAACCGAGGGAAAATGTCGTTAAAATTTGAATATGAATTTTGAACGTACATATGTACGTTAAAGTCAGACGGACGTTAGCAAAACATTTAAACCGAAATTTAAATCGGACGGAAATACTGACAATCGACGGAAAAATTTGAAAATAGATAATCGGACGTTATATTTAAATAATCGCGGACGGAAGAGAAAAGATTTAGAAATTTAAATTTTGAATACACGTTGAAATCAAAAAAAACTGTCAAAGTGAATTTGAATTTGAATATACATATATATCGCAAAAAAAAATCGTTAAATTTGAATTTAATTTGAATCAACCGGAAGGACCGGTTATTAACAGGCATCTGAAAATACATAAAAGAAGCTGAAATTTAAAATATATGAACAATCAAAAAAAGTTAAAGGCCGAACTCACAAGGGGGGTGGCGTTGCTGATGTTGATGCAGCGCCGGTGCGTTTTTGTCCCACCCTAATCCATGGTTACTGTCGCACCCGAATATCAGTAACCCCTTACCTGTGTTGCGCCGCCGGTGTTGTTGCAGCGCTGGTGCTTTTCGACCCACCCTCATCCATGGCCATCGGTGCACCTTAAATTCGATGACCCCATTCCTGAAATCCCTAATGCCTTTTTAAATAAAGTAGGCCAGCACTCCCATTTTCATTTTACAATTTATTTATAATTCATTTTGGGTATATATAAAAAAGAAAGCCCCTATGTCCTATGTATAGTTCCTTTTAGTGCCATATATAGTTTAATATAGTGCTTATTGATCTACTAAGCCTGATATGAACTAACTACTAAATAAAACGGAATAGCCGCGCTTACAAATATAAGTATATGCCGTTACGTAGAGTCGAATCAAACATAGATTGCATATATGTTTGTATATATGTAAGTACAAAAAAAAACCTTACAATTACTTTATTTTAATTAGCTTACGTTCTAAGCCCACTCTGTGAAACGTGGCTCGAAGAGTAGATACATTGAAGTTGTATTTTAATTTAGACTAATTAGGTTAACTCTAATGAACGGAAAAAAAAATTCTTTTCTTTTGAAGATCTTACAAGTATGTATGTAGTATAAAGTAAGCTAAAATGGAATAGGGAGTTCGTGACGGGAGCTTTTGGTCATTGCTTTTATATAATATCATTGGCGGCCTATATATGTATATTATCTTTATTGTTTGTTTTATGGGTTCTTTAATTTACGCTGGCTTGTTATATTCTCCTACACAGTCCCCCCCTTTATTACATCTAACTAATACAAATGTCATCAAAATAATATTCTTGTATCCTTGTTTTATACACCAATTATGCATGTATACTATTATTCCTTACAGCGGAATTTCATGGTTCTTTTGGTAGTACATATGTATACGTAGTAGATGGCCATTTGTATGTACACACGTAAATCAAAATTGATGCGAATTAAGCGCACTCGGGCAGCGTCATATACTCATGTTTTCACCTACATTCGAACCGAGTGGTGCCTTAGCTCAACATTACATTCAGAAAGAAAAAAAAAATTTTTCTGCTATGTACTTAAGCATGCACGTATGTATATGTATATGTCTACCTATGTACATACATATGACTGTTGCTCTTTTCACATCACTCAGAGTGTATTAAACCACTTTTATATACCTACATGTACAAGACACTGCATATAAAAAAAAAATTTTCGTTTGCCAAAACTAGTATTCTTTTCTACCGCTGTTTCCCAATTGAATTACTATAATTAACCTCTATTTAAATTTCGTTGTCTGCACTATACATACACACAAATCCATACGAACCAGACTTGGGCATTATTCGAATAAATTCTTTTATTTAGGTGGTTATTTAAAAAAAAGTATCCCTTTTTAAAGGTTTCATTCAGATAAACTCTCTACGGACAATCATTCCGGACTTTATTTCTTGTTTCACAAGGTAAATTAAAGCTCAGGGCAAACCGAGGACACAACTGAGCGATAGTCAAAATCATATATACATATATATATGTACACGTACATACGTATAAATGATGAACAACCGTATGTAAACGAAAATATCAGTTATTCGAATAGCTCTCTTGTTCGAATAAACGAAATTATCTATTATAAAGATCAAGGGAATTATTCATCCATCATTGGTTATTTGAACACTTTTTGGTTTTCCTTCTGCCCAACTCTGATATGAACACATACGTATCAATATTTGTGTGTACATATGTATGCATATTTTCATATGCTCTATACCAAAATAACGTATACCATTTCCCTTTTTGTTTCTAATTTAATTAACTACGTTAATATATATACATATTTTCTAATGCACCCGTTGCCTGACTCACCACCCGTTGCGGTGCACCTTTAGTGTTGGTGCCACCGATCTGCTGCTAAAGCTGCCACCGGTTGTTCGCTGCTGTTGTTACTGATTGTGCTGCTCGTTATAGCGATTGTTGTTGTTGACAATCGTTTCAACGTTGTTATTGTTGTTTTGATTGTTATTGCTATTACTGTAGCTGTACGAATTACCGTTTATGTTGTTGTTGTTGTGGTTGCTTTTAGTGGCAAAGTCAATGTGCGCTTCGCAAATAATTACTTGGCTGTTGTTGTTGTTTTTATGTTTGGCTTTGCTACGATTTAAGTAATTAAAATAAGACAATGCTCATTTGCCGATTTGCTGGTTGTTTGTAGCTATTTTGTTTTCGTTGTTTTTTTTTCTCTTTTAATATAAATATTTGGAAAAAATTGCGGAAAACGTGTGCGATTGGCTCACGTTTCTCTAAAAGGTTGCAGCTTCCGATGTCTATTACTGGAAAATTTTGAGGTCCTATGACTTAAATATCGCCTATGTAAATTCATGCACGAACTAACCAACTTGCTCCGTTGAGGTGGACTTGGCGGTGCTCCTTTAAATACTGGTGTTTCACTTATCCTTTCAAAGTCACATAAAACAAGTTAACTCCCCTGCTTGGGATGCGCAAAACAATTCACACCAAAATCAAATTAAACACGTTACGTCCGACCGCAAATGTTTGTTCCAAATCCAATGCACGCCTCGTACCCAGTCAATTTACAATGCGACTTTGTGCTTTTATTTTTTGTTGTTGTTCTCACTGCTTTTTCCAATAGATAAACTCCTTCTGAGCGATTACAAAATGGGCAAGTGTTAGCTGTTGCTTAAATGTTTTAAATTGTTGATTGATTTTGTTTGCAGCAAATTCCAAAACAAAGGAAAACCAAACGAAAAAGTTGGAAATTAAAAACCAAATTCGCTTGCTTGTTTAAAACTTGATTGTTGCTGCTTGTTTTCTTGTTTTGCGGATTGCACTTTTTTGGTTTGAAATATGCAGGCAAATAAACCGAAAAAAAGCCAATTTCTGGTTTTAAAACTGTTTCTTTTTTTTTTTATGTATATATTTCTTGGATTTTTTTTTTTTAAAACAATCTTTTCTTAATTGTGATTCACCACTCAAAAATTTGTAATTCCACGAATAATAAAATTCTATCCAACTTTTGCTGCTGCTGTTGATGAAAAAAATCTTTCTTCTGTCTTCATCTGGAAGAGTCCCGTTTACTTTTCATCTCGCCTGCAGTGGTGTAGTGACGTGTGCATAATAGTGGCGTGACTTTACGGTTACCCGAATGTCTATATCATGGTATGACGCTAGCAATGACACAAGCGAGATGGAATGCGATTGCCATGTTACACAAATAAAAATACCAAAACTTTCGGAATAAAATGCCTCAAGCATTTTTTCCATGAAACTATCTCAAATTAATCGCTT
Source organism: Urophora cardui (assembly GCA_960531455.1). Classification (NCBI taxonomy): domain Eukaryota; kingdom Metazoa; phylum Arthropoda; class Insecta; order Diptera; family Tephritidae; genus Urophora; species Urophora cardui. The sequence goes on from OY482672.1 coordinate 95,751,518, forward strand.
ATATTCGTGCCCTAGTAAATTTGCTACTGTAAAATTCTATTAGTGTACGTTAGGAATATTAATAGACATTGTTGTCTTACGCTCAAATTATAAAAATGGTAAGAGACAGGAAAATCTGATTAATGAAACAATAGTATAAACATGCGGTAAATAATTAATTAATTTTCTGTGAACTATGTAAAATTTAAAATTGTATGGAGCGCATGAGAATATTTTATAAAATATGCATTTGAAAGTACCAAGTATCCGAATAACCACGTGTTACGTATTTTCACATTCGAAGTGTTCATGGCAACCCTGGGAGAACCAGTTTGTCCATCACCAATACTTGTGCATCTCCGCCATTGGAACGATTGTAAAGATTCGGAGGGGAAATTTCTCATGATGCCTACTCATAGAGGTCGGCTCGATAGCTTGCCAGATTTGAAGAAAAATTTATGCGCGATCTATAAAGCTCGGGATCAAAAAAAAAAATGAAGCAATACCATATAATCATCTCGAAGAATAAAGAAGAAAAAAAATCAATGTAAATTTCGGATAAACCCACTCACTTAAAATTTGTTTAAACATTTGGTGGTGGAAAAGGGAATTAATTACAGGATTTGAGCGCAGAAAAATTTCGCATTTGGAATGTCTAGTAACTGGATGAGAAAATAAGAATCGTTATTATTGTTAGAACACCATAGTTGGTAAATGAAATTACTCGAACAGCAAAGTTACTAACGCTAAGAAAAAAAAAAATGAATTGTAAGCTGTTCTATCGAGATCACCCCTATAATACAACCTCATTCTCCTTCACATGCGACCAAGGCTAATTTATAGAAGGTTAACCTACTAACCAGCTGATTGCAGACTTTTCCCTATTTTTTTCCATATTGTGGTGCTTGTGTCAAAACTTATGACAATTTTGATCTTGACGCAGTATGATTTCTACGATGGCGGCTATGATTTTGACAGAAGCATCACGGAATACACAACCAATTTACATGGAGGGTGTATGTATGTATGTCCGTATATAGTACTGCAAAAACCTTCTATAATTGAACCATGCATGCGACTACCTTTCATGTTTGGCCACGCGTCACCATTCTTCTTCACCATGTCAGCACGTCGGCCATTATTAATTGGAAGTTATTGGGAACTACTAAGAAGGAAGCTATTGAAATAGTGGTACTGCCACACAGACAGAATTGAGCAACCGAAATTAACCCGTTTATGATCGATATCAGCATTGATATCGATAGCAAACCATAACATTATCTTTACCTTTACCTTTACCTTTACCTTTACCTTTACCTTTACCTTTACCTTTACCTTTACCTTTACCTTTACCTTCACCTTTACCTTTACCTTTACCTTTACCTTTACCTTTACCTTTACCTTTACCTTTACCTTTACCTTTACCTTTACCTTTACCTTTACCTTTACCTTTACCTTTACCTTTACCTTTACCTTTACCTTTACCTTTAACTTTACCTTTACCTTTACCTTTACCTTTACCTTTACCTTTACCTTTGCCTTTACCTTTACCTTTACCTTTACCTTTACATTTACTTTACCGGGACCATCCATCACTATCCGGGCCCACAACTTGAACCATCTCTGGGAAACCGACTTAAAAAATAACAATGAAAATATCTGTATGTTGAAGCCCTGCTCGACACCTTTCATTTGATACCAATAACGCTTAGAAACATTCGAGGGTCATCCGGGTCCACGTTTTGACCCATATTTGGAGACCCGGCCTAGGCGTCGCAATGAAAATAACTGTATGTTGAAGGCCTGCTCAGCACCTTTCATTTGATACTCATATTGCTCAAACACTTGCTGGGTCACTCTGGGTCCATATTTGGGCCTATATTCCGGGAAGTTCCCTATTATGTGCGCTAATACCATATGAATCCACTGTGAAAATTTCATAAAGATAAAGATTACTTTGGGAGTCCATAAAGGACACACACACACATTCATTTTTATATAATAGATATAAACAAAATTTTAAGGGCATATTTTCAGTGCTTAAACCAAGTTTTAAGAGCATATTTTTAGCGCTTAAACCATATTTTTAAGGACATATTTTTAGCGCTAAAAACGAGTTTTTTAGGGCATATTTTCTGTTGCCCTAGTAATTATATAGAACAAAGTGCCGAATTATTGTAAAAGAGAGTTTCGGATGTATTTCCGAATTTCAAAAACCCTTTTTGCGAGCCTATGCGAACGATTTTTATATTGAGGGCTATTGATAAAAGGCTATCTGACCAAAAAGAAACCCAAAACGAATCAAGAGAAATTAAATAAGGAAACACCATGTTTTATTTTATTCTTTTTACGTTATATGTATATACAGAATTAACAGCAATAATTTTAATTTTAATTCTTTTCTGCAACTTTAAATTTGGGGCTTGATATTTTTCTCTTGTGAGAAACAAGGCTGCAAAATAACGTTTGTTTCTCTTGATATATTCGATTTTATGAACGTAAAAAGCATAACAAAATCTATTTTGAAAGAGTTTTTAGTGCTTAGCACGAAATTTTTTATTTTAAATCAATTTTTTTTTTTTTTTAATTGTTGGGGTAAGTGGAAAAAAATTCAACAACTATTTACATTTTCAACATTAACGTTAGTGTGTATATGCTTTTGCATATATTCTCCACAAACGTGCTGAATTTTTGTTGTAGGCAGTTCGCAATGAACATTGTTGTTGGTATTTATTTTATGTATATACCAAACAACGTTAACAATTTTACTTGAAAGAGTTTTTAGTGCTTAGCACGAAATTTTTTATTTTAATTCAATTTTTTTTATATCTAAATCTATTTTGTTTCAACTGTTATAAAAAAAATTAACAAAATTTTTTTGTTTTGATAATTATCAAAACAATTATTTCAAAAAAATATAGTTTCAAATTTAAACGAAAAAATTGACTTTTCAATAATTTCGTTTTCTATGAATAAAAGAAATTTTACATATGTTTGTATGTATGTACATACGTACATAAATAAAAACAAATACAATTCTTGTTAATTTTTTTTATATCAACGGAACAAAATTATTCTGATTAAAGGTTTATTGATAATTTTTGAAACGAAAAAATTTTGTTTCTGATAATTAGCAAAACAAAATAATTTTTGGATATTTTTTATTGATATTTTTTGAAACAAAATTATTTTGTTCATTTCGTTGAGCAGCCTTGGTGAGAAGATAGATGACATTTTTCTCCAACACCTGGCTGTTGGAGGCTGCTGAGTAAATGCTGTTGGAAAAAGTAAGCGAACAGACTTAGGGCCGTTTACTCAACCTCTGATTAACGCTAACCGGAGGACAAAGGTCCGGTTAAGCTATGTACTGCATTATCGACCATATGTTAAACACATGGTTTGATGAAGTCGATAATGATGTTTCACTGAACTTTAACCGTGGTTAGCGTTAATCAGAGTTTGATTAAACGGCCCTTAATATTTAATCCATTAAAATTCCAGTTTTTAAGTATTATTTTATTTAATAAATATTAAATTCCTTTATGGAAGTACAGAAAAAAGTGTTCTTAGGTTTATTTTAAAACCAATAGTACCTACTTCCGATCAATGTCTCAGAATAAGCTTTTCAAATTAATTTTTCGCAGCTAACGCATTTGTTCGACACCCCCAATATCTTACAAATATAATTATAAGTCACTTTGAGAGATAGTACTAGTCTACAACTCCGATGACGGCGTCGAGAACTATGCGATAGCCAGTCGAGTTTCGCACGGATCCGTCCTAGTCCCTATCTTGTGGAATGTTATGTACAATGGGGTCCGAGAGCTGGAATATCCTAAATCTATAGAGCTTTTAACCTACGCAGATGAATTCATAATAAGAGGAGTAGCAAGTCACATAGAAAAGCTCAGGAAACCATGGCCCTGTAGCTCGCGGATCGAACAGATGTAATGCTAGTGAGCGCAAGAAAAGTGTATGAAAATATGTGAATTTCGGTTGGGTGGTGCGAGTAAACTTCGTAGCCATCAATAAAATATCTTGGTGTGGTACTGATCAGAGGCTGTGCAACTTGATACAAGCTATAGAAAAGGCGTAAAAAATATGTGGCGATCATGAAAGGATGATTACCAATAAAGGTTGTGTACGGTCAGCTCGTCGACCTCCGCTAGTCAGGGCAACAAACTTCGCAATTCATGACCATTCTAAGACCGACAAGTGCATTTCGAACATTCTTTGGTGATGCTAGTGGACTTATAGATTGATTACCAATATGAGCAGTTGGGCGGATAAAGAGCAGTGTCAGCCAATATCCACCTTATTCAGTTCCTTAGCCGGCATGGTGTTTTAGGGCCTAGCTTTGTGGATTGAAGCACAACGTTAGTCCTTCTTGTTCTTTGTGTTGCTACGCTATAGAATGTTATGGTTTGCTATCGATATCAATGCTGATATCGATCACAAACGGGTTAATTTCGGTTGCCCAATTCTGTCTGTGTGGCAGCACCACTATTTCAGTAGTTTTCTTAGTACTTTTTCAATAACTTCCAATTAATAATGGCCGACGTGCTGACATGGTGAAGAAGAATAGATGACGCTTGGCCCAAAGAAGACAGGTCGTCGCATGTGAGGGAGAATATGCGATTGGCGTTAGAGGGGTTGCTTCAAAATGTCAAAAGCGGGGTAAAAGCCAGAGAACACGCAACTTGGCATTCAACCTATTTCTACGAACAACGCATGTAAGATTGTAAAATCAAGACATAAGCCAAGTGATAAGTTGACATAAGCCAAGAACAGGAAGAAGAAGAGCGATTCTCTCTCACGTCGACCTTGTGTGGTTGAGCTGTGGGCTAGTGTAACAGTTGGCTGCACTGCAAGACGAGGTTGATTATTAGATTGTCCCCATGGAACAGCTGACAATTTTTTTTAGACAAGAGCAATTTCCCTGTTCGAGTAACTTTCATTCTCCATTGTTGGTGTTCTGGCAATAATTAAAATTTGTATTTTCTTATTCAGTTAATAGGTATTTTAAATGCGAAATTTTTCTTTGCCCAAATCCTGTAATTAATTCTTTTCTTGCTCCACTAAGAGTCTAAACTAATTTTAAATAAGTAATTGCATCCGAGATTTACACTGATTTTTTTTTATTCCTCTAAATGGCTATGTGGTTTTAATTCATTCTTCAGATTTTAATCCTTATAGATTGCATGAAAATTTTTTTTTAATTGCAAATAGGCAAGCTTTCGAGCCAACCTCTACAAATAGGCCTTTCATGGGGAAAGCTTAATTAAAATCTCCCATCTCAACCTTGACAATCGTTCCAATGGCGAGGTATGCACATGTATTGGTGATGGAGAAACTGGTTCTTTCAGGGTTGCCATGAATACCTGCTACTGTGAAAATACGCAACACGTGGTTATTCGGATACTTAATACTTTCAAATGCACCTATTATAAAATGTTCGTATGCGCTCCATACAATTTTAAATTTTACATAGTTCACAGAAAATTAAATAATTATTTACCACATAATTTTACTAGGTTTGTTTCTTATTGGCTGGTTGTGGATGGTTGGCCAGGTTTGGGCTGGCGAAATGTTTCTTGATTTTCTGTTTATTTCGCTCTTTATGAGCGTAGTTCTTTCCGTTTTGCTCTTTTCATTTCACTTGACAGCTGGCTGCTGGTTTAATAAGAAACAAACATACTATTTCATTAATCAGATTTTCCTGTCTCTTACCATTTTTGTAATTTGAGCGTAAGACAACAATGTCTATTAATATTCCCAACGTACACTAATGGAATTTTACAGTAGCAAATTTTCTAGGGCACGAATACAATCGACTTTTTTGAGATAGTTCATGGGAAAATGCTTGAGGCATTTTATTCCGAAAGTTTTGGTTATTTTTTTTTGTGTAACATGGCAATCGCATTCCACCTTGCTGTGTCATTGCTAGCGTCACATCATGATATGGACATTCGGGTAACCGTAAAGTCACGCCACTATTATGCACACGTCACTACATTGTTATACGTCACTACATTGTTATACGGAAAAGAAACGGGACTCTTCCAAAACGAATACAGAAAAAGGCGAAGGTGAGGTTTTAGCTGGGCACGCTTGAACAGAAAAATTTGGGTACAGAGTGAGTGAGTTGGAAAAAGACGGTGGAGAATGTTCGTGTTCGCAGTGTGCAAGAAGAAGCGTATAAGAACAAAAATTATAAAAAAAAAAAAAAAAATTGCGTGGTTTTAAGAAAAAAAAAAATAAAAACTAAACTTAGGTGCTATAAAAATAAGGTAGTCAACAAATGCTCGAAAGTGAATGTGCATGCAAAAGGAAGGTTTAGGTGCGCCGATATTTTTTTTTTGTATGCCCGAGGCTGGTACTTCCGTCGCTAACATATAGCCAAACGAAATTCAAAGGGAAATAAACAACAATAGTAACCAATGCAGCGCATTCGGTGAATTTGGCAACGCATCCATTGTGTGAAGAAAGGGTTAAAATAATAGAAGAAACACTGAAGGAAGAAAGCAGCTGCTGGATATAGCATAACAGCGAATTTTTTTAAGATACAAAACAAAACCACACTTTTTCCTGCTTAATATTTATCTACAGTGTCCCAGCACTAACAACAACAACAAGTATAAAGCCAAATCAACAGCAAAGCGAAGTAAGACCTTCAGAAAGAATTGCTAGTACAACAAATAGTCAACAACAAGAAGAACAACAACATCTAGTGTACTCTTACTTGAGCAAAACAACCAGTTAAAACTGCCAACAGAACCGTTTAACTTTTTCTTTACGCTACGCAAGTCAATTTGATTGCAACAAAAGCAACAAACAAACATTCAAACTATAAGGATTTTTCAAGTCATAACTCGCGCTGAATTGCAATTTGAAGCTTTGTGACGGTAGTATTGGCAACGCTGACAACATAATTAACAACAACAACGTAAGTAACAACGACAGCAACAACATCATTATTTGCAACAACAGCAACAGCAACATTTAATTGAACAACAGTACCTCAGCCAAAATTTGTTATTTGCAACATTTTCGCCAACATTTCGATTATTATTATTATCAGCAGCAGCAGCAACAGCGTTATCGGTTGCCGGTGTTGCCGCGTTTACATTTGCAAATACAGCAACAACAAGACCAACACCAATAACCGCCAACAACGAAAACAACAAAAAAAAAACCCATCAGCACAACATCAATCAGCAACAACAACAATCCCCATAGCACCAACAACGACAACAGCAGCAGCAACAATCACCGGCGCATAGTCCGTAAGAATAATATTTTTATTTAATATTTAATTTCACTTTATTTTAGTAAAGTTGATGTACATACATATGTGCATATTTATGTGGATTTGCCTTGCCTGTACATATACATTTGTACGGAGGCGTTATGTATACTGAGTTGCCACAAAACAAATTTTATGTTCAAAAAAAAAAAATTTTTTTTTTGGCACAGGCACATACGCATAAATACGTACATATTACCATACAACAAAGACGAAGATGTATAGTGCTCAATATTTGGGGTTGGCTGAAAATCACCCTCATGCTCGAATGTAATATCGTTTTATAAAAAAAAAGGGCGCCCTAATCTATATAATTTGTAGCACTAATATTTGAACGTAGGGTATATTAAATATATAATGAAAGAAAATTGAGGACTTAGATTTTAAGAAAAGGGAAATGAATTCCAAATAAAATTAAAAAAATTAAAATGGGAATGTTGACCACCCTAATTTAAAAAGGCATAGGGATCTCAGGTACGGGGTCATCAAAACATAGGTGCATTGATGACCATGGATGAGGGTGGGCCGAAAAGCACCAGCGCTGCAACAACACCAGCGGCGCAACACAGGTTAGGGGTTACTGGTATTCGGGTGCGACAGTAACCATGGATTAGGGTGGGACAAAAACGCACCGGCGCTGCAACAACATCAGCAACGCCACCCCCTTGTGAGTTCGGCCTTTAACTTTTTTTTTGATTTTCCATATGTTTTAAATTTCAGCTTTCTTTTATGTATTTTCAGATGCCTGTTAATAATCGGTCGTTCCGGTTGATTCAAATTTAAATTCAAATTTAACGATTTTTTTTCGCGATATGTATATTCAAATTTAAATTCACTTTGACAGTTTTTTTTTGTAGTGGCTATTCAAATTTAGTGCACATAGATTTCAACGTACATTCAAATTTAAATTTTGGTGCAACGATTATTTTCTCGTCCGTCCGCGATTATTTAAATATAACGTCCGCTTATCTAATTCCAAATTTTTCCGTGATGTCAGTATTTCCGTCCGATTTAAATTTTGGTTTAAATGTTTTGCTAACGTCCATCTGACTTTAACGTACATTCAAAATTCATATTCAAATTTCAACGACATTTTCCCTCGGTTTGCATTTATTTAAATTTAACTGATGCCTGGCCTCTTGAATTTGGATTTTTCGGGTTAATCTGAATTTTCGAATTTTTCAACGGTCCGTCCGTGGCATCCGGCCAAACCGGATGTTGTTTTAGTGTGATTTTACTCGTTTTGGTTTGAAAAGGCATGATATGAATTTTTTCTGTTTATGGCGCAGGACAGCAATGTAGGCAAGAACCCCGCCCAGCCGACAATGACTAGCCACAGTGCAACCCTAGATCATGCCGACCGCCATGCATTGCTGCTCCACTCGATTGTAGATCGTAATCGAGGTCAACGCGTATCCATAACAAGAAGACGTTGAACACGTCTTTCCCCCCGCTTATCAGCTGTGTTCTGTCGTAAGGGGCGACTAATGTACACTGACTTACAAGGTTGATAATGGCCAAAAATTGTTCGCATGACAGTCGGGCTAGCCTCAGAAAGAATTGTAGCTGAGCGATCCGAATGCATCCGGAAAAGGACTGTTACTTGCTCTACATTTTCTGCACTCCTTCGTGGAATGTCTTAGTGGCTATAAAAACAACAATAAGTCACCGGCGCCGATATTAGCCCAAGTGAGATACTGAGAAAACTCCATGTCATACGATGTATTACTTGGGCGGTGATTCCATAGGATCGGCTTTGGGCGGAAGTAGGTTTCGATGTTTCTCGTACTAATAAAAAAAACTCATAAAGCAATCGCGTGTTCCATTGATATTCATAAATTTCATAAATTATTTACTTCTTTTTCTCTTGGGCAATTTTTACCCCCTTATACAACATAGGTAACTATTTTTGTCCAGCCCAGTGAATGATAAACAAAAGTCATAATGGATAAAACACTGACATTTTTTACGTGTAGTTTTACTAAATAATAAAAGCCAAAAAGTTTCACCAGAATATATGAATCCTATAAAAAGATATGCAAAGTCGTTTGGGCAATTTTGGCCCACGTATACAGGATAAGTGTTATAGCATGTTCATGGTGAGCCTGCGTTTTGCGTTTCGGAGGCATTTTTGCGTTTAGTCCAAAACGCAACATTAAATGTTACATTTCTCCATACAAATGTCACCACCAAAATGCAATTTAACGCAACTATTTTTTTGCGTTTTGAATGCTAACGCAGAAAGCAACCCTGAAATCTTCGAAAAAATTTGCCATTCGAATGGAAAATAGTGGCAACACTCTGGCAATACAAGAACGAAATACCTACAAGATTACGCATATAGAGCAGCATGAGCATGGGCACACGAGCTCCATGATGACGTCACTCTACATGTAATGAACGAAAGTAAACAAAACAGAGATCAAAATTAATACCAAAGCGGTTGGTACGTTTGGTTTGCAAAATTAGTGTATTATATTATTATATATTTTGCAAATTCTTGTTCTATTTTTTTAATTAGACAAAACAAAAAATAAACCTCATCACCTGATTGCGTAATCTGGGATATTAGCTCCTTTTGTTTCGAACTTCTCAAATGCGCATTTACAAAACGCGGCAGCATGAACACTTTTCGAAAAGCCATCTTCGAAAATGCAAAATGTTGCGTTTGCATGAACATAGTATTAAAAGCGTTAGTTTTATTATCACCCCGATTCTAAATATCCGCCAGAATCTCAACCCTTGTGGATTTTTTCGTTCACCAGGAAAATTTCCTCCTATTCTCTTTCACTAGCGAGAAGAAAAACTGGCGAACAGAATTTCGAACATGGGAGCGGATTTTCGAAGTCAGCTGTTTTGTTGCAAGGCAGATCTAGCAGGGTAGGCGCTTAAGCGGATTCAGAAATTTCCCATGCATTTTGTTATTGTAATTGGTAGTGTAGTGTCAAAATAATATTTCGCCTTGGTTAAAACGTGAATTCACTTGGGACTGGCCCATTCCTATTGGGCCATGATGTGAATTCGCTTTGATTTTTACATTACACTCTACGTTTGCAAATAAAAAAGTAGCTGCGGAATTTGCCTATGCGCCTACCTATGTCGGCTTCGATATAATGCGAATGCCGTATTTATTTTCAAACCACTGAGAATTTTTCAATAAAATTTTCAGGAAATGTTATGTGAATGTTAATTTTACTAATTTTAAAACTCCACTATGCAAAAATGCTGTGGACTGCTCCAGAAATATAAATCCAGAAAGGGAATTCCTCCGACTGAGGGTAATTTTTTTTTAAGCGAGGTCGAAGGCCGCTAACGCAAAATGTTTTTCTACTCAAAACAACTGTGGATCGGTCCATAGATTTTACTCCAGAATGAGAATTCTGCCGCCTGAGGGTTATTATTTTTAAGCGCAGCCGACGGCCGCCAACGCATAAGGGTGTTCTACGCAAAAATAATTTATTATTAACAAACTATAAGTTTTCTCAAGATTTCGTTTGCATTTTAGTGATCCATATGACCCACTACCCCAAAAAAAAAAAAAAAACGAAAAATGCAGGGGCCTGGAGCATATCGAAATTTCCCCAAAAATTTTGCATTTTTGTTAAAAAAAATTGCAAATTTAACAAAATTAAGCGTAAATATGCATAGTATTTTCGGAAGTAGCAGAGGTCTATAAGAGGAAGATTGCGCGATGGTACGAATCCGATTAAGTTGTCGGAATCTTTATAGGAAATAAAAAAGTTGTTTGAGAGTATTACATTGATTTTATTATTTTGCAGATTTACTAAATACTATAGAGTTAATAAACCTGCGTTCAAATAATTATTGGACATTTTAATATCACATACACAGCAGCCAAAGAAACTATTTGCAGTCTCTCCTATTATAAAGCTATGCGCATTCTTCCGTGTTCTTGCTTGAAGACGGATATCAAACGTGAGTTGGAAAAAATTCTGACGTTTGATTGGCTCAATCCACCTTCAGCAAAGTTCTAAAAATTGTTGAAATTTTTGAAAGTGAGTTGTATCCGATTTGGACCATGATCCAACAATAAAGGTTTTCGCATGACGACATACCTTCATACATAGTGGGGCCACAAGTGTCATGCAAAGAGGAATGTAGAAGGATTTGGCAGATTCGGCCCCTATGGAAATGCTAGGGTGCGTGTGTGTGTGGCATATGTCAACAAAAAAAAAATGCTTGTGTTCGTGTGTTTATGAAGATTGAAGAAGAAGTCAGCTGATCTTATGCATTCTCCTTTATTGTTGCTCTATGCATTTGGATTAATAAAGCTATGAACAGCGACGAAAAAGAAAATTTTCAAGTGCATTTTTTAAAACTACGACTTCCCTAGTGTCCTTGAATGTATTGATGGAACACATGTCCGCATTATCGCTCCATATCAAAGCAAGCAATACAGCCTACAAGCCGCGCAATATCCGGCTACCTTTCCAATAAACTTACTAAAATATCTATTTGCTGTTTATACTTTCCGTCATAAAAATAAGCAAACCAGTACATAATTAATTCAATTATGTATTTTTTATTAACAAAAGTTATATTCACTCACATTTTGTTCAGCATTCACTTAAAATTGTCTTGTGAAAAATCTCACAAAATAATTGCATAAATTCTCGCTTTTGTTTTCATTCGTGATACCTACTTTTCTCCCTTATTCGCTTTTCACTTTTTCGAACATCATTTAGAATAGCCGGAAAGGGAGAAGCGGAAAAATCCACAAGGAATTTGTGTTCAGAATAGGGGAACAGGGAGAAGCGGAAAAATCCTTGTGGATTTTTCGTTTAGAATCGGGGTGTATAAGTTAATTGCAGCCTCACATTTTTTAGTCAACATATTTAGAAAATCCAATGTTATGATGGTATATGGTGCCGTGTACACTTCGCAATACGGTTCCACGCCAACAGACCATCGTAATATCTTGTGTTTGACCGAGTATAGTATTGAAACTTTCGATGCGTCCCATAACGCGAATTCACGACAATCGACTGGTGCATCTGGGCATGAATAGTGTGGCACGGAAGCCTTCATAAATCTCTTTCGCGTTTCGTCAACTGGTCGCCTCGGAAGAATACGATGAAATACAGACTTGTACACCCGCCCGATTTTCCTTCGAAATATGATTGATGTATAAACAAAAAATTAAAATAAGTATATAAATATTTGGTTTTCCATATAGTAAATTCTTACATTTGAGGAATTCTCCGGCGGCGATTCAATCATGGCTTGACGCTGGAAAACATTGCCTGGCAGGCACGCCACAGCCTACACTCAAATGCACCCAAAAATTCATGCAAAGCCATACTAGCAACAAAAGTGTGTCGATCCGAATAATCCATATTCAAGGGACATAATAAAATATTAATTATGATTTATTATAATCAATAAATTAATATTTAAAATTCACAATAATTAATATTTTTCTTCGTACACACGTTGCCTAGTTTTTTTTACTTACACAATTTCTATTAGTGCTGGAAACGATATTGGTATAATATCGATACATCGATGTTTTTGAGCTTATTCGATACATCGATATTTTCATATTTGTCAAAAAAACGAAACAAATTCATATTGATTGCCCACAAAAGCATTTTGCCTTTTCATAATTCAGTAAATAGATGTATTTTTTAACCCATTTTTCTAGAAATCGAGATATTTTTGTCAAGAAGCGGTTAACGACTAGAAAGGTAGATATATCGATGCTTTTCTCAAAAGTATCCAAAATATCGATACTCGTAAACATCGATGTTTTTCCAGCACTACGTTTTGCATGTTAGAACGAAACACCGCTAGTATGTTAAGCAAAACGAGCAGCGTTCCCGCTCTAACATTCAGTCAATCGACAAAATGTATGCATTCACAATGGTTAATCCCTTAGCCCGTTCTAGCTGGGAATTGTTATTTCCGTTAAACGGCCATGCGACTAGACTGAGATAGTCGCAGCCAGCATTGCCACATAAAAAATTTTAAATTTACCAAAATACGAAATAAAAGGAACCAAAACTAGAAACAAGTAACCAAAATAAATTAATAATATAACCATATGTCCCATTAACGTTATGGCTATTTGGAAGCAAAAGAATATATACGGCTATACACTCAACATTTGCTGAAAATTGTTTTTGAATTTTTTCCATTTACCCCCAACAATAAATTATTTGGAATTTGATAAAAGAAAGTACAACAAAACAATTTGGATAAAACATATTTTATAGTTTGGATAATTTAAGAGCGTACTCCTAAAAATTGAATGTAACCATGGTGTACTCACTCAATTCATGGACCTTGATGGTAACCAAAATCGGGCGAAAGTAAGCACGTAACCAAACGAAAAACTTGTAACCAATTTTGGTAAAAAGTAACCAAAGTGGCAATGCTGGTCGCAGCGCAGTCAGCAATTCAAACCCTACTAAGCACAACTGTTATGTAGATATTACTAATCGGAAAGTGATAAGGCCCGTGGCAACTTACAATCTGGATTGCCCAGTTTGCGTGTTTTTTTGTGTGTTAGTGAAGTTTGATTGTTTTTTGTATGTTAGTGTAAGCGGCAGTTGTCGTGCTATACGTACTTGTTTTTTTTATAGCATCCAATATATTTTGCCAACTGTATAAGTAAAATACATCTAACAATTTTGTGGTTCGTTAAAAGTAATTAGTAATTAATAATAACTTAATAAACATGGTGGGCATGTATGGATTGCTCTCAGTAGCGCATCCATTTATTGCAGTGCATCAATAAAGATCTGTAAATGATTTTCTTTTGAGGCGTACGAAATTAATTGGTCTTGCCGTTAGCGCCAGTGTTGTCATCGAAAATTTTAAAGTGAAGTGAAGCGGCTGAAAAATCGAAGTGATTCGAAGTAAATCGAAGTGAAGCGCGGCTAAATGATTTTTCATACGTTTTCCGCGAGGTCAAGAAAATTTGGATCCTAAAAACGGAATAATATATGCATTTTGTTTTTAAGTATCATTTCAAAGAAAAACTATTAAAACTACATAAAAAATAAAATGCTTTAATTTTTTAACAATATGTTATTTTTTGTTATTTCTAACAAGGCAAAAAAAAAATCCATTAAATTCAAATTCACGTACATATGTACATGCATTATGTACATATATATATATATATATGAATGCAGCATCATCAATTGTTTATATTGGTTCATGTATATAAATACGAGATCTTTTTTATTCCTGGGCCCTCACACTGTAGTTCTATTCGAAAGTGAAATTAGATTCGAAAGCACATTCGTAAACTGTATTGTTTATTTGGAATATGGAAATTTCTTTCGAATCGAACTACAGAGTGAGGGCATTGGATAACGAGAATGTACTAAGTATTCTTTTGTTAATTTTATTTAAGTATAACAGGTACCGGTTATAATTCATTCAATGTAAAAAAATTAAACTTATACTTAAAATACCACAATTTTGTTTTGCTTCGAACTCCACTTTGGAGTTCACCTGTGTCAAACCTTTAAAAAAAGCGACAAAAGACTAGAGATAAGAGCTTTTAAAAAATCGAATATTCATGTCAATGAGAGATGCCATATCTTATGATTGTATAAACATTTGCCTCTTACATACTTGCATATGCAACTTTTATTAGAATTTGTAAGAATAAATTATAAAAGTAAGTTAATTCTGATTGGTCAAAATCGAAGTGATTTGGGGAAAGAGGAAGTGTCGAAGTGACGGGCATAAAAGTGAAGTGAAATACTTCGATAGAAGTGAAAATTACATCACTGGTTAGGGCTAGAACGAGTGGGTTGGGGTGAGCTAATAATAGGACCGTTCGGCGGCAGCAAATTGCTGCAAATTGCAGAAAAAAACTACAAAATCGCGTTTTTTGAGGCAAAAACTCATATTTGCAGAAGAGAGCTCAATTTTGACAGTTCATTGACGGAGAAAGCTGCAAAGTTTTACTGACAAAATTTGTCGTTGCAGAGTTCAGTAGACTGAAAAAAAATATGATTTGCGATCATATGGTTGCAATTTAAAAAAAATTCGAAAGTGATTTCAAGTCAAAAAACTGAAAATCGGGAATATATGTGATTCAATAGAAAACGAAGTGAGAAAATTATATTATTTTAATTTATAAAGTTTATTTAAATGATTTAATTTGTTTAATAAGGTACCAGCTAAAAGGAAACGTGTTAATGACAGCGCAGTGGGATCATCGTCTGCACTCTCGGGATTCTGCGTTGTTGAATCGCAAATAGGATGTAGTATACTACTTAAATGGGAAAATTGTCCATTAACGTCGCACGCCCCGAAAAAATAACTTTTTCACAGATGTTATAACAGAAATAAAAACCTGCCGGAAACTTATAGTTTATGAGATATTTGTTGGTAAAGTTGTAAAAACCACCAAACCAAACACCAAAACTGCGTACTATTTGAGTTGACGTCCTTGGGCCGCACGTTAAAAATATAACCCTCAGCCGGCAGAATTCGTTTTCTGGATTTATTCCTGGACCAATCCACAGTGCTTTTGTGTAGAACATAGGACACTGCACATTTAGCTTTCCCGGGAAATTTTTCCATTATTCCCGACTTATACAGGGGTGTAGAGGAGCTATCACAGATCCCAAATCTGAAAACCAAACTTGCCGGAGGCTTATGGTTTCCGAGATAGGTAAAATTTTAGACGAGTCCCCACGGCTAGAAAAAAATGGTATTTCTAGGAGGGTAGAGGGGGGCCACAAGATTACAAAACTGAAGACCCCACCTTCCGGAGGCCTATAGTTCCCGAGATATTTGCTGTTAAAGTTCCCATACAAATTCCACCACACATGCAGTTTATCGAAAATTTCGCAAAATAATACTTTTCTGCGTTGGCGGCCTTTGTCCGCGCTTATAAAAAATAACCCTGGGCTACGCCATCCGTCCGGACGTGTGCCCCAACCGTGGCTACCGCCACGGTGATATCCTGCGTAGTATTTTCACAACTTTAAGAAGGAATATCTCGGGAACTATAAGCCTCCGGCAAGTTTGGTTTTCAGTTTTGAGATCTGTGAGAGCCTCTCTACCGCCCTGCATAAGGCGTGCTCGGGGCGTGCTGGAATAATGGAAAGCCGACCCGCTTTCCCTTCGATTTCATTTCGTAAAATTTTAATTTTGTTATGCACTTGTGAATAAAGACAAACAGCTGATTTGCTGCAAATTTTAACAAAGTTCTGTTCTTTGAAATGCCAGTAAATTTGCATAAGTTTCTCTCTTTCGGAGAGCAAGACAAATTTTTCTTTGTTTGCAAATTGCTGCAATTTGCAGCCGCCGAACGGACCTAATCTCATTAGGTATGATGCAGCATACTTTCTGATTTCTTGAGCGATAGTAGGTATCTTTAGGTCACGGTGTAGTTGGTCGTTCGTGACATAGTAGGGCGCATTTACAATTATTCTAATGGTTTTCATTTGGAATCTTTGCAGAATCTCTATATTTGTTTTAATTTGATATATCATCTTGTTGTTGGAGTCGGGTTTAAGTTCAATGATAAACATGGGGAGAGGCTTTTTTGTGACTCTGTGTTTTATGTTCCAAATGTTTGTGACTGAGTGACCGAGATCTTTTAGAGAATCCACAATTCATTTTGTGCCTATTGAGGAATGCATGTTTCTGAGAACAACTCTGAAGGTACGTTCTTGTTTTGTTTTATAAGTATAGAACTCTGTGCCCTTCTGTTCCAGTTGTGATACTATGGTTCTGTAAGCATCCAGGTATGATGCTTGTACTTTTACTTGATCCTTGCTTGTGAGCTCTAGATCAAAGGTGTTTGCAGTAACTTCTTGTAGTAAACTCATTAGGGGGGAATGTTTAGAACTTTGTCTATAAATATTGGCGGCTTGGGTATTTTTTCAGTTGGTTGGTTTGTTTCCTCAACTTCAAGGGGGGCAGATCTGTTTTCATTTTCATTTTCATTTGGTTGGCGGGTTCCAAGCCAGTAATTGTCAAGCGTATCCTGTTTTTTAGAGACAGTATTTTTACCTGGGCTTTCGCGTTGGAATTTGGGATTGACGATCTTCCATTCGTCGGTTGGGGTAGCAGATGTCAAGTTTCCTGCAGTTTGGGGTTTCTGGGCTTGTTGTTGTTGGGCATAAGAAATTCCAGTTGCCTTTGCAGGGTTTCGATCTACTGTTGTACATTTGGTACGTTGACACTGGGCAGGCGGGATGGGGTTACCTGTTGGGGCATTTGTTGGGGTGTACCTAGGGATCTCGGGGTTTGGTGCTGTAGTTGCACTTGGGCTTGTTGGGCATCTCGCTGTTGGGAACCTCCTCCTTTAGGAGGAGTATGGTTTAGGGGCATCTCGCTGGTGCAAACAAATATTTTAGTCTATATTCATTTGCACCCGGCTGCGCTTGTATTCAGGGACCGTAACGATTATCATTTTCATAAAAAAAATCATTTTTAATCGTTATAACTTGATTTTTATTTATTCGATGAAATTTGATTGATATTTTATGATTTTTATTTTTTCTATGAAAAATAATTTTTGTTATTGGATATAAATTTTTCCGATGAAACTTGATCGATATTTTATGATTTTTATTTTTTTGATCAAAAATAATTGTTATAATTGGATTTAAAATTTTCCGATCAACTTTAATAAACTTTTTCAAACGTTAGTGAATCCTATATTTGATGGCCGAAGTTGACGATTGTCAACATTGTGCTTGGTAAGTTTAGAATACCTGTGCGTGCACATTTCCATTGCTCTGTTCCGTTCTGCTCAAAAGCATACAACACCCGTACAGTTATTTTTTCAACGGCGATTATGGACGCATTTTCCAACCAATTTTAATGAAAATTGGCGCAGTTCTATTTGAGAACAAAATTTATGTTAGCGTATTAATAATATAGCGTATGGTACAAAAGAAGCAATTTTTTAGAGTTTATTATGATCGAAAAAAGAAATAAATAAATATTTATTAAAGTTGATCGGAAAAATTGAAATCCAATAATAAAAATTATTTTTGATCGAAAAAATTAAAATTGCAAATAATGGTTATTTAAAAATTTAAAAGATAAAAATCTTCTGAATAAAGATGAGGCCATATTTGGATAGAATGTGCTAAAATCATTATATTGGCATACTTGCATTTTATTGTTAAAGAAGTTTTCATAATGATTTTTTCATCCGAAGAAATGCAAATAACGATTAAAATCGGTCCCTGCTTGTATTACAACTTTTTATGATTGTAATACAATCTGATTGCAGCTTTTTACAGCTCTGATACTTATGTTTAAACTTTACTTTACACCACTCGAATGGTTTGTGTCCACACTAAGAGCCTATACACACTTGCGACTCAACCGATTTAGTCGAATGTTGATTTGCATGGGAATGTATGGAAGCATTCACACTACATTCAATTAGTCGAACATCTGAAACAGTTGGATTTGCAGCCCAATTTCATTCCAACTGAAACAGTTGGACAACTGCTTGATCAGCAAGGCGCCCTTCTACGTATTCACACTAGAGACAATTTAGTCGAACGACTACAACAACAACAGTGATATTGGTAGTGGAAAGAGTTGCCATGCTGACAGCACTACTTTTATTTCACTTTTGGTAAATTGCAGAGATTGAATTATTCAATTAATATTTTCAAAATGTTTAAAAAAAAAAAAGGTTCGTTTCTTATATAGTAAAAATGTTCCTTGGGTGCAGCCGCACCAAAACAGTACAAACTCACCAGTTATAAATGTTTCTTAGTTTGTAGTCCTTAGTTAAAACTTCACTTTAGTTATTTTTATTTTTAATTAAGTTTTTAGTCTTTATTTCAAATAGTTTTTATTTCAAATTTCTAGTTACACTTATTTTACACTTTATTTGTAAGCGCGTTACTTTCAAGATGCCGCGGCCGGTCCAACGATAGAAATAGAATTGAAATTATAATGGCGGCCCGGCTTCTTGCCGAGTCGTACTCGCTATCCCTGTGCTCATGGTACTCGTTGCTTACAAAGTTAAAGCTTTTGAGTACATGAGCACAGGGCTGCATTTATCAACACAAGTGGGACCATTCACGCGGCACTACACCTTCCCCCTTTGCAAAAAGGCAGGTCTGGGTAAATTGATCAGATTTATCCAGACCTGTCTTTTGCATTACAGCTAGGAGGGACAGGAAAAAAAATTCAAATTGTCATTTATCAACACAAGTGGGACCATTCACGCGGCACTACACTTATTAACTAGAATTATCTAACTAAGGATATTTACTTCCGTTTTCATGTGTTTCTTGATATTGTTGTTCTCTTCAAATATGTCATTAATCGCATTTTAAAATAGAAATAATGAAAATGAAATTGCATGGCTAATTTTTACTATTTTTCCGTTTCTTGTACTTCTGTTCGTTTTGTTCTTTATGAGCGTAATTCCTTCCGGCTATGCCAAATGACGCTGACTAACACCACCAGCACCGTCAGAATTGGGAGGGACCTCTCCGAGCCGTTCGAGACCAAACGAGGTTTCAGACAAGGTGACTCCCTTTCGTGTGACTTCTTCAATTTGATGCTGGAAGATAATACGAGCTGCAGAACTTCACCGTGCAGGAAGCATCTTATACCACAAGAGTGTTCAACTGCTGGCGTACGCCGATGACATCGACATCATTGGCACTAACACGCGCGCCGTATGTTCTGCCTTCTCCAAGCTGGATAAAGAGGCTAAGAAAATGGGTTTGGCGAGGACAAGACGAAGTACCTCCTATCATCACACAAAGAAACAGCACGCCTTGGCAGCCACGTCAATGTTGATAGCTACAAATTCGAAACTGTTAAGGACTTCGTCTATTTGGGAACCAGCATTAACACCAAAAATAATGTCTGCACTGAAATCCAACGAAGAATCACTCTTGCCAAAAGCAGATGAGATGGCGCTTGGAGTGTTCGAGAGGAAGGTTGGGAAGATCAGGTGGACAGTGATGCTGGGTCCCTAGGTATTCCCAAATGGCGCCACGCAGCACGAAACAGAAATAGCTGGCGCGCTATGTTGAATTCGGCCAAAATCGTCTAGACGGTTACGTGCCAATTAAGTAAGTAAAGTAAGTAATTCCTTCCGTTTTTCTCTTTTCATTTACTTGACAGCTAGTTGCTAGTTTAATAAGAAAGAAAGCCAAATAATGTATGCACTTTTTGTTTATTTTATTATTTTTTATTTATTAATCAAGTTTACAGATGACAAGAAGGTGCTTTCATGTAAGAATGCAGATAAAGTGATAAAAGCAATTTAATAATTCACCACTTTATACGAAGAGCACTAATGTAAAATTTGCTGTGTAAAATGTGAACATTGGCAACACTATGTCATTGTCAATCACCCGACTATTTAGTCTCTAGTGTGAATAGCTGCCACCGATTCGACTAAATAGTTGGCGTAGTGTGAATACAACAGCCCAATTCGACCAAATCGATTGAGTCGCAAGTGTGTATAGGCTCTAACACAGTAACCTAAATCAAACGCAAGTCGTCAATTTAACGCACGCACGCAAATTTTTCATATGCGTTGAACCGAAATTGACTTGCGTGCGTGTTCAGATAAAGAAATAGAAAAATACAGAAAATCAGAGAAAATCTTGTTATTTTGTGGAATATGTACCTAACAGACACGATATCAAAAGTAAGTGTCAATTTTTTTGCAAACAATCACCCACAATGCTTAATTTCAACTGTCACGCAAAACAAAAATTGGGCGTCGAATTTGCTTTTTACGCACGCCGTTCAATTTCGGTTACTCCCATACAAGTTGTATGGGCATGAGAAATTTTTGAGAGTAAATTGACGGCGTGCGTTTGATTTAGGTTACACAGTAAGTGGTGAAAAAGGATTGTGTGGAGGAGTTTAGTTTGTGGGAGCTTTTGCTATTGTGCGATCAATGCAACAACAATATACACAATCACTCAGCAATAACACTTAATTTACGCTTTAGAATTTAAATAAAGCAATTTTATATTACTTTGATAGCACACTAAGTTGCGACACTTTTTCCGACACTTTTTCACAATATTATTGAGTTAAATTGATCAATTATGTATTTTTTAGCACAAAAGTACGGAGGAAAAATTTTTTGACAACTTCACAGCGTGACCATACCTAAGAAAATGTTGCACTTTTCATGTGATGTATGAAATAAAAATAATGCAACCCCTTGTTCATATTAAAGGCTGGTATCGACCTCTCAAGAAACAGCTCAAGAAATTTTTCGCTTTATTTCTTGAGTAAAAAATAGTCGTAGGCAAGAAATTTTGACGTTTAGTAATCCACCGTGAATACCAAGTGAAATGAAGAAGAGAATCAAAAACGTAAACAAAATAACCCTTTTTGTAAACATAAGCAATTGGTAAGTTCTTAAAAAATATTAAATAAAAGCTTTAAATATATGTTTTCAATAGCTTTATTTTGTTGTTATTTTAGCAAATCATCGAAAACGACGAGGATGACCTTATAATACTGGTAAACTGTAGTATATTGGGGTCGGAATGGAATAATATATGAGAAATCGATGCCAACTATGCCCTTGCATCATTAGAAAAATTGTGCATTCTATTTTTCGTTTCTTTTTTGCCATTTTCACTAACGATTTTCACGATTTTTTTTCAACACGCAACAAACTTCAAAATTTCTTTAAGAAATAAATGCTCGGTGATATATTTCTTGGCAAAACCTGTGTTGCTATGTTCGCATAACGTTGAAAAATAGTATTAAAAAAGTGTACTAAATTTCTTGAGAGGTCGATACTCGCTCAAGAAAGTTTCACAAGAAAAATTTCTTGAGCATTTCTTGTACGTCATTTTATATGAAACTTTTGCGTTTCTTGAGAGGTCGATACTAAACTTAAAGGCAGAAAATGCTGCCGTGTGGTCGGGAAGAGTGCGACATTTTTTTCAATAGAATAATCAACCCTGAAAAAATGTATGGAATCTATGTGGAATAGAACACAAACATTTTGACAGCCCGATAAAAGTGCAGAATAAGTGCGACATTTTGGCCAGAAACGAAAACGCATTAGATATTTGCGTCAATCACCCTACACTCACACATATACACTTCCTCTCAATCCAGATTGTAAGTTGCCAAGGGCCTATACAATTTGCGCTTTCTGAACGAGCTGATACATTAAATTAACAAATTATTATTATACTTATCCCCAACGTAGTCGCCAATAATTTCACGGCTTTGAAACATTTTTATTACAATCAAAAATTCATAGGGAATTATCTAGTTTACGGTGCATCGACTAAAACTGCTCCAATTTTAACAAATGGGGTACCAATCGACGCGTTTCGATCTCAGGAATACAAATCCGAAGGCGGAGCTTAACTTTTTTATTTCAATAACAAATTATTAGCAAAAAACTGTTTGTACAATGCAACTTTTTTGCTCGCTTAGTACACACACACGAACACATAAATTCAACTTATATATTTATCGTTGGATAACACATACCTTATATTTACTAAATAACACACAAAAAGTTGCAATATTTTACAATTAAATACTATATTATAATAAAAACCAAAGTAAACAAAAGTCTCTAACTTTAGGACTGTGGCGCGTAGTGTTGCCACCAATATTTACTACTAATCTATATTAACCTGCATTCACACTAAGCTCTTTTTATATGAATGGTGAAAAGTGGTGAGTTTCCGATATATCGCAATATCTAATCGCAGAAGGACATCGCCGTGGCGGTAGCCACGGTTAGGTTGTATATCCGGACTTTGGTGGCGTAGCCCAGGGTTATTTTAAATAAGCGCGGCCGAAGGCCGCCAACGCAGAAAAGTGTTCTGCGCAAAGGCATATTTTCTGCAACTTTAAATGCCTAAGTGTGAATGCGCTGTAAATCAATAATCGGTCGAAAAAAGCAGAAAAAGGGAAATTGTTTACTTCGATTTTATTAAAATATAGTATTTAATTGTAAAATATTGCAACTTTGTGTGTGTCATTTAGTAAATATAAGGTATGTGTGATACTATGATAAATAAATCAGTTGAATTTATGTGTTGGTGTGTGTGTAATGACCAAGCAAAAAGTTAGATAGTTTTTTGTTAATAATTTTTTATTAAAATAAAAAAGTTAAGCTCCGCCTTCGGATTTGTGTTCCTGAGATCGAAACGCGTCGATTGGTACCCCATTTGTAAAAATTGGAGCAGTTTTAGTCGATGCACCGTAAACTAGATAATTACCATTCATAAATACTATTTATATTTTTGTACATATGTCAAAATCGTAAGCCCAACATCTTGTCTAAACTGAGCGTAAAAAAATTATGATGGAAAAAGTCTCCAAACTCACAACATGTTGTGTTGATCAGAAATCCTCAGGATTGGGGTCCTCACATTGTATCATGTGAAAAAAGGTTATTTTCTGGATGAAAAATTTGGTTAGGTGACCCAACCATGTGAGAACGAAAAAAGCTGTGAAAGGCGGATCCTAAATTTGAAGTTTATGTTGGTTAGGTCACACAAATTTAATTTTTTTATCCCGAGAAATACCACGGAAATATTTTTTTTTGTAACTGTTATTTGACATCCGATTTTTAAACTTGATGTGTCATTATTTTAGTCTTTGGGAGCTCTATATTTCCCTCTAAAGTAATTTTGACGTATAAAGTCGTTTTCACATAGGTTGGTCACCTCACCTAACTATGTTTTTCATCCAAAATATCCTGTTTCACATAAAATAAATCGTCAAAAATAAAGTATTCATCGAATCATTTTAATATTACGCTTAAAGTGTTTGCCATAGAACAGGCTAATTTTTAAAAGATTAAAACTTTCCTGATTTTTAGAGCTTCTTATAAAAAACCTAATTTGAAAATCAAAATTTCTTCGAAATTCGCAAAAAATCAACAAAACTTTGACTTTGATCAACTGTCACTCAGTAATACTTGGTTCAACCACTACGAGTTATATTTCGTTAGAAGCGTATTTTAATAGTCTTTCGAATGAGATACTGCTGGTGGTTATGGCATTTGTACCCTCAGCGAAAAAAATTTTGAATGAAGTAATAACAAAAAAAATACAGAATTGCCGTTATCTCAAAAACAAAAGCTGTTAGAGAAAAAATGTTTTCATATTCAAAAAACACGCGTGAATTTGATATAGAAACGATAAAAAATCAAAGGAAACAAAACATCTGTCGAACAGTGTAATATTGGATTTTGTTTTAACTATTTAAAATTATCACAGGAAAATCTGTTCCATTTCAAAGACAAATCTAGCATTTCTTTCTGTCTTTTTTGATTCCCAAAATACCTAAATTTTTAAACGATCAAAATGACAGTGTCACAATGACAATGAAACCTTCTCTCTTTATACCATGATGTTAATAGCAGTGTTTAAAAAACTGGCATAAGTTTCATTTCTGTTGATTTTGATTTTGTTTCCGCTTTTAAAAAATCATAAGTCGCAGTTAATCAATATGAAAAAATATGAAAATGAACGATTTTGCCTGATTTTGATTTTGCGCTGATTTCATATTGCTCAAAATCAAAAGCAGCCAAATATCAAAATTAGCGAATTTGCCTGATTTTCATTTTGCGCTGATTTCATATTGCTCAAAATCAAAAGCGGCCTGATTTCAAAATGAACAATTTTGCCTGATTTTGATTTTGTGCTGATTTCATATTGCTCAAAATCAAAAGCGGCCTGATTTCAAAATGAACAATTTTGCCTGATTTTGATTTTGTGCTGATTTCATATTGCTCAAATCAAAAGCGGCCTGATTTCAAAATGAAAGATTTTGCCTGATTTTGATTTTGCGTTGATTTCATATTGCTCAAAATGAAAAGCAGCCAAATATCAAAATTAGCGATTTTGCCTGATTTTCATTTTCTGCTAATTTTGATTTTGTGCTAATTTCATATTTCTAAAATGAAAAGCAGCCAAATATCAAAATCAATGCTTTCACAGTTTTGCTATTTACGCTTACATGCGCATACATACATATGTATGTATACAAACGTAATACAGAGGGTAAGAATTCTTTAAATTACGTACATACACACATGTGTTCATGTAAGCGTAAATAGCAAAACTGTGAAAGCATTGATTTTGATATTTGGCTGATTTTGATTTTAGCAATATGAAATTAGCACAAAATCAAAATTAGCAGAAAATGAAAATCAGGCAAAATCGCTAATTTTGATATTTGGCTGCTTTTCATTTTGAGCAATATGAAATCAACGCAAAATCAAAATCAGGCAAAATCTTTCATCTTGAAATCAGGCCGCTTTTGATTTGAGCAATATGAAATCAGCACAAAATCAAAATCAGGCAAAATTGTTCATTTTGAAATCAGGCCGCTTTTGATTTTGAGCAATATGAAATCGGCACAAAATCAAAATCAGGCAAAATTGTTCATTTTGAAATCAGGCCGCTTTTGATTTTGAGCAATATGAAATCAGCGCAAAATGAAAATCAGGCAAATTCGCTAATTTTGATATTTGGCTGCTTTTGATTTTGAGCAATATGAAATCAGCAAAATCGTCATTTTAAAAAGCGACGAATATCAAAATCAAATAAAATCACATTTCACGACTTTTGCTAATTCCGACTGCAGTTTTTTAAACACTGGTTAATAGTTAAATGCGACCATTATAACCGTTACGTTCTAGCGAAAAAAACAAAAATTAAGAAGCAATGAAATATGTGTACATATGTATGTTTTTAATATGCATAATATGTAGATCTGCTTTTCTCCATATAAATAAGATATAACAAGTTATGTCGATTACAATTCAAGCTTCAGCTATTGTTTACATATGTATATATATATATATATATATATATATATATATATATATATATATATGTTATTTTATACTATTTGAGTGTTCATAGGCCCATAGACCACATCAGCGTTCCATCCGTTTCCACATAGACTTCTGTTGATGCATATGTATTTGATGTACTCACCATATAACCGAATTCTAATGGCGCTTGAACTATGAAAATACAATCATTAAGTAAATTTTGTAATGAAATATATGTACATAAAGTATTAAGTCTGTGGGCTCGTAGCATTCCAGAACCCGGGATAAATGTACTAAAGGCTAATAAACTAGAGCTCTTGATTTAGTTTGAACATTTTCGAGAAGCCCAGCCAACTGTTTTTCAAATGCTCGAACACTTATTTGCTTACTTCCCCCTATCCCTATCTTTATCTCTACCTATTTTCTCTACCTCTTTCTGTATCTATCGCCATCTTTATCCCCCTCGTTATCCCTATCTTTATGCCTATCTCTATCTCCATCTCAATCTTAATCTCTATCTATAGCTCTACCTCTATCTTTATATTTCGATATCTCTATCCTTAACCCTATCACTACCCCTATCCCTCCAATTTTTTTTATAAGTATGGTATTTATATTAATACGCTAACATACATTTTGTTCCATCTTCTCCGTCGAAACTACTTAACCGATTTTAAAACTAAGCACACCATTAGAAAGGTATTGCTCTCAAATAGAACTGCGCCAATTTTCATGAAAATTGGTTGGAAAATGCGTCCACAGTCGTCGTTGGAAAATTCCCGTGTGGTTGTTGTTGCATGCTTTTGCACACAACAGAGCTGTATCAATGCAATGCGCAAGCATACGTGACTTTGTGCGTTTTCACCAAACTTATAATGCAATTGTGAACATGTTTGGCTGGATGTGGTGTGTAGTTTCAAAGAAGTAGACACGTAAAATGGTAACAAAAGCACTGCAGCAAAAACACAAAGTCAAGTAATAAGAAGGATAAGAAAGAATAAGTAGGAAATAAATTGAGTCAAGAAAAGAGCAGAAATAGAAAGAAAGAAGTAGGTAGGAGAATTTGGAAGACGAGTAACGACAATAACACCAACAACAACAAAATAGTAGCAGCGACAGTAGCAACAAAAGGAGCAGCATCAACAGGAACAAGAAGAAAATGGTGGATAACAGTGACAACAACAAACAATTATACAAAAACTATAGTTGCACTTTAGTCATAAGAAAACATCTAGAAAGACTGTCGAGTTTCGACAGTAGGCAGCACTCTAGTTGATATTATATATCGACGCCTGAGTAAAGGAACGCCCTATTTCAAAAACACCCTATTTCGGAAATTTCTTCAATAACACCCTATTTCAGAACTTACTTCAATAACGCCCTATTTAAGAATTTGTTTCAATAAAGTCCTATTTCAGAAAATTATTGAAATTATTCAGAGAAATATATATGGAATTTTCTCTGAAATAGGGCGTTTTTGAAGCAAAATCTGAAATGTTTTGAATATGCATGATATGTAGATCTGCTTTTCTCCATATAGATAAGATATAACAAGTTATGTCGATTACAATTCAAGCTTCAACTATTCTTTACATATGTATATATATATATATATATATATATATATATATATATATATATATATATATATATATATATATGTTATTTTATACTATTTGAGTGTTCACAGGCCCATAGACCACATCAGCGTTCCATCTGTTTCCACATCGAGAAGCCCAGCCAACTGTTTTTCAAATGCTCGAACACTTATTTGCTTACTTCCCCCTATCCCTATCTTTATCTCTACCTCTTTTTGTATCTATCGCCATCTCTATCCCCCTCGTTATCCCTATCTTTATGCCTATCTCTATCTCCATCTCTATCTCAATCTTGATCTCTATCTATACCTCTACCTCTATCTTTATATTTCGATATCTCTACCCTTATCCCTATCACTACCCCTATCCCTCCAATTTTTTTTATAAGTATGGTATTGATATTATATATCGACGGCTGAGTAAAGGAACGCCCTATTTCAAAAACACCCTATTTAAGAATTTGTTTCAATAAAATCCTTTTTCAGAAAATTATTCAAAAACGTCCTATTTCAGAGAAATATATATGGAATTTTCTCTGAAATAGGGCGTTTTTGAAGCAAAATCTGAAATAGGACGTTATTGAAAAAATTTTGAAATCGGGCGTTTTGAACCAAAATCTGAAATATTTGTTTATTTGAAATACATTTTTGATTCAAAATAATTTTTTGATTCGTATAAAAATATTGATTCGAATCAAAAATTTATTTAGAATCAAGATTCAAAATCAAATTTTGGTTCTAAATAATTTAGATTTTTTTGAGAAATGAATCACAAATGAAATTTATATTTGATTTGAAAATAGTTTGAATCACGAATCAAAGGGTATTTTCGTAAGATTTTCTCCCTTTGTACATATCGACCCAATTGTGCGACTTTATCATAAGGGACAAAAGCTAATTTACAGGAGATCATTTTTTGGTATATTGAAATTAAATTGAACACGCGATTAGATAGTTAATTAATTTGCAGTTTGCGAAAAAATCATAATTTTGTCTCTTACGATAATTTCGCTCTCAATATTTTATGAGCGTATTTGAAGTGTGGCCGCTGTGGTGCAGTGGGTAGAGTGCTCGCCTGCTATGCCAGAGGTCTCGGGTTCAAACCACGGTCCGAGCCAAACAAATTTTTCTAATTAGTAAAAATCCAATTATTGGGTTTTTTAAGAGCAGCGGTCACCTCTCGGCAGTGGGCGGCATACCCTCCGAGAGTATTTCTGCCATGAAAAAGCTTCTCACAAAAAATGCATTCGCCGTTCGGAGCCGGCATAAAACTGTAGGTCCACCCAATTAGTAGGAAAAACAAAAAGGGGCACAACTCGAATTGGGACAGAAGCTCGGCCATAAAACTCGTCAGAGTTATAATAGCGCCATTGTATTATTATTATTATTATTTGAATAAATGTCCCTTACGATAATATTTAAAAAAGGTTGCATATGACAAGTACCTACATGTGTCTTATTGCATACTTTTGTACTTTTAATGATGGGGTAATGGTAATATAGTGAGTGAGTGTCCACTGTCCGATTTCCTACTAGCCATATTCAAAATATTTTTTATATGGGTGATACGATAAATTCGAGCTCATAAAAAAAGTATACATTGTCCCTTAAGCATAGTACTGAGTTCGAGTTTCACTGAAACTGCTGTCAAAATGCATAAAAAAATACTGGTTGTGAAACGTGTGAAATTTCACAGATATTTCACGACAAAGTTGTACTGAACAGTGTTTAAAAAACTGGCATAAGTTTAATTTCTGTTGATTTTGATTTTGATTCCGTTTTTAAAAAATCAGAAGTCGCAATTAATCAATATGAAAAAATATGAAAATGAACGATTTTGCCTGATTTTGATTTTGCGCTGATTTCATATTGCTCAAAATCAAAAGCGGCCTGATTTCAAAATGAACAATTTTGCCTGATTTTGATTTTGTGCTCATTTCATATTGCTCAAAATCAAAAGCGGCCTGATTTCAAAATGAACGATTTTGCCTGATTTTGATTTTGCGCTGATTTCATATTGCTCAAAATCAAAATCGGCCTGATTTCAAAATGAACGATTTTGCCTGATTTTGATTTTGCGCTGATTTCATATTGCTCAAAATCATAAGCAACCAAATATCAAAATTAGCAATTTTGTCTGATTTTCATTTTGTGCTAATTTTGATTTTGTGCTGATTTTATATTGCTAAAATGAAAAGCAGCCAAATATCAAAATTAGCGATTTTGCCTGATTTTCATTTTGTGCTAATTTTGATTTTGTGCTGATTTCATATTGCTAAAATCAAAAGCAGCCAAATATCGAAATCAATGCTTTCACAATTTTGCTATTTACGCTTACATGAACACATGGTGTATGTACATAATTTCTTACCCTCTGTATTACGTTTGTATACATACATATGTATGTACGAGTATGCGCATGTAAGCGTAAATAGCAAAACTGGGAAAGCATTGATTTCGATATTTGGCTGCTTTTGGCTGCAATATGAAATCAGCACAAAATCAAAATTAGCACAAAATGAAAATCAGGCAAAATCGCTAATTTTGATATTTGGCTGCTTTTATTTTTAGCAATATGAAATCAGCACAAAATCAAAATTAGCACAAAATGAAAATCAGGTAAAATTGTTCATCTTGAAATCAGGCCGCTTTTGATTTTGAGCAATATGAAATCAGCACAAAATCAAAATTAGCACAAAATGAAAATCAGGCAAAATCGCTAATTTTGATATTTGGCTGCTTTTATTTTTAGCAATATGAAATCAGCACAAAATCAAAATTAGCACAAAATGAAAATCAGGAAAAATCGCTAATTTTGATATTTGGCTGCTTTTCATTTTAGCAATATTAAATCAGCGCAAAATCAAAATCAGTGAATATCGTTCATTTTGAAATCAGGCCGCTTTTGATTTTGAGCAATATGAAATCAGCACAAAATGAAAATCAGGTAAAATTGTTCAT
Organism: Urophora cardui; assembly: GCA_960531455.1. Taxonomy (NCBI): domain Eukaryota; kingdom Metazoa; phylum Arthropoda; class Insecta; order Diptera; family Tephritidae; genus Urophora; species Urophora cardui. Next base: position 95,782,139 of record OY482672.1, read on the forward strand.
TTTGAAATCAGGCCGCTTTTGATTTTGAGCAATATGAAATCAGCACAAAATCAAAATCAGGCAAAATTGTTCATTTTGAAATCAGGCCACTTTTGATTTTGAGCAATATGAAATCAGCACGAAATCAAAATCAGGCAAAATTGTTCATTTTGAAATCAAGCCGCGTTTGATTTTGAGCAATATGAAATCAGCGCAAAATCAAAATCAGGTAAAATTGTTCATTTTGAAATAAGCGGTTTTTGATTTTGAGCAATATGAAATCAGCGCAAAATGAAAATCAGGCGAAATCGTCATTTTAAAAAGCGACAAATATCAAAATCAAATAAAATCAAACATTTCATGACTTTTGCTAATTCCGACTGCAGTTTTTAAACACTGGTACTGAATTCCTGCGTGAAAACGTTGCGCAACATGCTAGCAACATTATGCCAGCAACATTTTTTCACGCCAATTTAAATATAGGTACAAAGCCATTTATTTTCGAGTGAAAAGAGACTTTTATTGAAATTGAAATTTATATTTTGTATAAAAATTTTTTATTGGCCAAAATTTGAATGTTGGTTCTGAGGCGATGCTCCAAATTTTTTCTTTTTACGTTTTCTCGGTTTTCATTTTGGAATTTATTCTCATTGGACAAAAAATTTCCTTGACACATTTCACGGCAAAATAAATGCATGTCGCTGGCGAAATTTCACGGCTGTGAACTTAGTACTAGGCTTTACGATAAAAAAGAAAGCCATTTTTGGCACAACTATAAGGATTTCAGGTACAATATTTTACCTGGTGATGCGCTTAGGGACGTAGAACAAATTTGCATCAAAAAGTAAATTTCGAGAAAATTACCCTTACGATAAAATCGCGCAAAGGGGTCGATATGTACATGTTACTTTGTGTGTACATTTATGGGCACATTTCGAATGTGTATACAGTTAGGTGATTCACAAAGTGTCATAAAGTCATATGTCATATTAAAATATTGTACGGAAATAGTTATCAAAGACTTTTCCGAAGCCCCGTGAAGAAGTAAACAAAAACAGCTTATCAAATACGACGACCCAAAAATATATCGTGCAGAGTTGTATTTATTTAGTACACATATAGCATAGAATTCAACAACAAAATATTATGACTTATGACGGTATGACGCAATATGACAGGTTGTGAATCCCCTAAGTGTGTATATTGTTACAAACGCCTTTTTTTAAACCAGTTTGAAACAAGTAAGGAAGCCTAAGTTCGAGTGGAATCGAACATTAGATACTCAGCTGTATGCTTTCATTGTTTGTTTGCGTTTGATGGAAACACGGCGTATTTTATATAAAGTGAGTGCTGCAAAAGTGTGCGTGGCCACGCCCATTTTCAAAATTTTTATCAGTCATCCAACTAAGCATATGAATATTATTCTTTGTGCAAAATTTCATTCCTTTATTACTTCTAGTTACAAAGATGTCACGTTACAAATTCCTAAAGGGTGTTCCAGAAATATCTTTGTTAAAAAGAAGGCGTGGTCATAAATCGATTTCAATAAATTTTTGCGTGTCTATTAACACAAGTTATAAAAGTGTATACACCAAGTTTCGTCATAATATCTCAATTATTTGTCGAGTTATGGGCTCCGAAATCTTGTAGATTCCTTTGTCTAAGAAGAGGCGGTGCCACGCCCATTTTCCCATAATTTTTATATTTTTTGTTTCCAGTCTACTGTATAACTCGTGCCACAAAATTTCAATGAATTATCTTTATATTTGACAAAGATATCGCTTAAAATGTTTTCATCAGGCCACTTTATAGTTCCCATATATAAAATTGGGCGTGGTCGTCAACCGATTTCACTAAAATTTTGAACATGTATTACTACAAGTAATAAAAGTGTATACACCAAGTTTCGTCATAATATATCAATTATTTGTCGAGTTATAGGCTAAGAAATCTCGTATATTCCTGCTTCTAAAAGAAGGCGGGGCCACGCCCATTTTCCAAATTATTTGTGTTTTTTGTTTTATGTCCATAGTTGGACTCTTGCCATAAAATTTGAATGATATATCTTTATATTTGACAGAGATATCGCTTAAAATGTTTTTATTAGGTCACTTTATAGTACCCATATATAAAAGTGGGCGTGGTCGTTAACCGATTTTGGCAATTTTTCGTCCAAACATTTGCCTAAGTATATCTTACTTACTTACTTAATTGGCACGTAACCGTCTAGGCGATTTTGGCCGAATCCAACATAGTGCGCCAGCTATTTCTGTTTCGTGCAGCGTGGCGCCATTTGGGAATACCTAGGGAGCCAGCATCACTGTCCACCTTATCTTCCCAACGCAGTGGAGGTCTCCCCTTTCTTCTGCGTTCAGCGGGTTTCGACAGAAATACTTTCTTGGCCGGAGCACCTTCGTCCATTCTCACGACATGACCTGGAGAGCGGAGCCGCTGGATCTTTATTCGCTGAACAATATCGATGTCTGCGTACAGCTTATTGTTAAATCTCCGTCGATACTCGCCCTCGCCAACGCGCAAAGGTCCATAAATCCTCCGAAGAACTTTCCTCTCGAATACTCCAAGCGCCATCTAATCTGCTTTTGATATAGGCCATGCTTCTGCGCCGTACATGAGGACTGGAACGATGAGTGTCCTGTAGAGTGTGATTTTAGTTCGCCGAGAGAGGACTTTACTTTTCAATTGCCTACTTAGTCCAAAGTAGCATTTATTGGCAAGAGTGATTCTTCTTTGGATTTCAGTGCAGACATTATTTTTGGTGTTAATGCTGGTTCCCAAATAAACGAAGTCCTCAACAGTTTCGAGTTTGTAGCTATCAACATTGTCGTGGCTGCCAAGACGTGCTGTTTCTTTGTGTGATGACAGGAGGTACTTTGTCCTGTCCTCGCTTACCGCCAAACCCATTTTCTTAGCCTCTTTATCCAGCTTGGAGAAGGCAGAACATACGGCGCGCGTGTTAGTGCCAATGATGTCGATGTCATCGGCGTACGCCAGCAGTTGAACACTCTTGCTGTATAAGATGCTTCCTGCACGGTGAAGGTCTGCAGCTTGTATTATCTTTTCCAGCATCAAGTTGAAGAAGTCTCACGAAAGGGAGTCACCTTGTCTGAAACCTCGTTTGGTCTCGAACGGCTCGGAGAGGTCCTTCCCAATTCTGACGGTGCTGGTGGTGTTAGTCAGCGTCATTTGGCATAGCCGTATAAGTTTAGCAGGGAAACCTATTTCAGACATTGCGGCATATAGGCAATTCCTATTCGTGCTATCAAAAGCGGCTTTAAAATCGACAAAAAGATGGTGTGTGTCGGTTCCTTTTTCATGAGTTTTTTCCAGGATTTGGCGTATTGTGAAGATCTGGTCGATGGTAGATTTACCAGGTCTGAAGCCACACTGATAAGGTCCAATCAGCTTGTTGACGGTGGGCTTCAGTCTTTCGCACAATACACTTGCTAAGACCTTATACGCGATATTCAGAAGGCTTATTCCACGATAATTGGCGGGTACTGTGGAGTCTCGTTTTTTATGGATTGGGCAGAGCAAACTTAAGTTCCAATCGTCGGGCATGCGCTCGTCCGACCATATTCTGCATAGGAGTTGATGCATGATCCTTATCAACTCTTCGCCGCCATGTTTGAATAGTTCGGCTGGCAAGCCGTCAGCTCCCGGGGATTTGTTGTTTTTAAGCCGAGACATTGCTATTCGCACTTCGTCATGATCGGGCGGTGGAACATTCCTACCATCATCTGCTATTGGGGATTCGGGTCGAACATCTTCTCCTTCCGCAATTTCACTGTCGCCGTTATCTAGCAGGGAGGAGAAGTGATCCCTCCACAACTTAAGTACACTCTGGACATCAGTTACCAGATCGCCGTTATCATTACGGCAGGAATTTGTCCCGGTCTTGAAACCTTCAGTCATCCGCCTTACTTTTTGATAAAATTTTCGAACATCATTTTTACCCGCCAGCATCTCAAGCTCTTCACACTCGCGCTTTTCCGCCTCCCTTTTCTTCATTCGAAAAAGGCGCCTCTCCTCCCTCTTAGCCGTCCGATAGTGCTCCCATACGCTTCGTGTTGAGCCCGCACGCAATGTAGCCCTATAGGCGGCGTTCTTTCTTTCCGAGGCGTCGTGGCATTCCTTATCGTACCAGGTGTTTTTTCTGTGGGCTCGCTGGTATCCAATAGTTTCCTCAGCGGCGGTACGAAGTGAACGAGCGCTCCCATTCCTCGGATACATCGTTTGGTGGAGTGTTGCTTTCAGAGAGCAAGAGTGAGAGCCGGTTGGAGTATTCGTTGGCTGTCTGCGTCATGTGCAGTCTTTCGACTTCAAACTTTCCTTGCTTCCCTGTTGGCTCATTCTTTGCTGCACAGAGGCGAGTGCGTACCTTGGCCGCCACAAGATAATGGTCCGAGTCGATATTGGGACCACGGATTGTGCGCACATCTAGGATGCTGGAGGTGTGTCTACCGTCGTAAGTATATCACTATATCAATTTGGTAGGGCCATAAACAATATCAAATGGGAGCTATTGGAAAAGGGGGCGTGGCACCTCGGATACAAACTTAACCTCTCTAAGTTATGGAAAAGTGTTCCAAACATTATCGGAATTAAGTTTGCATTGGTTTTCATACATCCATGGCGACTTTATTGAGGTTGCTCAAACAGCTTATTCGTCGAAGAAAAAATTAAAGTACAACGTACCTAGTTTTAAGTTATTTTTTAATTATTCTATCAAAATACTTCAAATGTACTTTTTTATTCATTCTTTGCTAAAAATTTATTAAAAATTAGAATTAAAAAAAATTGTTATAAATTTTTTTCATTGGTAAATTCTGTCGCGTGCTTTACTGTCGCGTGAGTACTTATAGTTCATAAACAAAATTAGAGAAATATTTTTAAAATTTCGTAAATCTACGAACCCAAGGTATTCTTCCGACTTCATTTCCTCATTTTAAGTAAATATGTTAGTGTGCAAAATTCGCTAAATTTTGCATACTTCCAGACGCATTAAAAAAACTTCCATTTTTTGTCACGTGCTTTACCGCTATATATTGCGTGTATATCAGAGCTTAACGGTTACTCTAGCTTAAATTTTTTCGTGAATGTAGTACTCTGGTAGTGCTTATTCAGGGCCACTATTTACAAAAATATATATAATACAATACATTAAACAAATAACAAAAAACTTCGAACACTTAAAAATTTTTTTTAATCTAATAATTATTAATAACAATGATTATATTTGTATGTACATACGTTTAATTGCACGTCCGTCCTGTGTGACGGGGAGTTCTACACTGTCTGTTTGTTAGTAAATGTTTGTATATATGCGCATAATTATCCGTATCGGTTTTATAATTTAGTCTGTTGTTGTTGTTGTTGTAGCCACCAAGATACTCTCCGAAGGTCTTCGGGAGTGTAGGGGAAGTGACAGTCCTTTGCCGAATAAATCCGGTACGCTCGGGTACTAGTTTCTTCTGACTCTAGCCCGACTGTCGTGCGAACGATTTTTTTGGTCATTATCAACCTTCTAGGCCGGTGGATTTTAGTCGCCTCTTACGACAGGCGTTCCTTACCACGGGTATATTCCAATCCCCCTAATTTAGTCTAATATTTGTTGGTTTGTTTATTATATGTAACATTTACAATGTAAACCTCTTTCTGTATTGTTGTTCTTGTTGGAGAATTTTTGTCTTGTCGAAATTTTGCGAGTGGCCGCTACTCGCACAGTGGGCCATAAGCGCTGTTTTTGGGTTATCGACGTGATGGCAATATTTGAAGTCCGATTTATGTTGTGCTAATCTTGTTTTTAATTTGGCCTTCGTTGTTCCCACGTATAAGCTACTACATGATTCGTTGCTCTTTCCATTAAAAGGTATTTCGTACACAACATTACTTTTTTCAGTTAAGGGTATTTTGATTTAGTTTTATTAAAAAATTGTTTTAAAGTGTTGGATGGCTTGTGTACTTTTTTAATTTTTTCTGTATAATAATAATCAGATTTTGTTAGCCGCTCAGATATTTTGGGTACTTAAGTGACAGATTTGAAAATCACTGCTGGTTTTTCGGATTTTTGTGAACCGGTTGGAAATTCTGATTTGTCTAGTAATTTGTTTATAGGGTGTTTTGGAAAATCGTTCTCTCTTAATAACTTATATCTATCCTTTTTGATATCATAGTGGTAAATTTTGTCTGATATATCCAACATTCTTCGTATACAGCTTCTTGCTGTATTCATTATCATCGCCTTCGGGTGTTTAGAATTGAAGTCTACGATTCGTCCTTTTTATACCACTTAATTTTCAATTGGTTTCCGCATCTATTTATGATGAAGTCAAGGTAAACTAATTTCTCATCTTTTTCTATTTCTGTAGTAAATTTAATATTTTTATCGAACGAGTTTAGTGCATCTAGTGTGGTTTGTATGTAATTTTCTCTGATTATTGCAAACAAATCATCTACATATTTTGTCAGTAATCTCGGTTTTCTTGTCAATTTTTCCATTGTATTATACAACAGTTTTTCCATTACTACATCAGCTACCCATGTGATAGCTGATTTAGTAATGGAAAAACTGTTGGATAATACAATGGAAAAATTGACAAGAAAACCGAGATTACTGACAAAATATGTAGATGATTTGAATGACTCGGGGTTCCCCCGACCAAAGGGTGTTATTTCGGTCTAACCCTGTTTAGAGCGGCACGAAAAACTCGTAGATTAAGTCCTCTGGAGCAATACCTGGCAGCAGGATTGCTCAACATATTATTGATTTTAGCAGGTATTGAACAGAACACTGGCCCTATATACACATGCTGCGTGTGTCAGAGGAGACTTCACCCAAATGCAACATCAGTTAGATGTAACATCTGCAATGGGTGGAGCCACCTCAGAGGCTGCTCAGGTCTCAAAAGTCATAAAGATTGGTCAGCCAATTACATTGTCCCGTGCTGCGCCCGCCCAACAACATCGGCGACAATACCACCGGTGCCCACAGCACCACCAGTGCATGTTGCACCACCTGTGCAACCGGCACCGGCGACAACAACACAGCATAGTTATGCATTGCGTAGCAGGGGCAACAACATTCAACAACCACCACCACCTCACAGACCTGGGCAGACTCAGGCTGGCACTAATACCTCCCAGCCTGCAGCATTCATAACTCTCTGCTCGGTGTGCCGGTCCGGGATAACCATATAGGCGATGCATAGTTGAGGACCGGCCGGCCGATTGCTTTGTATGTTGCTATCATTGTTTCTTTGTCTTTACCCCACGTGCTGCCGGCAAGCGGTTTGGAGACCTGGTTCCTAAAAACCAGCGTTCGGAATTAAACACTACGATAATATTCAATAACGTAGCGTAGCGTTCATGCGACAACGATATACACAAACACAACCCCTAACAAACCTAACGGTACTTGTAGTGTTTGCGTTTAAGTTTGTGTAAATGAACACAAACAGAACACTACGCGTAGTGTAGCTGGTGGAAGTACGCTAAGTGGAAATGAACCCTACTTAGCGTTCTTTTATTATAGCGTTCAGTTGGTGTTCTTTTTTAAATTTTGCAAATTTAGTTGTGCAAATCGGCGTTTCATGTATGTATACATATTTTATATGTATGTATGTATATACTAACGTATGTTTTACATTAATGGATGCACATATGTACATATGCATGTATGTATGTATATATTTTCTTTAATAAAAGACTTGTAAAAATTATTTTGGTTAAAAAATTTATGTAATATGGGAATTTTTAAGCCTAGATTTGGAAAATTATTTAAAACATCTAGAATTTAAAAAAATTAAATTTTATAATATACGACGGCTGTGACCTGCTTGGGTACCCACCCCGCCTGCAATTTTACCAGACATTTTCTGACAATTCTGAAAATATTCTGAGTAAAAATTTGAGTATTTGGACTAGTCTTACAGATTTCTTAAGTATTTCTATCAGAAATGACCGGGGAATTTAATTTTTTTCTCATCCGACAAATCTTATATCTATATCTATCGGACCAATTTCGTGCAGACATGCCAAGATATTTTCCTACAAGAAAATTTCTTTTGTCATCAGTTCAAAAATAAAAATTATTTCGATCGCATGTTAAAAAATTTAATATTTCAGTTGACTAGTACGGCAAACACATACATATGAACAAAAGAAGCTGGTAATATGATTACTGCTATGATGTAAGTTCGTGTTAGTTTATATATGTTTATCAGAAATATAATAACAAAATATCAACATTGCATATTCGATAAATCATATCGCTTTTGTTGGAACATGGCGCAGACTTATATCAGCCAAATAAATTAGACGAGCGTCCCTTCAATTAAATTAACCTGAAGTGTTTATAACGCGGCAATTTAATTCGCTGGTTCTTTTCCATACCGAGCCAACCACAAGTTAAAGAAGATTATCAGCGGCTCCAGTTCTTCGACTAAGTACCGGTGTATGTATACATGTATGTAATTATGTACATAAATATATCTACAAATGTAAACTAACTTCCATATATATAATAAACTAGAGTGCTGCCTACTGTCGAAACTCGACAGTTTTTCTAGAAGTTTTCTTATGACTAAGGTGCAACTATAGTTTTTGTATACATAACTGTTTGTTGTTATTGTCACTGTTACGATTTTGTTTGTGTTCCTGTTGATGCTGCTCCTTTTGTTGTTACTGTCACTGCTACTATCTTGTTGTTTTTGTTGTTGGTGTTGTTGTCGTTAATCGTTTTCATAATTCTTCTACCTACTTCTTTCTTTCTATTTCTGCTCTTTTCTTTCCTTAATTTCTTTCCTACTTATTCTTACTTATCCTTCTTATTACTTGACCTTATGTTTTTGTTGTAGTGCATTTGCTAACTTTTTACGTTTCTACTTCTTTGAAACTACACACCACATCCAGCCAAACATGTTCAGATTTGCATTGTAAGTTTGGTGAAAACTCACAAAGTCAGCTACATATGCTTGCGCATTGAGACAGCTCTGTTGTGTGCAAAAGCACGCAACAACAACCACACGGCAATTTTCCAACGACGATTGTGGACGCATTTTCCAACCAATTTTCATGAAAATTGGCGCAGTTCTATTTGAGAGCAATACCTTTATAATGGTGTGCTTAGTTTTAAAATTGGTTCAGTAGTTTCGACGGAGAAGATGGAACAAAATTTATGTTAGCGTATTAATAATATAATAAATACATAATAATTAATTTGCCACTACATAAGTGCATGCGAATTTTAATTGCAAATTCTTCAGATATCTATAAGATAACCGTCAGATTCGTCTGCAAATATTGCAGAATTCTGCACGATTTTATTCAGATATCTGTACGATCGTGGCCGCTGTGGTGCAGTGGGTAGAGTGCTCGCCTGCTATGCCAGAGGTCTCGGGTTCAAACCACGGTCCGAGCAAAACACCAAAACAATTTTTCAATTAGTAAAAATCCAATTATTGGATTTTTTAAGAGCAGCGGTCACCTCTCGGCAGTGGGCGGCATACCCTCCGGGAGTATTTCTGCCATGAAAAAGCTTCTCACAAAAAATGCATTCGCCGTTCGGAGCCGGCATAAAACTGTAGGTCCACCCAATTAGTAGGAAAAACAAAAAGGAGCACACCTCGAATTGGGAGAGAAGCTCGGCCATAAAACTCGTCAGAGTTATAATAGCGCCATTGTATTATTATTATTATCTGTACGATATCAATCAGATTCGTCGGAAAACAATAGATTTTCCCTTCATAGTTCCTTCAGAAATCTGTTAGATATCTCTCCGAATCGTCGGTTATAAACACAGAATTTCCCAAGAAATGTCTGTAAGAATTCCTGTCAACGTCTTCATACTTTTCTCTTGAAGAAGTCGTACAGAAAACTTATTGATTTCGGAGTTTTTTGCCGACAATCTGATAGAAATCTAACAGATTTCGGGTAAAATTGTTAGCTGGGCATATATACATATGTATGTATGTATGAGAGGTAGGAATAGTTTTTAGTGTGTCAGGGTGGAAGTGTTGCTCTAAATTTGGTGAATGCCCTTTTAAAATTTTTTTGCGCTCTTCATTTTTGCAAACACATGTTTTATTTTCCATCACATGAAAAAAGGCATACCTACAATATATTATTTTTAGGACGCGGCATGTTGTTTTAGATGCAGTCGAGCAAATAATAGAAAACTAACTAATTGCATGTTGTACTTACTTCTTGCACATTTCCTCGCAAATTTGGTAGATTTTTTTCAAGTAAAGGGTACCTATTTTTTCGTCCTGAGTGGCAAAGATTAGAGACCAACCCCCACCAGTAGCAGAAGAAGAAAAAGAACTACCGCGAGAGACACGAGTTGCACTCGCGCAACTCCGTTCCGGATACTGCAGTAGACTAAACTCTTACAGGTCCCGAATTGATTCCAGCATACCGAATGTATGCCCGGCAGTGGAGAATCACCACACGACACCAAACACCTCTTCACATGCCCAACTAAACCAACTCATCTAACACCAATGTCTCTTTGGACACATCCCACTGAAGCTGCAACATTCCTGGGCCTCCCGTTAGATGAAATTGACGATAGTTTGTGAAAAATGTGTGTTGCCTGGGCGGGGCTTAGTACTGCTAACACAACAACAACAACATTAGCGTAGTGTTCATTTTCGCTGCCAGCGAAGCACGAAATAGGTAGCGTTAGGCTTGTGTTCTTTTGCCCGTTTAGGGTTCGGTTTGTGTTTATGTACATGAGCACAAACGCTATCGTAGCGTGCGCGTTTAGTGTTCTTTTTGACGTAGCGTTTCCGTAGGGTTCAGTTTATTTGCGAACTCTGCTAAAAACTACCGATGCACATAGGTAGATTTTTAAGTTTTATGCGGCCAAAAATATTTTATTGTCTACATCTATTCCAAATGCTTGTTTAATGCAAAATTTTTATGATTTGTGTTAAAAGTCGATTTTAATGAAAAATATATACAGTCTCACAAAAAAAAAATCATACGCCAGAGTTTTTAAATTTATTTGAAAGAGTTCTGTCGAAAATTTTACTTTCTTATTTTAGTTTAAAAATATAGACAATTTTTCAATAAAAATCGTTTTAAGCAGGATTTCTGAGCTTATGGAAAAAATCCGAAAAATCGCAGACATTTCTGAAAGTGGATTAAAAATTTCAAAGCAAGGCCACAATTTATAGAAGATTCTGAGGAGATTTCTAAGTGTACTGTTATTTAGCCAACCAATTTTAGTGTAAAAAGTGAAATTCTCAATGCTGTGAAAAATTCTGTCGATTTTAGAAGTTTTTTTCTGTAGGGTGTTTGCGTTATATGTACGTGAGACCGTTCCAATTACAATTTCCGAAAAGCCAATGAAAATTTTCAAAAAGTTGAATGTTGCATATTATTATATTAAAATTGAATGAGCTGCAAAACTGCATACTGAAAACTCTTCTAAAAAATGTAGCTTTAGGATTCTTAGCCCCTTTTTATGATAAGTATTTCCTTGACTTTGAAAAATTGGAAATACTAAAAATAAGAAAGCAGGAAATTTTCCAAATAGGCCAATTTTTCATCCATTGTTGATAATTTCTGGCTTTGCATTTTTCCGTCGAGAAATTGACGGGTAACTAATTTTTTTTTCCAGATGAACCAGGAGAATCTTCGATGAAAATGAAAAAAAAAATTTGTTTGGACATTTTTTCGATGTATCTTTTTTTACCCCAGCCGCACCTGTCCGCAACTGATTTTCATCAGAACCATAAGAAAAGACTACCTACTATTAAAATGCATAACATTTTTGAGGCGATCGGAGGCGATAATATGACTAAAATGCTTTTGAATTAAAAAATGAACAATATTTTTTCAGGAAAACGCAATATGCTTAAAAGCTTCAAAATGGTGGGTTTTTTATTATGCTAGGCTGACGATTTCTTCAATAAATAATGATATTTACTTGAAGCACTCGAACCCATTTTGTTTACTTTGATAACTGTCTTAAAACTAAAAATATTGACGTTTAAAAATGGGTTACTTAAAATACGTAACAAATAAAAAATCGAAAAAGTGGGAGAATAATAAGTTTCGACTAGCGGCAGGGGCACCCCGGTTGTCTATAAAAGCCGAGAAGACTGGTTTATTATCGCCCGGTCTATTATAAACGTAGAGCGATTTTGGATTTTATATTTGCACCAATTTTAAAATTTTAAATTTTGGCCGCATAAATTCATAAAATCTACCCATGTGCGATGCCTGCCGACCACGCAGATAGTTTGCGGTCCACCTCTTTAGTCTATGAGAGGTTCGAGTTCTCAAGGTCCTCCAGTAGGGTGGCATGATTGACCGTGACGAAGGCTTTCGACATGTTAAGTTCCACGAGGACCATTCTCTCGTAGGGCCGTTTTTGGTTCTACGCACCGGAATGACTTGAGGTTCCCCCGACCAAGGGCTGTTATTTCGGTCTAACCCTGTTTAGACCGGCACGAGAAACTCATAAAGCATGGAGTCCCACAGGGCGGTGTACTATGCCCACTGCTTTTTAACTATTATCTCTCCAGCCTCCCATCCCCACCCGAAGGAGTTGACCTGATCTCCTACGCCGATGACTGCTCGATCATGGCCACTGGCACCGACATAGATAGGATGTGCTTTCGAATTAACGATTATCTCTCTGATCTCTCCTGTTAATTTACGTCCCGTTCACTAGAGCTACAGCCCGCGAAGTCCTCCGCGACCATATTCACTACATGGACGAAGGAGGTAGGACTGGACTTAGGCATACGAATAGGGAATATACCCATCCCTACCGTAAACAACCCAAAGATCTTGGGTGTTACCTTTGACAGTCTTGTCTCCTCCGCGCATACGACCGCGATTGCTAACAAGGCCCATAGCCGCAATAAAATCCTCAAATCACTAGCCGGCAGCACGTGGGGTAAGGACAAAGAAACAATAATAGCAGCATATAAAGCAATCGGCCGGCCGGTCCTCAACTATGCATCGCCAGTATGGTCGCCGGGGCCTTCAAGAACACAATGGCAGAAACTCCAGGCCTGCCAAAACTCTGCCCTCAGAACTGCCACGGGCAATCTCCTGATGGCGCTGGAACAACATCTACACCATGAGGCTAATATACTCCCAGTCCTAGAACACAACACTATGCTCAGCAAACAGTTCCTGCTAGGATGCCACCGCAGGGGCCATCCTAATAGCCACCTGCTAGAACCGGAACCGCCTCCCCGGCACATCAGGAGACATCTTCTCGACCTCACCCCAGAGGTTGAAAAATACATAAAACAACCATTAGACCCAACGGCTTACATGCAGGCCTTAAAGGAGATACACACAGACACCATCACCACATTCGTTTCAGTCCGTCCGTCATACAGAATATTGAGAGACCAACCACCCCCCATAGCAGAAGAAGAATTGGAGCTGCCGAGAGAAGCACGCGTCACCCTAGCGCAACTAATATCAGGCTTTTGCAGCCGCCTGAACTCATATAGGGCCAGAATCGATCCTGACATACCTAATACATGTCCGGTATGTGGAGAGACGCCGCATGACACACAGCATCTGTTCTCATATCCACTCAAACCCATTCACCTAACCCCCCTATGGAATAGCCCAAAAAACGCTGCCTCATTCCTGGACCTCCCGTTAAGTGAGCCAGACGACGATCTATGAGCCTATCGTGCCGACTAAGCAGGGCTTAGTACTGCTATAACAACAACAAGAAAACCGAGATTACTGACAAAATATGTAGATGATTTGTTTGCAATAATCAGAGAAAATGAGATACAAACCACACTAGATGCACTAAACTCGTTCGATAAAAATATTAAATTTACTACAGAAATAGAAAAAGATGAGAAATTAGTTTACCTTGACTCCATCATATATAGATGCGGAAACCACTTGAAAATTAAGTGGTATAAAAAGCCGACTACTTCAGGACGAATCGTCAACTTCAATTCTAAACACCCGAAAGCGATGATAATGAACTTAGCAAGAAGCTGTATACGAAGAATGTTGGATATATCAGACAAAATTTATCACTATGATATCAAAAAGGATAACATATATAAGTTATTAAGAGAGAATGATTTTCCAAAACGCACTATAAACAAATTACTGGACAAATCAGAATTTCCAACCGGTTCACAAAAATCCGAAAACCAGCAGTGATTTTAAAATCTGTCACTTATATACCCAAAATATCTGAGCGACTAACAAAATCTGATTATTATAATACAGAAAAAAATAAAACGCAACGAATCATGCAGTAGCGTATACGTGGGAACAACGAAGGCCAAATTAAAAACAAGATTAGCACAACATAAATAGGACTTCAAATATTGCCATCACGTCGACAACCCAAAAACAGCGCTCATGGCCCACTGTGCGAGTAGCGGCCACTCGCCAAATTTCGACAAGACAAAAATTCTCCAACAAGAACAACAATACAGAAAGAGGTTTACATTGGAAATGTTACATATCGCTAGCTTAGAATGCTAATTGTGCAAGTCCTTTTTTCAAACTTTGTAGGAGACAAAAAGTAAAAAAAATTCGAAACGAAATAAATTTTTTTGATCATGTAAATATTTTGGACTACACAATTTTCTTCGCTTTTCGGACTTACATAATTTGCGTCTCAGTGAATAACAACGAGTAGAAATATGACAAGTATAACATACTTGTTTTGCGTGGTGGGTATTTGATTTTTCTAGCGTTCTACATAAAAATACACTTTTTCATGAAATTGGACTTACACAGTTTGCACTCTAAGCTAGCGATACAATAAACAAACCAACAAATATTAGACTAAATTATAAAACCGATACGGATAATTGTGCGCATATATACAAAAATTTACTAACAAACAGACAACAGACGTTCAATTAAACGTATGTACATGCAAATATAATCATTGTTATTAATAATTATTAGATAAAAAAAAAAATTAAGTATTCGAAGTAACCGACGAGTAGCTGAAATATATTGGCACTGAAACCAAAAAGTGTTTTTCAATTTTTCGTTGAAACTGACCTAAAGCAGGCAAAAAACCAGAAAAGTTTTTTTAGAAAATTTATTTTTGCTTTCGATTCGAGTTCACAACAATTTTTTCACATTGCTTTATATGCTTTTCGTAAATATCAACGTTTCAAACAGCTAAGGTGAGCAGCATAGTTTATATCTATAAGTTGCGACACTCTCAGCTGATCGTTTGGCATGTTGTGCCTGTCACCATGCAGTGCTGTGCAAAATTTACAGAAAAAAAATTCAAATGAATTTTCAAATCTTTAAATCTTTCATATTATTGTGTGAATTGAATTTCTAATGCTATATTTGTAGCGATAATAACAAAAAATTAACATATTTTTGAGTTTTAATTGATTTTATTAGCAATTTTGGATATTTTCTTGTGAAGATTCTACTACGTTTGAATACAACACTGTGGTCGATTCTTCTTCACATTTGGTTTATTTAGTTTCCCATTCTCCCATTGACACATAATGTGCCTGTCACTTTTTGCAACAACAATTCCCATAGTTGAAGTTTGTTTTGATGGGAATACAGTTAGTCACAGTGAAAGTGAGCCATCATTTATTCACAAATTTTTATTATTAAATATCTTTGTTAACAATTACTTGACTTTCCTAATTCTTTGCAACGGAAAACTTTCAACAACATGCCAGAAATGATGAAAAACAAAAAAAATCAAAGTAATTCTTCTAGCAGCTCTAATTTAAATACTTAAAGATTCTCTCAAGAATTATTATTTTTCTCTTATATATTTTTACAGTTGACATCTTACTTTGTGTTAATTATAGGTATACACAATCTATATAAAAGGGGATTCAGGCAATTTTTTTTCCGATTTTAAAAGGTGTACTTATCAGACAATATACGCTAGATCGCGTAAAAATCGTGTTTTGTTAGATGAATAAAACACATTTCATGCTAATAAAATTTGTATCTTTATATATATTACGCTAAGCGATTTTTTGTAAACACCATAACTTTTACACCGTTATACCGATTTTCGAGAATGTGGTGTCAAATGAAAGGGCTTGACCCGTCGATGTGCAGGAAGGTTTAATATTCCTGTTTAAAAATGTAATTCTCCTGTATAGTTTGATTGATTTTTAAATTTCAGGTACCATATTCAAGGGCTTGAGCTGGAAATGAGTAATTTATTTAAATTTTTATAAAAAGGGTTGCCACCTGTTTAAAATTTCAGTTTTACACTATAGTTTGTTTGATTTTTAAATTTGAGGTGTCACATGAAAGGGCTTTGCTTGAAAATAAGCAATATATTATAATTTGTACAAGAGGGGTTGCCACCTGTTCAAAAATTCAATTTTACGCTATAGTTTGTTTGATTTTTAAATTTGAGGTGTCATATGAAATGGCTTTACCTGATAATGAGTAATTTAATAAATTTTTTACAAAAAGGGTTGCCACCTGTTCAAAAATTCAGTTTTACGCTATAGTTTGTTCGATTTTTAAATTTTAAGTGTGATGCAAGGCCTAGCACTGAAGATGGGTAATAAAAGGAAAGGGAAGAGGAAAATGAAAGGGACGGATATGGCGAAAGAAAGGAAGCGAAAGAGGAAAGAATGCGGAAAATAAAATGGATATAGGGAAAAGAAAGCGCAAACAAAGGGGAAAGGAGAAGAGAAAGAGAACTAGAAAGAAAAAGAGGAGCGCGCCAAATGGCCTTTTGGAGGTCGCTTTAAGGTTACCATAGTCTAGAAAAATATTCGGCACAAAACTTCACTAAGGGGCTCCTCGGTCAAAATCTTTGTATAAAAAATCTAGGTTCACAGAAAATAAAAATAATCGGTAACTATGAAGGTATATCAAAAAATTTTCAAATGTGGCAATAAGTGGTATTTCACCCTCAAATTGTCGCACAGTGTAATTGAAAGCCACAGCATCGCGTGGCCGGGTTTACTAGTTATATTTAATTCATTACTACTAAATTGCGGTTTATTATAAAATACACCTAAGTATATAATCTTGGTTTTCAATCGGTTTGTGTATAATTTTTTATTTTCATAAAACTTCGGACAACAAAACGTGGCTCATTTTCACTGCGACTTACTGTATGTATCAAAATTTAGATACACATTAATTTTTTCAAAACAAAAATGAAATATCCATGATGCCAATCGTTGCTACCCAATAAGCATTTTTGAATGCATTTGAATTTCACTGATTTGACTTGAATTCTATCGATATTCTCCAACCAAAATCAAACGTCAGGATAAAGCTTTTGAACAACAAACGCTCATCCGCTTGAAATAAAGGAACAAAAATGTAACAATTATGATTGTCTGTTTAACTTATTTCCTCACTTTTTTTTTATGCATTTAAAATAGTAACAACATTTTATACACAAATATTAGTTGAATTATACATTCCTTTTTAAATTTTATTCTTCACTTATTTTTGGTTTACTTATTGCTAATATGATTGAATTTAATTCATACTATTTATACTCTCAGTACGGTTTGGAAAAGTATTGCACCTCAAGTATAAAAACATGTTGGATATAAACTTGAGAATTGAGACTTTTCTCCAACATTGGATTCGCGCTAATTGGGATCTATCCAAATTTAAAAAGCAACCAAAGCGTTCAAAGGCATCCAGGCATTAATTAAAAAGTAAGAATTTGCACAGCGTTTTATCAGCAAACACAATCTCTGCTGGTATAGAGTGTAATTCTCAAACTTATCTCTAATCCAAAGCGAAGGTAGAAAACTACACTAGAAATAAATTGGAGACTGATTAGAAAAATAAGTATTTGCGAATTCTCATTAGAATCTCATTAGAAAACTACATTGCGGTTCAATTCGGAAAATACAATTTTCTAAATTTGAGAATTATGTCCCATTTTGTTTGAAATCGCTATGATTCTCGACTGCTTCTCGAGTCGTCGTCTAACGTTAGAGATTTTGGAAAAGGACTAGTTCTTGAGTCATTCTCAAACCGATATCTCACCTAAATGTTTGTTGGGTTTCGCCATGCAAAATGGCCGTTTGAATTCAAATTTTTTTAATTCCTTTTGAACATTTTCGTATAAGCAGGGTTGCACTTTCTTGTACTGCTCTATTACTACATTTTTGCTAGAAATATAGAAAAGGGAATGTACGGATACCAATGCCTTTACTACTTCGTTCGCGTATATGCAACTTTTAATTCATGTAAGATTAACACGATCGATCTTTACACATAGAACAGCAACAATTTTTTTCAAATTACACGATTTTTGAAACATGATTTCAGCTTTTGTCATTTGACATTTTGGTAAATTCAACCAAATTTTAGTGTTGATGCAACATTGGGAAATTTTAAAATATACACTAGGGGTATTCGCTATCCATAGCATAACTCTAGCACGTAGCACGGATTGCACGGATTGCAAAGTTTTACAACGCACAACAACAAAATACAGGCGCACAAAAATATGCTAGACCTCAAAAATATGCTACACCAAAACCTATGTATATTTATTTGCTATGAAGTGTAGGAAATTAATTGCGACCCTGCGTCAGCTGACATTTGCCAATTGCTAATTTTAATTTCAATTTGATCATTCGAATTTTGCTTAAAATGTTATTTTTTATGTGTATTTATTAAATTTACTAAAATAAAATGATTTATTTATTAAAAAGTGAGTGATGAACGCGTCCCTTTGGCTAAAAAGAAAAGCTGCTTCTTAAAATTTCATACGACTGTGCAATGGGGTGCTCTCGATGTGTAGCATATTTTGGTCTAGGATATTTGCAATCCGTGCTATCTTGCTATCTTTCTAGGGATAGCGAATACGCCAACTATGATTCAAATATAAAATTTTATTCCTAAATGTCATTTGGAATTTGGTTTATTTAACATGATGATAGTGTCAATATAAACTAAAAAAATGTTAAAAAAAAGAACGTCCAAACATACACAATTTTTTTTTTAACATTTGGAGTTCTGCTGTTCGTGCAAAATGCAATTATTATTTTATAAATAAAAATAAAATCTGGTGCGGTGCCGTGGGAAGTGTTCAGCACTATTGGAAGTGAGTGATAATGGCATTTCCATTTATATTTTCAGTTTGCAGGTGACTTAAAGGTGAAACACATTTTTATTTCTAAAATTTTTTAATGTAAAATATTTTCTTCTTCCTCATAATTTGCAATTTTACCAAATTATAAAACCGATACGGATAATTGTGCGCATATATACAAAAATTTACTAACAAACAGACAACAGACGTTCAATTAAACGTATGTACATGCAAATATAATCATTGTTATTAATAATTATTAGATAAAAAAAAAGCTGATCGTTTGGCATGTTGTGCCTGTCACCATGCAGTGCTGTGCAAAATTTACAGAAAAAAAATTCAAATGAATTTTCAAATCTTTAAATCTTTCATATTATTGTGTGAATTGAATTTCTAATGCTATATTTGTAGCGATAATAACAAAAAATTAACATATTTTTGAGTTTTAATTGATTTCATTAGCAATTTTGGATATTTTCTTGTGAAGATTCTACTACGTTTGAATACAACACTGTGGTCGATTCTTCTTCACATTTGGTTTATTTAGTTTCCCATTCTCCCATTGACACATAATGTGCCTGTCACTTTTTGCAACAACAATTCCCATAGTTGAAGTTTGTTTTGATGGGAATACAGTTAGTCACAGTGAAAGTGAGCCATCATTTATTCACAAATTTTTATTATTAAATATCTTTGTTAACAATTACTTGACTTTCCTAATTCTTTGCAACGGAAAACTTTCAACAACATGCCAGAAATGATGAAAAACAAAAACAATCAAAGTAATTCTTCTAGCAGCTCTAATTTAAATACTTAAAAATTCTCTCAAGAATTATTATTTTTCTCTTATATATTTTTACAGTTGACATCTTACTTTGTGTTAATTATAGGTATACACAATCTATATAAAAGGGGATTCAGGCAATTTTTTTTCCGATTTTAAAAGGTGTACTTATCAGACAATATACGCTAGATCGCGTAAAAATCGTGTTTTGTTAGATGAATAAAACACATTTCATGCTAATAAAATTTGTATCTTTATATATATTACGCTAAGCGATTTTTTGTAAACACCATAACTTTTACACCGTTATACCGTTTCGAGAATGTGGTGTCAAATGAAAGGGCTTGACCCGTCGATGTGCAGGAAGGTTTAATATTCCTGTTTAAAAATGTAATTCTCCTGTATAGTTTGATTGATTTTTAAATTTCAGGTACCATATTCAAGGGCTTGAGCTGGAAATGAGTAATTTATTTTAATTTTTATAAAAAGGGTTGCCACCTGTTTAAAATTTCAGTTTTACACTATAGTTTGTTTGATTTTTAAATTTGAGGTGTCACATGAAAGGGCTTTGCTTGAAAATAAGCAATATATTATAATTTGTACAAGAGGGGTTGCCACCTGTTCAAAAATTCAATTTTACGCTATAGTTTGTTTGATTTTTAAATTTGAGGTGTCATATGAAATGGCTTTACCTGATAATGAGTAATTTAATAAATTTTTTACAAAAAGGGTTGCCACCTGTTCAAAAATTCAGTTTTACGCTATAGTTTGTTCGATTTTTAAATTTGAAGTGTGATGCAAGGCCTAGCACTGAAGATGGGTAATAAAAGGAAAGGGAAGAGGAAAATGAAAGGGACGGATATGGCGAAAGAAAGGAAGCGAAAGAGGAAAGAATGCGGAAAATAAAATGGATATAGGGAAAAGAAAGCGCAAACAAAGGGGAAAGGAGAAGAGAAAGAGAACTAGAAAGAAAAAGAGGAGCGCGCCAAATGGCCTTTTGGAGGTCGCTTTAAGGTTACCATAGTCTAGAAAAATATTCGGCACAAAACTTCACTAAGGGGCTCCTCGGTCAAAATCTTTGTATAAAAAATCTAGGTTCACAGAAAATAAAAATAATCGGTAACTATGAAGGTATATCAAAAAATTTTCAAATGTGGCAATAAGTGGTATTTCACCCTCAAATTGTCGCACAGTGTAATTGAAAGCCACAGCATCGCGTGGCCGGGTTTACTAGTTATATTTAATTCATTACTACTAAATTGCGGTTTATTATAAAATACACCTAAGTATATAATCTTGGTTTTCAATCGGTTTGTGTATAATTTTTTATTTTCATAAAACTTCGGACAACAAAACGTGGCTCATTTTCACTGCGACTTACTGTATGTATCAAAATTTAGATACACATTAATTTTTTCAAAACAAAAATGAAATATCCATGATGCCAATCGTTGCTACCCAATAAGCATTTTTGAATGCATTTGAATTTCACTGATTTGACTTGAATTCTATCGATATTCTCCAACCAAAATCAAACGTCAGGATAAAGCTTTTGAACAACAAACGCTCATCCGCTTGAAATAAAGGAACAAAAATGTAACAATTATGATTGTCTGTTTAACTTATTTCCTCACTTTTTTTTTATGCATTTAAAATAGTAACAACATTTTATACACAAATATTAGTTGAATTATACATTCCTTTTTAAATTTTATTCTTCACTTATTTTTGGTTTACTTATTGCTAATATGATTGAATTTAATTCATACTATTTATACTCTCAGTACGGTTTGGAAAAGTATTGCACCTCAAGTATAAAAACATGTTGGATATAAACTTGAGAATTGAGACTTTTCTCCAACATTGGATTCGCGCTAATTGGGATCTATCCAAAT
The DNA here is from genome assembly GCA_960531455.1 of Urophora cardui. Taxonomy (NCBI): domain Eukaryota; kingdom Metazoa; phylum Arthropoda; class Insecta; order Diptera; family Tephritidae; genus Urophora; species Urophora cardui. The sequence continues at coordinate 95,803,857 of OY482672.1, forward strand.
TTAAAAAGCAACCAAAGCGTTCAAAGGCATCCAGGCATTAATTAAAAAGGAAGAATTTGCACAGCGTTTTATCAGCAAACACAATCTCTGCTGGTATAGAGTGTAATTCTCAAACTTATCTCTAATCCAAAGCGAAGGTAGAAAACTACACTAGAAATAAATTGGAGACTGATTAGAAAAATAAGTATTTGCGAATTCTCATTAGAATCTCATTAGAAAACTACATTGCGGTTCAATTCGGAAAATACAATTTTCTAAATTTGAGAATTATGTCCCATTTTGTTTGAAATCGCTATGATTCTCGACTGCTTCTCGAGTCGTCGTCTAACGTTAGAGATTTTGGAAAAGGACTAGTTCTTGAGTCATTCTCAAACCGATATCTCACCTAAATGTTTGTTGGGTTTCGCCATGCAAAATGGCCGTTTGAATTCAAATTTTTTTAATTCCTTTTGAACATTTTCGTATAAGCAGGGTTGCACTTTCTTGTACTGCTCTATTACTACATTTTTGCTAGAAATATAGAAAAGGGAATGTACGGATACCAATGCCTTTACTACTTCGTTCGCGTATATGCAACTTTTAATTCATGTAAGATTAACACGATCGATCTTTACACATAGAACAGCAACAATTTTTTTCAAATTACACGATTTTTGAAACATGATTTCAGCTTTTGTCATTTGACATTTTGGTAAATTCAACCAAATTTTAGTGTTGATGCAACATTGGGAAATTTTAAAATATACACTAGGGGTATTCGCTATCCATAGCATAACTCTAGCACGTAGCACGGATTGCACGGATTGCAAAGTTTTACAACGCACAACAACAAATTACAGGCGCACAAAAATATGCTAGACCTCAAAAATATGCTACACCAAAACCTATGTATATTTATTTGCTATGAAGTGTAGGAAATTAATTGCGACCCTGCGTCAGCTGACATTTGCCAATTGCTAATTTTAATTTCAATTTGATCATTCGAATTTTGCTTAAAATGATATTTTTTATGTGTATTTATTAAATTTACTAAAATAAAATGATTTATTTATTAAAAAGTGAGTGATGAACGCGTCCCTTTGGCTAAAAAGAAAAGCTGCTTCTTAAAATTTCATACGACTGTGCAATGGGGTGCTCTCGATGTGTAGCATATTTTGGTCTAGGATATTTGCAATCCGTGCTATCTTGCTATCTTGCTAGGGATAGCGAATACGCCAACTATGATTCAAATATAAAATTTTATTCCTAAATGTCATTTGGAATTTGGTTTATTTAACATGATGATAGTGTCAATATAAACTAAAAAAATGTTAAAAAAAAAGAACTTCCAAACATACACAATTTTTTTTTTAACATTTGGAGTTCTGCTGTTCGTGCAAAATGCAATTATTATTTTATAAATAAAAATAAAATCTGGTGCGGTGCCGTGGGAAGTGTTCAGCGCTATTGGAAGTGAGTGATAATGGCATTTCCATTTATATTTTCAGTTTGCAGGTGACTTAAAGGTGAAACACATTTTTATTTCTAAAATTTTTTAATGTAAAATATTTTCTTCTTCCTCATAATTTGCAATTTTACCAGGAGGAGTACTGCCATATCTCGCAATACCGAAGCATTTTTTTTTATTGAATGCACATATATTGTATTTTTGTAAATTGTAAAATCAATCCAGTTAATTTAACAATAAATTTAAGGTAAAATCAAAAAGATATTATTGCTAATTTAACACAACCATTCCGTGTTAATTTAACTAGCTTAAATTGCAAAATTATCTAGTTAAAATGTAAAATCAACAGGAAAACTCAATACTATTTTAATATTATTTCCGGACATGGGCAAAGAGAGCTCTTTGTGCTGCGAGCGTAAAAAAATGTATGCGTACACAAATGCAAAGCATAATTATTTCAGCGAGAAAACGATTCAGTTCGCCTTCAACAGTGATGGAAGCAGGTTGATGCCTTTTTTTTTGTCCGTAACAACAGTGGGCGACTGATGTATGAAATTTTTTTAAAATGTTTAAGACTGGTTGAGATATTGATTATTTTTTTATTTTAAATATTCTCAATAGTATTAATGAAGTATTATTTTTTATGCCATTTTCAACTCTTTAAAATTGAAAATGGGTTAATTTTTTATGCTTTTATATTGAAATTGCAATTAATTCGAATGTGAATCGAAATAAATCAACATTTATTTTTTATTAAATTTGTATCTACAAACATACCTATTTTTAATATAACCTCTATTTTCATGCTATAAAATCTGATATAATTAAATTTTCATCAACACACGAAGTTACGAAAAATTTTTGAATTTTGCCTCACTGTGCAATTTTAAGCGCACTACTACATGCTCACACTCTCTGCTTGTTCGCTTGTGGTGGTGCCCATGCTTGGTTATTTCTACACATTTATTTGTTATTTTGTGTGCACATGCGCCGATATGCGGAAAAAATTAATATATATCGCACCCTAAGTCATAAAGTGGCACAACTCAAAATTCAAAAATTTTCAGGAGCAAAAAAACGTTTTTCCTTTACAAGCAATGACATGGCAAAAGGCCACGTATAATGGCTATTTTTCAGTCAGAGTTTTTTTTTGTTGGCAATCGCTAGATGATGAAAAGTCGATTTAAAAAAATTTTGAATTGTGTCACTTTATTATTTAGGATGTGATATATTTTTATAAAATCGTTTTCGTAGTGAAGAAAGAAATTCAGTAGAAACGGAGTAAATCCTAACTAATTTGCTCCCATTTTGGGAGTAACAGCAATTCTACGAAATTGCACAGCATTGATTCCTTCATTCTCTTCATTTTCGCACAAACACATACGCATTTTTTAAATTGAAGAAGAAGAAGGCCATTTGAGTGACCAAACTATATAGTATAAACAATGGTGGGCTAGAGTTTCGACGTCGATATCCACTTTTTGAAAATGCGAAGTAATGGCATTTTCACCACGAAAATCAGTTACAATGTGACTAAAATGCAAGTCCTAGCTTTAATTTAACTAAATAAATCGTTTTCACAGATTTTTTAATTACACAATTCATGTAATTTAGTGATGGGCGAGTCCGAGATGTTTTATTCGATTCTCTCGATTGTTGGGTTGGCGAAAATCCTGCGACTGAAACCGCCCAGAGGTTGCCGACTGGTAATGGAACTACAGATCTCGCACGATGGCGAGAGGTTCCAGCTAAGATCAGGGATCAGTGCCCCGTGTCCCAGCTCTATTATAGCTTCGGCGTGGTGGAAATGGTTTTTGATCGTGGTCTGCAGGTAAACCCTCCTAATCCAAGGTGTTATGCGTCACCGTGCCTATTGGATGGTTTGCAGCCAGGAGGTTAATCCGGCTGTATTTGTACGGCGCCTCCCTGATACCGGGCCGCCTCGGGGAGTAACTATGGCCTTACCGCGGTAAGGGGCTCTGCCGTGGCTGACCGACCTTAATCCCCACATAATTACTTTGACCACGATACTTGCCTTGTCGAGTTAGTGGTCGTACGAACAAGATGAGCACAACAAAAAATGAAAAATTGATGAAGGAGGAGGGGAAGGAAGACGGGAGTAAGGTGGGAGAATCACGACCCAGGGATCAGGAGATCATTGTCACGGATGACTCCGACCTGGACAGCGTGGAGTCCCTGAACGAGGCGGCGTCAGTGAGCTCGGTGAGAGAGCGAGAACTGCTGGAGAGTCCGCAAAAGAAGGACCAAGGTAAGATGCGCAATAAAGAGGGGAAGAAAGCCCTATCACGCTACAAGGCCGCATTGAAGGTGGTACAACGCTTAGGAGCGGTGGTCGATCCAACCGACGCAGAAATGAAGCGTCTAGAATGGGCCCGCGGAGAAATCGAACAGGGGCGAAAACATTTTGACAAGCAGAGTTTTGCTGCTACGAATCCTCGGTTCTGTAATATAATCGAGGAAAGAGAGGCACAGGGTGGTAAGAAGAGGCAGCGATCGGCCGAGGGGGAGAAGCCTTCGCAGAAGCGGTGGAAGGATGGTGCGTATGACAACCAGCGGCCGTCCACCTCTGCAGCTGCGAGGGCTCGCTCTGACGCGCCGTTAATGTCTACACCACTAACGAGCAGAGCAGAGAAGGCGTTAGATACACAAGCCAGTACAGAGGCGGTAAAAGCTGTGCCAAGGGGAGCGAACGTGGAGACTCCGGCCAGCAAAGTAAGCGACATCGCGCGCCAGCACCTAACGGTGGCGCTTCTGGACAGCAGCGATCCCTATGGGCAGATAACCACCGAGAGGTGGAAAGCTGTAGAGAGGGAACTGCTCAGTGCCATGATTCGGCAAATGAAGGAGGAGCCCGAGAAGCCACTGCCGTCTTTCGACTCGGCAGGATGGTTTGACCGGGTTAAACTCATTAAATGTAACGACGAAGCGACGCTATTGTGGTTAAAGGGAGTAGTTCCGAAACTCCAACGACAGGGCGAACATGCGGCGTTTAGGGTGGTGGATAGAGCGCTGATTCCCACGATCCCGAAGGCTAAGGTATGGATCCCGTGTGTGGTGAAGCCGGAAGATGCTCTGCAGCTTCTGCAGGGCCAAAACCGGAATATACCAACTCAGGATTGGAAGGTACTTCGCGTATCTAAGCCGACGGAGGAGGGTAAGAACTACATCCTCCAAATCAATAAGGAGGCTGAGGACCTGTTATATCCCGTATTTGGGAAGATGTCCTGGGGCGTAGGCAATGTCTACTTGCGTCTCAGAAAAAGGCATCCAAAGGACGGGAACGACAACACACTCGAAGCAGGTGAGGTTGAAAAAGACCTCGAGAGCCTAACGCTTGCGGACGGTGAGGACGATGCCGAGAAGGCGGTAAAGGGAGGAGCTGAGGCGGGGAGTAAGCAGTCGAATGCTGAAGGTCCTGCAGGCGAATCTCCAGCACAGTAGGGTGGCGACGAGCGAACTCCTCCGCACTCTAAAGGAGGGTTCGCTTGATGTGGCGCTGATCCAGGAACCATGGCTTTCGTCTGGAGGAAGGGTTTCTGGATTAAACGCGCAGGAGTACAGCGTTTACTATTCCCAGCTGGAGGGAAGGGTGAGAACCGCTGTTATGGTAAAGAAGCAACTATACTCATGCTTATTGTCTAATTTCAGCTCTGAGGACCTAACGGTCGTAGCCATTAGACGGGAGAAAGGGGAGGACTTAATCCTAGCATCCTGTTACATGGCTCACGAATCGGAGGCACCACCGAATGAATTAAAGGAATGCGTACGGAGGGTACCGAAAAACCAGGCGCTAGTGATAGGGGCTGATGCGAACGCCCACCACACTATCTGGGACACCAGAGACATTAATGATCGAGGTGAGTCACTTTTCACTTACATTTTACAAAGCAAACTTCATATTTTAAATAGGGGGGACATTGCAACCTACAGGGGGCCAACCTCCAGCAACGTCCTTGATATTACGTTATGCACAGAACCAGGTGTAGAAGTGACCGAGTGGAGGGTACTTGACAGACCTTCCTTCTCCGACCACGCCTACATAGGGTTTAACATTTCCCTGAAGAGGGCAGAGAAGATCCAAAGCTTCCGGAACCCTAGGGCAACAAACTGGGATAGATTCAAGTCACTGGTGGGAAAGAAGCTTCGGCAACCCGAAGATATTATCAATATAGAGGACTTGGAGAAATCCAATAATGTCTTAACAGATACCTTAATTTATGCTTACAAAAAGGCCTGCCCACTTAGGAGATCCAGAGGCAAAACGAAGCCACCATGGTGGAGTGCAGAGCTCGGAGCCCTTAGAAGGCAGGCCAGAGAGCTTTTTAAGCTGGCAAAAGTCGCCGATTGTGATGAATGCTGGAAGGAATACAGGGATGTATTGAGAATCTATAAGAGGGAAATCTGTAGAGCCAAGAGAGTTGGGTGGAGGAAGTTTTGTGAAGAAATCGAAAGCTCCACAGAGACTGCAAGGTTAAGGAAAGTTCTATCTAGGAACCCGACAGTTCAAGGGCTGATTATGAGGGAAGATGGAGGGTGGACACATAACTGTGAGGAATCCCTTAATGCCCTTTTCGATGTCCATTTTCCGGTGGGCGAAGTAGAATCAAGCTCGAATTACGTAGCAAACAAAATACCCATTGAGGTGCGGTTCGTTCCGGGACTGATTACGAAATCCAAAATTATATGGGCGGTGAACTCCTTTTCCAAGTTTAAATCGCCCGGAACGGGGTATAATCCCTGCGATGCTGCAACTAGCAGGGGACAAAGTGGTGGACTGGCTTGGCCCTATTTTTGAGGGATGCATTAGGCTGAACTATGTGCCTAGGTCATGGAGGACCGCTCGCGTGGTATTTATACCGAAAGCGGGCAAGGTTAGTCACATGTATGCGAAGGATTATAGACCGATAAGCCTAACATCGTTTCTGCTTAAAACATTTGAGAGGTTGATCGACACCTTTATCAGAGAAAATATGGACGGCAGTTGCATGTCCAAAAATCAACACGCTTACACCAGAGGTAGATCGGTAGATACTGCTTTGCATAGGGTGGTAATAAATATCGAAAAGAGTCTCGAGTGTAGAGAATTTGCTTTAGGTGTCTTCTTAGACATTACGGGGGCATTCAACAACGTCTCAAAACATGCCATATTAGGCGGTCTTCAGCTTATTGGGACAAACCCTGTGCTTTTGTCCTGGATAAACTGTATGCTAAGCTGCAGGGAAGTTAAGTCTCAATGGGGTCTACATGAGGCCACAATAACGGTAAACAGGGGCACGCCGCAGGGGGGTGTTTTATCGCCATTGCTGTGGACGCTAGTCATCAACAAACTGCTCAGGCAGCTTGAGGAGGGACCGGCAAAGCTGACGGCATATGCGGATGATGTCTCGGTAATAATAAGAGGCAGATGCCTGACAACAATTAGTAGTCTTATGAGCCAGACGCTCGCGAGAATAAATACCTGGGCCAATGAGGTCGGGCTAACTGTTAATGCGGGAAAAACGGACTTGGTTTTATTTACCAGACGTTATAAGATACCAGATTGGGCTAAGCCCACGTTAGGCGGGGAGACACTGCAACCCAAAGGTAGCACAAAGTACCTAGGTGTCATACTGGACAGCAAACTGATGTGGAAGCTCAATGTGGAGGAGAGGGCCAGAAAAGCCTCTGCCGCCCTATATGCATGTAAAAGGATGCTGGGCTGCAAATGGGGACTCTCCCCCTCCCTGACACATTGGATTTTCACGGCAGTTGTTAAGCCGATCCTATTCTACGGAATTCTTGTATGGTGGACAGCCACTCAGAAATCAACTTATATAAAGGTGCTGGAGAGAGTGTGTAGGCTATCCATGATAGGCATTACTGGGGCCTTAAGAACCACTCCAACTGCTGCGCTAGGTGCTATTTTACACATGCCACCTGTACATCTAGCGGCCAGGAACATAGCGTTAACAACTGCAACGAGACTTATGGCCACGGGACAGCTTGAGTGCAGGCATAGGGGACACAGTAGTATAGCGCCGTCGCCAGGCGAGCAGACTGACTACATTGTTCCGTGCCTGCGCTTCGATAAGTTTCTTGAGGCCACAATAGAGGCGGAAGGCTGGCGTAAGGGTGTAGACATGAAGGAAAACGCTATGCATGTGTATACAGATGGGTCCAAGACATCAGAAGGAGTAGGGGCTGCGGTCTACTGCAGTGAACTGAATATCAGTATCAGTATTAGGCTGCCAGATCACTGTAGTGTCTTTCAGGCGGAGGTATTAGCGGTAAAGAGGGCAGCGGAAATGTTAGTCTGTAATCCCTTACGAAAGGAACGTATCAACTTATATATAGATAGTCAGGCGGCTATTAAGTCGATACTGTCGCATAGCACCTCATCTAGGTGTGTAGAGGACTGTAAAGAGGCCTTAAGGGTAATGTGTAGGGATAATAATGTCCATCTGTATTGGATCCCAGGCCACAAGGGGATATACGGCAATGAAAAGGCTGATGAGCTAGCAAAGAAGGGAGCAGGTCTAGGAGCGGAATACTCTTTGGACGTCCCGATTCCACTCAGTGAAATTAAACATAGGTACTATAGGTATATGATGGACCAGGCTGATAAGGCGTGGCAACAATCGCATGGCTGTAGAGTGTCCAAAATTATGTGTAAGTCGCTCGATCCGAAGCTAACGAAATGGTTGCTTTCCCTGAAAAGGGAAGAATGCAGACTTATAATCGGGGTCCTCACAGGACACTGTCTTTTAGCATCACATGCGTTCAAAATGGGACTGGTTGATGAAAGTGAATGCAGAGGATGCGGACTGCAGGAGGAGACAGTGGAGCACGTTCTATGCTCCTGTCCTGCGTTCTCTAGGCTAAGACTTCGGCTACTAGGGAAAGTCTTCTTCAATGATATTAAACACGTATCCACAGTAGAGGTAAAGAAACTCTTGGCATTTGCCAAAGGGACGGGAATGTTCTTCAGTTTGCGTCCGGGCTTCGAAGTATAGGTGTTCATGTTCAATGAACTTTCTGGTAACACTACGGACTTATCCAGTCTATGTGAGGCTATTAGTAGCCAGCCAGCATAACCTAACCTAACCTAACCTCTCGATTGTTGAAACATCTCGAATGCTCTCGATGGTTTTCATTCGCATTCGAGTCAAGTCGTAAATGGCCGTCAGTCGAAACACTCGCTAAAATATCTCGGACTCGCTGCAAAAAATACATATTTGTTGTTGCCGCTTGAATATTAAAATTGCTTTAAAAAACATACAGAGTGGTACAAATCTATTGCCGTTGTTGCTACTCATAAAATTCATTTGTTTCATAAGCGTCTCACTTCAGAAAATTTATTAATGTTTAAATAATTAATTATTATTATTATGCACGACACTGTTTAGTTGTGATTGCAATAATGCAGCGTCTATGTATAGCACATTTTTCAATTTGGTTAATTTATTTATGTATTTGCCTCACTTCCATTAAAAATCCTACTTTCTTTATCAACAAAACTCATTCAGTTTATTTTATCAACTAAAACATATCATCAAAACAACAGCCGGCCCGCCGACTCGGAACAATCGCAAAAACATCCCGCTTGTGTAGTCGAGAAGTCATCGAAACAACCTACGACTCGCTGACTCGGAACAATCGCAAAAACATCTCGCTTGTGTAGTCGAGATGTCATCGAAACAACCTCCGACTCGCCGACTCGGAACAATCGCAAAAACATCTCCATTGTGTAGTCGAGGAACGTGTCAACTTTTGACTCGATTGTGATTTTGCAACGATGGCGATTCTCTCGATTGTCTAAACACCTCGGACTCGCCCATCACTAATGTAATTTATTGTTAAATTCACCCTTCCCAAAAGCAAAATTTCATGTGGGAAAATTTATTCAACTGCCTTTGGAACGATACTTTTTATACAAATTTTCACTTTTATAACTTTTAATTACATTTAAACTTTGATTTTATTTATATTTTCGGGAGAATTTTACGTTTTTATTATAAAAAACTCGCTTTTATTAATTTGTTTACATTTTTTCACTAACCGCGACGAGTTATGTGTGCTTCTGTGTTTCTGACTACATGTAGGGTTGTATTATACAGTACTTTTTGTGTTGCCATATCGAGGTAAGTAAGTAAGAAAAAGGCACATAAATATGAAAATGTTTAATAACAAATCGCGCGGAGTACTACGCAGAAGAACATCACCGTGGCGATAGCCACGGTTAGGTTGTATATCCGGACTTTGGTGGCGTAGCCCAGGGTTTTTTTTAAATAAGTGCGGCCGAAGGCCGCCAACGCAGAAAAGTGTTTAACAAATTTTATTTAAAAATACCAAAACTTAATAAAAATCGCGCGGTGTACTACGCAGAAGGACATCACCGTGGCGGTAGCCACGGTTAGGTTGTATATCCGGACTTTGGTGGCGTAGCCCAGGGTTATTTTAAATAAGCGCGGCCGAAGGCCGCCAACGCAGAAAAGTGTTTGACAATTTTTATTTAAATTTGGTCATATATATAGTACTTCTATATTGATAGTATTCTATCTGTGCAGTGTATGAATTCATCCAAAAATTTTGTGCAACTGGCAGTTCTGTGCATGCGCCTCAATTACATTTAATGTCATCTGGGAATATGTGTGACAAATACATTCAATTGAGTTCAGAGGCGTTTGAAAAAAAAAAATTGAAAGGCATCATTGTGTTCTAGGGGACTTATACCCCTTTGATTTTAGTTATTGAATTTGTTTATAATTAATATAAGAAATTTGCCACATTTATTTTAAGATGCAAACTTTTGTGAATTTGGTTATGAAAATTAGTGGAAATGTTCTAGAAAAATCTATTTTCTATGCACTCATATTTTTATGAATCGGGGCGGAAAGCGTTTAATGTTAAAATCCTGTGGTCCGATCCATGGGCATTATATCAAAAAGTCGAATTCTGCCGTTTGAGGGTTATGTTTGTAAAGTATGTACGTTCGAATGCCGCCAACGCGGTGAGTACTGCGAATTTCTAAACTGAATAACAGGACAATTTAGACAACGAACTTTTGGACACAGCAACATATGAGGACCAAAGTTCAGACTACGTTACTCTCCAAACCGACCTCAACAGGGGACCACAGGTAATAATATAACAAGACGGATGGAAGAAAGGACTACGAACCAATCGCTATATGTTCCACATATTTACAGGCGGATAAAAGTTGGACGGGTGGGAGCTGCAGTGTTTTGTCCGGAGCTTGGGATTAAAAAATCCTTTTTATTCCCGGACTACTGCAGTATCTTTCAGGCATTGATACGTACAGGCGATTCCCAGTGTAATCGCTTTTTTGGAAATGGTTGCTGCAGATTCGAATGTTTTTAACAACGTCGTCAGGCATCAGACCGCACGCATGCATCCATTGTTTGCAAATGCTTTCGTCTTTTGGAAATCTATTTACATATGTATATATATATTTATATAACCAATAATGCACTCAAAACGAAATACGTATGTAAAGCTATTTTATTTATTTTATCACTTTTATTATCACAAATATAGCACCGCTTCGACATTTTTTAATTTTTTAATACGAGAATCAAATAATTAATATGTGAATTCCCTATAATTTTTTTTTATGTGCCGTCACTGCGGTTTATTTTGAATTCATATATCATTTTTCAAATTTGATTGCTCGGTTTTCTCTTTCTTAGTTGTATTCGCGTACAGCAATTTGTTGCAATTTATTACAATTTTGCAACAAATATCCGCTTTTTCCATTTTTTTACGCAAAAAAATTGCAGAAGTGATGGAAATGAGAGAGCAAAGTGACGTTTATTTTTGTGAGAGGCTGCAAAATTCTGCAGGACAAATTTTTTCCATCACATTTATCCAGCAGCAAAACAGCTGATAAAAAAACATATGTTTGTAATTTGCGAAAATTGAAAAATTGAAATTCAAAATTAAAAAAGTTAAATATGGACGAATTAATTATGAAAGATGTAAATAAATAACATTTGATTATGTCTGCATCTGTACTTGAGCTAAATGTCGGATGATAACAGCAGCATTGTATGTTTGTTGCTTAATGTAGGAAGTCCGCCGGTTACCCTCTGCTAACTTATATGTATGTATGTATGTATGTATGTCAATATGCAATGCCAGCAGGCAGCCGCAGCTCCGCATTTATATACATACATACATGTTTCTTTATTAGTAAAATACAATGCAGGCATAATCTACAGCTGAAACTAAGCTACAGTAATACAAATTTCGTATAAATTTTTGTAAATATAGGATTTGTATATATTTTGTTAATTCCCATAATTTTAATTTGATCAGCTGTTCATCTTTCTTGCAAGATTTGAATAGATTTGCATTTTTTTACTTTTTTGGATATTTTTCTCTTGTGAGAGGAAGAATGATATTTGGCGAGATAGAGAGTGATAGAGGCAAACAGAGAAAAGCTGCTGGAAAAAGTACGCGAGTACACCTCTTTTTTTATGTCTGTACTGTAATGTTGGCTGATGGAACTCGTAGGTATTACGAATATAGGAGTACTATATATATGAATTTGGTGTTACACCATTTTTTTCCCAAACGGCAAGACCTAACCCAACACCCAACGGCAATCCTGGCGAGTGTTCAGTGAAATTTGTATGGGAAATATCGGAACTTTAACGACGTATATCTCGGGAACCATAGGCCTCCGGAGGGTGGGGTCTTCAGTTTTGTGGTCCCCTCCGCCCCCTACCCCCCTAAAAAACCGTTTTTTTCTAGCCGGGGTATCGTCGTCTAAAATTTTACCCAATGGTGAGCAGTCTCACATCCCAGCTAGCAATTTTACCCGAAATCTGTTAGATTTCTATCAGATTGTCGGCAAAAAACTCCGAAATCAATAAGTTTTCTGTACGACTTCTTCAAGAGAAATGTATGAAGACGTTGACAGGAATTCTTACAGACATGTCTTGGGAAATTCTGTGTTTATAACCGACGATTCGGAGAGATATCTAACAGATTTCTAAAGGAACTATGAAGGGAAATTCTATTGTTTTCCGACGAATCTGATTGATATCGTACAGATATCTGAATAAAATCGTGCAGAATTCTGCAATATTTGCAGACGAATCTGACGGTTATCTTATAGATATCTGAAGAATTTTCAATTAAAATTCGCATGCACTTATGTAGTGGCAAATTAATTATGTATTTATTATATATATGGAAGTTAGTTTACATTTGTAGATATATTTATGTCATATATATAGTACTTCTATATTGATAGTATTCTATCTGTGCAATGTGTATGAATTCATCCACAAATTTTGTGCAATTGGCAGTTCTGCGCATGCGCCTCAATTACATTTAATGTCATCTGTGAATATGTGTGACAAATACATTCAATTGAGTTCAGAGGCGTTTGAAAAAAAAATTGAAAGGCATCATTGTGTTCTAGGGGACTTATACCCTTTTGATTTTAGTTTTTGAATTTGTTTATAATTAATATAAGAAATTTGCCAAATTTATTTTAAGATGCAAACGTTTGTGAATTTTTTTATGAAAATTAGTGGAAAAGTTCTAGAAAAATCTATTTTCTATGCACTCATATTTTTACGAATCGCGGCGGAAAGCGTTTCATGTTAAAATCCTGTGGTGCGATCCATGGGCATTATATCAAAAAGTCGAATTATGCCGTGTGAGGGTTATTTTTGTAAAGTATGTACGTTGGAATGCCGCCAACACGGTGAGTACTGCGAATTTCTAAACTGAATAACAGGACAATTTAGACAACGAACTTTTGGACACAGCAACATTCCCACGACAGCCGGTTCTACGTACCGGAATGACTCGGGGTTTCCCCGACCAAGGGCTGTCATTTCAGTCTAACCCTGCTTAGACCAGCACACACAACCCATAAACTACATCCTATTGAGCAAATTCTAGCAGCCAATTTGCTCAAAATACTCCTCCTAATATCAGGTGTAGAACCTAATCCTGGACCTGATGAGTACTTCTGCTGCGTTTGCCTAGGGAGACTCCATCGCAACGTAACATCTGTACGTTGCAACTCATGCAATGGATGGAGTCACCTTAGAAACTGCTCAGGTCTTACATCTCACAGACAATGGACGCCCCAATTCGTGGCACCGTGCTGCGTGCACCAACCACAGCCGGCACAAACATCGCCGCAATCCCCATCAGGGAACGGGCAGCATTCAGCTGCTTCACATGGTGCAGCAGCAACAATTACATCAACCCGACCCAGGAGAGACACAAGACCTGGGCAGTTTCCGACTAACTCACGGGACATATTACAGCCAATCATTTGGCTGTGCTCCGTATGCAACGCCAGGATACCTGCGAACATGACCTCAGTAAAATGCAACTCATGCAATAACTGGTGTCATTTTCGCAGGTGTTCTGGCTTGCGTACAACCAGAGACTGGGATGCTAATTACACTGCACCATGCTGTCTAGCTGGATCATCATCGGCACTACCGATGCCACCTCCTATGGGAAGGCAACCGCCGCCCCAAAGGCAGCACACAACATCAAATATGCCAGCCAGAACAGCACAGTCTCTAACGCCTAGAGTTACGTCCACCCCTCCGCGTCATTTTAAAATCTTACAACTTAACTGCAATGGTCTAACCGGAAAGATCGCAGAGATAACTGACTTTATGAACCGGCATAGGATACCTATAGCCGCGGTCCAGGAAACAAAGCTGACTTCCAACTCAGCTTTGATTAACCATGCAGACTACAACATTCACCGTAGAGACCGCGCAAGAGGTAATGGTGGTGGTCTCGCGTTCATCACACACAACTCCGTGCATTACCGCCTAATCGAAGCAGACATAACCAGCGTGGACACTACCCTAGAATGTCAGGGCATAGCAGTCCGAGCAGGCGACGTCGAACTGCAGATATACAACATATATATTCCACCAGTCTCCTGTTGCCCACCGCAATATCTCCCCGAAATCAGTTCACTGCTTACGGGGGATAATCGGTTGGTGGTAGGAGACTTCAATGCTCACCATGAGCTATGGCAATCGGCTCTGTCAGAAGACAGACGAGGCCAATATCTTGCAGATCAGATAGACGGATCGACATTCTGCACGGCGAACGACGAGACCCCCACTAGGATTACGGGAAGGTGCTGCAGCTCGCCAGACCTTACAATTGTTAGCGCAAATCTGATAAACAACGTAGACTGGCAACCTACTTTGACATTAGCATCAGATCACCTTCCCATAATCATCTCGATAGATATGCCTGCTGAATTCATAACAACTGACAATAGAACATACACTAACCACAACAAAGCAGACTGGGACAGATGGACAGAATACACAGAGAGCATATTCGGTGCTCTCCCCGCTCCGACCGATGTGCTCGGCGGCGAGAAAAAATTCCGCAAGGTCATTGCCAAAGCTAATGCACGCTTCATTCCGGCGGGTAGAATCCCAGAGATCCGACCCAACTTTCCGGGTGAAGCCGCTACATTAGCCAGGGAGCGAGACCAGATCCGCCACACCGACCCGGGAGACCCCCGCATTAAGGACCTCAACCGGGAAATTCGGGCGTTGGTGGACGAACACAAAAAATCGAAGTGGAGGGAACACCTGAAATCTTGCAATCTCTCTGCTGGGGTTGCCAAGCTCTGGGCAACCGTGAAAGCCCTGTCTAACCCGACGAAGCCGAAGGACAAAGTGTCCATAACCTTTGGAGGTGAAGCAGAGTCGGACCCGAAGCGATGTGCGAACCAATTTGGTCGGCTATTCCTACCACATCCTCCGGTAGACAGAGCCAAGCGTCGAATACTCAGAAAAATGCGCAAACAACCAAACAACGATGCGCAGCTTGACATCACCAGCACGGAGGTTCAGGAAGCCATTAGGAAGGCGAAATCGTCTAAATCAGTCGGACCAGACGGAATATCCATGCTGATGTTAAAACACCTCGGACAGATGGGAGTAAGATTCCTAACGGAGGTCCTCAACCTGTCTTTGACCACTCTTGTCATACCCAATATATGGAAGATGGCAAGGATGGTCCCACTACTGAAACCAGGGAAACCAGCCAACCAAGGGGACTCATATCGCCCGATATCTCTCCTTTCCCCAGTAGTCAAGACACTTGAGGCCGTACTACTCCCATACTTCAACGAACATATACAACTAGCGACCCACCAGCATGGTTTCCGCAAAACGTACAGCACAACAACAGCTCTAAACGCCATTAACACCCAGATAGTTCAAGGACTCAATCAAAAGCGCCCCTGCGCGAGAACGGTCCTCGTGGCACTTGACCTGTCGAAAGCTTTCGACACGGTCAACCACGCCACCCTTATAGAGGACCTAGTACAATCATCCCTCCCACCGAGACTCAAACGATGGTCCGCGAACTATCTGAGTGGTCGACATGCATCGGTGGACTTTAGGAACGAAAAATCTAAGGCAAGAAGAATTAAACAAGGGGTTCCCCAGGGTGGTGTCCTGTCCCCAATGTTGTTTAATTTCTACATATCAAAACTCCCTTCCCCACCAGAAGGAGTTAACATTATTTCCTACGCCGATGACTGTTCGATAATGGCGTCAGGCACCGACATAGACGACCTATGCTCGAAAATCAACAACTATCTCTCCGATCTTTCCGGTTTCTTTAATTCGAGAAATCTGGCTTTGTCTCCAAGTAAGTCCTCCGCGACCCTATTCACGACATGGACGAAGGAGGTAAGACTGGAATTGGATATCCACATTGGTAACACCAGGATACCAAATACGAACAATCCTAAAATTTTAGGTGTTACGTTCGACAGTCTTGTCTCATTCTCCGCGCATACGACCGCAATTGCCAATAAAGTACAAAGTCGCAACAAAATTCTCAAATCGCTTGCCGGCAGCACATGGGGCAAAGACAAGGAAACACTATTAGCGACGTACAAAGCAATTGGCCGGCCGGTCTTAAATTATGCGTCGCCAATATGGTCGCCGGGGACTTGCACCACCCAATGGACGAAGCTACAGGCATGCCAAAACACTGCATTGAGGACCGCCACAGGTTGCCTACAGATGACACAACAACACCACCTTCACCTTGAAACTCAAATGCTCCCTGTCAAGAAACACAACACCATGCTAGACAAGCAATTCTTACTGGGATGCTATAGAAGAAACCACCCTAATAGTCATCTAATTGAGCCAGAACCACCCCCCCGTCATGTCAGAAAACACCTTCTTGACTTACGCAGAGAGGTGGAAAATTACATACCACAACCGCTCAATCCGGCAACCTATAGGCAGGCCCTCAATAAAATCCATTCCGACACAGTTGACAGCTATGTGTCCGTCCGTCCGGCATACCTGTTAATCAGAGACCAACCACCACCTATAGCAGAAGAAGAGCGCGATCTGCCGCGAGAAACACGAGTTGCACTCGCGCAACTCCGATCGGGATTCTGCAGCAGACTGAACTCATACAGGTCCAGAATTGATTCAAGCATACCAAATGTATGCCCAGCATGTGGAGAGACACCACACGACACTCAGCACCTCTTCACATGCCCCTCAAAACCAACCCATCTAACACCGATGTCCCTTTGGACAAACCCCATAGAGGCTGCAACATTCCTCGGTCTACCGTTAGATGAAATTGATGATAGTTTATGACAAAGGTGTGTTGCCTAGGCAGGGCTTAGTACTGCTAATACAACAACAACAACAACAACAACACAGCAACATATGAGGACCAAAGTTCAGACTATGTTACTCTCCAAACCGACCTCAACAGGGGACCACAGGTAATAATATAACAAGACGGATGGAAGAAAGGACTACGAACCAATCGCTATATGTTCCACATATTTACAGGCGAATAGAAGGTGGACGGGTGGGAGCTGCAGTGTTTCGTCCGGAGCTTGGGATTAAAAAATCCTTTTTAGTCCCGGACTACTGCAGTATCTTTCAGGCATTGGTACGTACAAGCGATTCCCAGTGTAATCGCTTTTTTGGAAATGGTTGCTGCAGATTCGAATGTTTTTAACAACGTCGTCAGGCATCAGACCGCACGCATGCATCCATTGTTTGCAAATGGTTTCGTCTTTTGGAAATCTATTTACATATGTATATATATATTTATATAACCAATAATGCACTCAAAACGAAATGCGTATGTAAAGCTATTTTATTTATTTGATCCCTTTTATTATCACAAATATAGCACCGCTTCGACATTTTTTAATTTTTTAATATGAGAATCAAATAATAAATATGTAAATTCCCTATAATTTTTTTTTATGTGCCGTCACTGCGGTTTATTTTGAATTCATTTGTCATTTTTCAAATTTGATTGCTCGGTTTTCTCTTTCTTTTTTTATATGTCTGTACTGTAATGTTGGCTGATGGAACTCGTAGGTATTACGAATATAGGAGTACTATATATATGATTTATGTACATAATTACATACATGTATACATACATCGGTACTTAGTCTAAGAACTAGAGCCGCTGATAATCTTCTTTAACTTGTGGTTGGCTCAGTATGGTAAAGAACCAGCGAATTAAATTGCCGCGTTATAAACACTTCAGGTTCATTTAATTGAAGGGACGCTCGTCTAATTTATTTGGCTGATATAAGTCTGCGCCATGTTCCAACAAAAGCGATATGATCTATCGAATATGCAATGTTGATATTTTGTTATTATATTTCTGATAAACATAAATAAACTAACACGAACTTACATCATTGCAGTAATCATAATACCAGCTTCTTTTGTTCATATATATGTGTTTGCCGTACTAATAGTCAACTGAAATATTAAATTTTTTAACATGCGATCGAAATAATTTTTATTTTTGAACTGATGACAAAAGAAATTTTCTTGTAGGAAAATATTTTGGCATGTCTGCACGAAATCGGTCCGATATCTATAAGATTTGTCGGATGAGAAAAAAATTAAATTCCCCGGTCATTTCTGATAGAAATACTTAAGAAATCTGTAAGACTAGTCCAAATACTCAAATTTTTACTCAGAATATTTTCAGAATTGTCTGATATCAGAAAATGTCTGGTAAAATTGCAGGCGGGGATGTTAACCTAGAAAAAATACTTTCAACTTTTTTTATTTTGTCAGTGTTATTCAAGCCCAACACTTTTTTTCAGGATGGTAAAATACAACCAACTCACCAAATTTTTCAGGCGTTAAATATTACTTTTACCCAATTTCTCTTACAACCCTGCTATAAACACTAGCAAACCAATGAGATTAACTCAAAACGAAATAAGATACTGAAGATAGCACATAGCCGAAATCGGCAGGTATCGATGAAAGCTACAGAATTCAAAATGCAGTGTTACAAAATAAACACCTTTTCACACATACTTATATTCCACTTTAATCCTGAAGTCGTTACAGCATTTACTTTACTACCGATTGGCATCAGAGCACACCATCGACGGCATTGTGCCAGCTCCTCTGGCACAACAATTTTATGTTTCCCCGGCAAAAGTAGCCAACTTAAAGAACCACTGCTAAATAAATATACATTGAGGGAATGGCTTTGCATTTTATATAATGTATTAATGTTTGCCATTATTTGATCAACACGTCCTTCGTTCTCTTGTATTGCCATAACTTCGCTAATATTACGCGCTAATAATTTAGGTTTGATATAACGAAGAGCTTTTGTGAAATCAGTATCATTTTGATCGGGTGTGTGCTTATATTCTATATCAGTCGCATTAAAATATTCACGCGTTTCCTTCGTAATGGAATCAAAGTCGCCAATTATATACTGTGGTTTCTTAATTTCAGCTTCTCTGCTGCAATATTTTTCTAAGAACACACGCCAATGGTTTGCCCCACCATCCACAAGACACCGTATTTGCGCTTTCAAAAGCAAACAGATATTTTTAAACATTAAGATTATTTATTCTGCAATACTCACCATTCTGCCATATAGTTTTCACCATCACCGGCTGAATGTGTACGGGGCGATTGAGCACGATACAAGCTATACCGCTGCTGTCCATCATATGCTGCCCATTCAGTAACTCGATGGGTCGCCATTGCTTTATATCAGCGTCATACTTTTGGTTTCTCTTATTTTGTTGCATTGAAATTTTATCAACGACGATTATAGCCCGTGCACTAGAGCTGTCAAACTATCGAAGATACTATCAATAGTATCGATGGTCTGTCTATTCTCTTGAAATAACTATCGATAGTTTTAGTACTATCGCCGCTATCGTGTATACCCCAGCTAGAACGTGCTGAGGGATTCACCATTGTGAATGCATACATTTTGTCGGTTGACTGATTGCTTAATACCATGTCTCCACATAACGTGTTTCGCTCTTTTTTTCTGCATTTTCTCTCTCAATCTTGTTTCGACACGGAAACCAGTGCCGAAACTCGCCAATTTCTATACAAATTTCTGAGAGCGAGTGAAGATTGAAACACTGTTTCATTCTTCATCATCTTGCCAACCTCGATGATATCGATGTCTTCTCTAATTTTGTATCGAAAATCTATCGAAATCTCGCACAGACCAAAACAAGGACGCAAAAATAAGCAAACATACAAACATTTAAGAAGAACAAGAAAGAGAAATGACAAACTGAATCACGAAAAGCTACGTGGAGACGGCTTATTGAGCTAGATGTTTTGCTACATGTTTTTCTAGCGAATCAAGTTATGTGGAGACGGGCTTTAACATACTAGCGCCGTTTCATTCTAATAGCCCAGTTAGTCAAGAACGTGTGGTCCGCCCGCTGACGCAAACGCCCGTATGCAATTTTTAGGATTTTTTGAGCCCGTGGGGCAACGGAGCAATCAGCTGTTTTACTCACACATATTTACATATGTATATACCCAATAAACACAACGGATTCGCCTCGAATTCGCGTCGGATTCGCTTTGTCTGATTATATTATCGCGGCAATAGTTCGCGGCGATAGATCGGCGAATCCGAATTCGTAGGCATGTCACCTATCACTAGCGATTCGAGAATTTGTTCATTCTCGGATCGCTGGCGATTCGAATTTTTTATCATTAGCGATTCGAGAATTTTTAATTTCTCTGATCGTTGGCGATTCGAAAATTTGTTCAGATTTTTTTATAAATGGCGTTTCGAAAAATTAAAAGTTCAGCGTTTGGTTTACTGGCAATGGGTTAAATCCGTATAAAATATTAAAATATTTTTATAAAGAAAGTTTAACTTTCATGAATAACAAAAGCTTTTCAAGTTCAGGTATAAATGTAAAATTTCAGAACTATAATCATTTTTTAGTGCAAAAAAAATTTAAAAAAATTGAAAAAATTAATATCGCGAAAATTGATTTTCTCGAACTTGCCGCGAACTCGAGGCGAGTCCGAGAAATTACGTTCGCGAAAATCTGTTTTCGCGAACTCGCCTCGAATTCGCCGCGATATCATCCTCGCGTCTGTGTTTATTGGGTAGTTTGTTTACATTTTGGCAGGGTTGTGATTGTGATTTTGCAACGATGGCGATTCTCTCGATTGTCTAAACACCTCGGACTCGCCCATCACTAATGTAATTTATTGTTAAATTCACCCTTCCCAAAAGCAAAATTTCATGTGGGAAAATTTATTCAACTGCCTTTGGAACGATACTTTTTATACAAATTTTCACTTTTATAACTTTTAATTACATTTAAACTTTGATTTTATTTATATTTTCGGGAGAATTTTACGTTTTTATTATAAAAAACTCGCTTTTATTAATTTGTTTACATTTTTTCACTAACCGCGACGAGTTATGTGTGCTTCTGTGTTTCTGACTACATGTAGGGTTGTATTATACAGTACTTTTTGTGTTGCCATATCGAGGTAAGTAAGTAAGAAAAAGGCACATAAATATTGTTACGTATTTGTCGATAGCTCGATTATTTCTATAGGGTTCGTATCGCTGAATTGTTAAATAAAAGTCTTTATTTACTTCTTAATTCACACTGCTTTATTTCACGACTAAAAAGTCTACACTTGTTTTACTTGACTTGATGTTAACACTTCTACGGTTAAATTACGACTGACTCTGGAGCGCCTGCTCGCCGCCTTATATAGTCTGTCAAACGCAATCTGGAAAATTCTGGCAACACTGGAAATTATCTGGTATCTTCTTCTAGTTCTGGCACTTTCCCTAGAGATGTTTTCAATCATTTTAGTGATGTAAGTGGAGAACCGATTATATTCGCCACACTGCCCTCCACCTAAGTCTGATCGTCCCGATCTGACACATTACTTGTCCCAAATGCTGCTAGCCTTTCCAGATGAACCACTTTCATTTTATTCCTTGGTCTTCCAATCGTTTGTATGCGATACACAACATCGTTGAGCCGTTTAATCACTTTGTAGGGCCCTTCCCAAGTACACTGCAATTTCGGGGACAAACCTTTCTTTCGCTGCGGGTTGTATAGCAAAACTAGATCTCCCTCAACAAAACCTTCTGAGTTCATTGCCTTGTCGTATCTGGCCTTCATCTTGTCACTCATGATCTTTGTTCGCTGTCTTACAAGTTCATGTATTTCTCTCATTTCCTCTTCCAGAACGTTGTTAGATTGTCTGGCATTTATTCCCGCATCAGCACTTATCCCAAATTTCAAGTCAGCTGGCAGTCGAAGATCACTACCAAAGATTACTTTTGCAGGAGTCTGACCTGTTGTATCGTGTACGGCCGATCGATATGCCATCAGGAACAGAGGAATATGAGTGTCCCAATCTCTCTGGAACTTGTCCACCACTTTTCGTAAATGTTCCTCTAATGTTCTGTTAAATCTTTCTACCATGCCGTCTGATTGTGGATGCAACGCAGTTGTTCGGGTTTTCCTAATACCCAGTGTTTTGCACAGCTCCTGAAACACAACTGATTCGAAGTTCCTTCCTTGGTCAGAATGTAGCTCTATAGGTGCACCATATCTCGCCACCCAATTGTTGGTGAATACTTCGGCTATAGTTTCTGCTTCTTGATTTGGAATCGGGTACACCTCCGGCCATTTGCTGAAGTAATCCATGACTACCAGTACATATTTGTTTCCAAGTTTGCTAGTAGGAAATGGCCCAGCTACATCCATGGCAATTCTCTCAAATGGTGCTCCTGAGTTGTATTGTTTCATCAGCCCATGACTCCTGGATTTGGGACCCTTAGCCTTTATGCACACGTCGCAGTTCGCAATCCACTCAACAACTGTCTGACGGCAGCCGACCCAATAAAACCTCTTCTTGATTTTCTCTACCGTCTTTGTTACTCCAAGATGACCTCCACTTGGACCATTGTGTAGTTCATTTAACACATCCGGTATTCTTTTCCTTGGAACAACTATCAATGTTTTAGAACTTTGACCATCTTCACTCTCCCAAACACGATGTAGGCAACCATTTACCAATTGCAAACTATTCCACTGTGCCCAATATGATTTGGCAACAGGACTTTCTGCTGACATCTCTTCTTTTGATGGTCGTTCGTTTTGCTCCAAACCAATCATTACACGTGCCAGATCTGGATCTTCTATCTGACACTTCCTTAATTGTTCCGCATTCCATTCGTCTGTAGATGTTATTGTCATTAGCCGAACATCTATGATGTCTTCCTTCTCCTCAGCTTTAGAGCAATGCTTGCATTCAAGATTACATGGTCGCCGCGACATTGCATCAGCATTTCCATGGGTACTGCCTTTGCGATGGTCTATAGAAAAGTCATAATTTTGTAGTCGCTCAATCCACCTTGCTAACTGACCCTCCGGATTTCGGAATTTCAAAAGCCATTTTAACGCTGCATGATCAGTCCTGACGTGGAATCGTTGACCATAGAGGTACTTATGGAAGTGTTTGATGCATTCTACCAATGCCAATAGTTCTCTTCGTGTTACACAGTAATTTCTTTCCGGTTTCCCAATTGATCGGCTGTAGTATGCGATAACCTTCTCCTGTCCGTCGATTTCCTGTGACAAAACACCTCCTATAGCATAACCACTCGCATCAGTATCCAAAATAAACCTCGCTCCTGGAACCGGGTATGCTAGCATTGGAGCAGTACAAAGCCGATCTTTTAACGTTTGGAAAGCCATTTCTTGTTCCTTCCTCCACTCAAAAGTCTTATTTTTCCTCATAAGCTCCGTGAGACTATTTGCTACGCTGGCAAAATTTGGTACAAATCGGCGATAGTATGTGCACAGACCAAGAAAGCTTCGCAATTCATGTAGATTCCGAGGTCTTGGCCAATCTTTTACTGCTTCTATTTTTTCGTTATCAGTGCAGATGCCCTTTGTAGTCACTTTATGTCCCAAGTATTTTACTTCTTTCTTGAATAATGCACATTTCTTAGGACTTAACTTGAGACCAGCGCCAGCTATTCTTCGGAAAACTTCCTCCAAATTTTTGAGATGTTCATCAAAGCCTTTTCCCAATACAATGATATCGTCCAGGTACACAAGACATGTTTTCCAGTGCAATCCTTTCAGTACCTGATCCATAAGTCTCTCAAAGGTAGCTGGAGCATTACATAATCCAAATGGCATCACCGTAAATTGCCAAAGACCATCGCCAACACTGAAGGCTGTTTTCTCCTTGTCTTCCTCTTTTACTTCGACTTGCCAATAGCCGCTTTTCAAGTCCAGTGTTGAAAACCATTCCGTTCCAGATAGCGAGTCCAGAGTGTCGTCAATTCTTGGCAATGGGTAACTATCCTTTTTCGTTACATCATTCAGTTTCCGGTAGTCAACGCAGAATCTCATCTTGCCATCTTTCTTTTTAACAAGTACTACCGGAGAACTCCATGGACTGACTGATGGTTCAACTACCCCACTGTCGCTCATTTCTTGTATAATCTGGCTCACCATTTGACGTTTCGCTAATGGAACGCTGCGAGGAGCCTGACGGATTGGCCTTGCATCACCGGTGTCAATGTGATGCTTCACAATATTTGTCCTGCCTGGTTTTGTACCATCCTTATCAAATATGCTAGAATACTTGGCAAGTAATTCGTTCGCCTTTCTTTTGTGATTCTCCTGCAGTTCTTCTGTCCAAGCATTTATTTCATCTGAAAGATCTGTATTGCTAGTAGAAACTTCTCCTTGGGATTGTTCGCAATTCATGATGATGTCAACCTCTTCGCATTTTCCCAATATAGCACCTTTGGAGAGTTTGATTGGTGACTTGAACTCATTAAGTACTCTTACTGGTAGTCGTCCATCTTCTTTTGTCATAGCCAGGGTTTTTCCAACAAGTACATCGGATTTAGTTTCTGTTTCTGCTTCGACAACCCACAATTTGTTTGTCCCACAATCTCCATCAATCTTTGCCCAAATAATTGCCTCGGACTTTGGCGGTATCTGCTGATTCTCTTCCACGAGCACTTTCTTACTGCTGCATCTCTTATCGTAGCCAAAATTTAGCGGCACCTCCAAGTTTTTGTAACTCATAACCTTGTTTTTCATGTCAATCTTAATGCCTTGGTCGATTAGGAAGTCCACACCAATTATGACTTCATCAACAATTTCCGCCACTATGAAGGTGTGTAGTACGACAACATTTCCAATTACAACTTCGCATGTAACTTCCCCTAGGACTTGGGTATCCTCGCCTGTTGCCGTACGCAATTTTGCTCCATACAATGGCCTTATTTCCTTCTTTACCAAGTCAGATCGAATGATGGAATGAGATGCTCCCGTATCCACAGTCAACATTCGCTCCATTCCGTCCACCAAACCACCAATAGTAACATTACTCGTGCTTCTTCCCAACTGAGAGACAGAGATTATGGGGCATTCCATTGTGGGGACCAGCCCACGCCCCTTTTGGCTGGCCCACTTTAGTTTAACGACTCAGTTGATTTGGGCGCTTGTTCATACCCATCAATATTCCGCTTGCGCCCATCGGCAGTGCTGAACTTACTGGAACTATTGCTGCAGTGGCGTGCTATATGTCCTATTTTTCCGCATCTGAAGCATTTCACAGCATTACTTTTCTTTTTCTGCATTTCATTCAACGCCTCCCATATTTTGCTTAGTAAGTCTGGCGTTTCCACTTCCACACGATGAGCCTTGTAAGTGGGCTTGCTTAATAGAGATGCCGTTTCCTGTGTCAAAGCATATGAGACCGTTTCAGCGAAAGTTCCCTTTGGGTTTGCATAGGTAGCCCGCTTCGTTTCAATATCTCGTATTCCATTGATGAAGCTTTGAATTTTCATTCTTTCGATGAATTCTTGAGGTGCTCCTGCGTTTGCCAAATGAGCTAGCCTCTCAATCTCAGAAGAAAATTCTTGTAACGTCTCATTTGGTTTCTGGAAGCGATTCTGCAACTCCATTTGATATATCTGCTTCCTGTGCTCGCTACCATAACGTCTTTCAATGGCACCCATAATTGCGTCATAGCTGTTCCTTTCGCCCTCGCTAACAGTCTGTAATATTTCTGCTGCAGGTCCTTTCAATGCTACGAACAGGGCAGCGACTTTGTCCTCCGCACTCCAATTATTTACAACTGCCGTTTTCTCAAATTGTAGCTTGAATACTTGAAATGGACCACTTCCATCAAACGACGGAGGTTTTATCTTCTGTGTAGCAGTTGAAGCGACTGGACGACTTAGTTGAATATCCTGGAGACGGGCTTTCAATGCTTTTACATCGTCCTCTAATTTTTCTTGTCTTTCTTCAAGGACCTCCTTAACTTGTATAATTTTTGCATCCTGTGCCTTGAATTGTAAGGACATGCGTTCTTCTTGTGCCTCCAACTGAGCCGCAATGCCGGACACCTGTGATGAAAGTACTGACTGTTGCAATTCCATTTTTGACGTTATCTGTGCCTGTTGTTCTTCGATTTTTGTCGACATCTGTGCCTGTTGATCTTCCATTTTTGCCGATATCTGTGTCAGCACAGCCAATATCGAGTTCATGTCTACGTTTGCTACTGACTGTGGAGCCTCTTCCTTCTGGGTTTCTTCCTTTTGCACCTCTTCCACATCATCGTTGAAATCAAACTCATCTACATTAATGTTATATGCTTCCATAGCTACTCTTAACCTTGCCTGTAGTTCAATTTTATTGCCGGTGGTACTCAGGTTTCTCTTTTCTAACTCCCTTTTAAGTTCTTGGATTTTCAGATCATTTAACTTTGCCATTATTCTTATTTCGTTATCCTTGTCTCGTTATCCTTGTTTCCTTATCCTTGATTCGTTATCCTTGATTCGTTATCCTTGCTTCGTTATCCTTGGTCCTGGAATTTATTTAACAATTCCAATTCTGACACCAATTGTTACGTATTTGTCGATAGCTCGATTATTTCTATAGGGTTCGTATCGCTGAATTGTTAAATAAAAGTCTTTATTTACTTCTTAATTCACACTGCTTTATTTCACGACTAAAAAGTCTACACTTGTTTTACTTGACTTGATGTTAACACTTCTACGGTTAAATTACGACTGACTCTGGAGCGCCTGCTCGCCGCCTTATATAGTCTGTCAAACGCAATCTGGAAAATTCTGGCAACACTGGAAATTATCTGGTATCTTCTTCTAGTTCTGGCACTTTCCCTAGAGATGTTTTCAATCATTTTAGTGATGTAAGTGGAGAACCGATTATATTCGCCACAATATGAAAATGTTTAATAACAAATCGCGCGGAGTACTACGCAGAAGGACATCACCGTGGCGGTAGCCAAAGATGACTTGATACGAAACTCTTTCTTGCTCTCTCACTTTTATGATTTTCCCACGGGTTTTCTGTGGCTTTGTTGCCAGCATCAACACAACAGAAAACCCGGCCGATCAGCTGTTTGTACAAATTGCAGGTGCCAGAAAGGAAAACACGCCAAAATAAATTGTCATATTCGGTGGATTTTGATGTTTTGTTATATGTGCCCAATTTGGTTGAAATAATAAAGAATTATGAAAAATACCGAGTTAATTGTATTGATTGTGTGTAGTATGCAGTGCAGTTTATTGTTTCAACTCGAAAAAATTGTGTTTCAGTTAAAATTATAAAAAATATGTTAATGAGATGGAACGCAGGCAGCGGTTCTTCAGTAGATTTATATATATATCCGGTTAAAAATTATTATATTTCAGTTCTAATATATTCACATTTTAATAGAATTGCAAAACAGAGTAGAATATTTCTTAAAAAATACCACCCAACTACATGTATTATCGCTCACCACTTTTTGTGCGATATTCTTAATTTGTCTGAGATTGGGTTTCGAACACGAATATTCGGAATGTGGGAAAATCATACTATCGTGTGTATCACTTTTGTGGTTATATCCTTATATTAATTTGGTATAAACAAAATTTTATTATTGCTATAGTCTTCAATAACATAAGGAAGCCGAAAAATTCCCAGAAATAATATGTAAAACACCCATTTTCAGTTTTCGAACAGAGCGGCACCAATGAAAAATGTTATAAAAAATGCGCATTTTGACAGCGCTCTCACGAAATGAAGAGTTTCGTACAAAGATGACTTGATACGAAACTCTTTCTTGTTCTCCCAATTTCTCGATTTTCCCAGGGGTTTTATTTGGCTTTGTTGCCAGCATCAACACAACATAAAACCCCGCCGATCAGCTGTTGTGCAAATTGCTGGTGCCAGAAGGGAAAACACGCCAAAATAAATTGTTATTTTCGGTGGATTTTGATGTTTTGTTTTGTGTGTTAAATTTTGTCGAAATAATAAAGAATTAAGAATAATACCGACGTAATTGTATTGCTTGTGTTTACTATGCACTGCAGTTTATTGTTTACACTGAAAAAATTGTGTTTCAGTTAAAATTATAAAAAATATGTTAATGAGATGGAACGCGGGCAGCGGTTCTTCAGTAGATTTATATATCTATCCGGTTAAAAATTATTATGTTTCAGTTCTAATATATTCACATTTTAATAGAATTGCAAAATAGAGTAAAATATTTCTTAAAAAATACCACCCAACTACATGTATTATCGTTCACCAGTTTTTGTGCATTATTCTTAATTTGTCTGAGATTGGGTTTCGAACACGAATATTCGGAATGTAGGAAAATCATACTATCCTGTGTATCACTTTTGTGGTTATATCCTTATCTTAATTTGGTATAAACAAAATTTTATTATTGCTATAGTCTTCGATAACATAAGGAAGCCGAAAAATTCCCAGAAATAATATGTAAAATATCCATTTTCAATTTTCGTACAGAGTGGCACCAATGAAAAATGTTATAAAAAATGCGCATTTTGACAGCGCTCTCACGAAATGAAGAGTTTCGTATCTAGTTATCTATGGTTTCGTATCTAGTTATCTATGGCGGTAGCCACGGTTAGGTTGTATATCCGGACTTTGGTGGCGTAGCCCAGGGTTTTTTTTAAATAAGTGCGGCCGAAGGCCGCCAACGCAGAAAAGTGTTTAACAAATTTTATTTAAAAATACCAAAACTTAATAAAAATCGCGCGGTGTACTACGCAGAAGGACATCACCGTGGCGGTAGCCACGGTTAGGTTGTATATCCGGACTTTGGTGGCGTAGCCCAGGGTTATTTTAAATAAGCGCGGCCGAAGGCCGCCAACGCAGAAAAGTGTTTGACAATTTTTATTTAAATTTGGTCATATATATAGTACTTCTATATTGATAGTATTCTATCTGTGCAGTGTATGAATTCATCCAAAAATTTTGTGCAACTGGCAGTTCTGTGCATGCGCCTCAATTACATTTAATGTCATCTGGGAATATGTATGTGTGACAAATACATTGAATTGAGTTCAGAGGCGTTTGAAAAAAAAAAATTGAAAGGCATCATTGTGTTCTAGGGGACTTATACCCCTTTGATTTTAGTTATTGAATTTGTTTATAATTAATATAAGAAATTTGCCACATTTATTTTAAGATGCAAACTTTTGTGAATTTGGTTATGAAAATTAGTGGAAATGTTCTAGAAAAATCTATTTTCTATGCACTCATATTTTTATGAATCGGGGCGGAAAGCGTTTAATGTTAAAATCCTGTGGTCCGATCCATGGGCATTATATCAAAAAGTCGAATTCTGCCGTTTGAGGGTTATGTTTGTAAAGTATGTACGTTCGAATGCCGCCAACGCGGTGAGTACTGCGAATTTCTAAACTGAATAACAGGACAATTTAGACAACGAACTTTTGGACACAGCAACATATGAGGACCAAAGTTCAGACTACGTTACTCTCCAAACCGACCTCAACAGGGGACCACAGGTAATAATATAACAAGACGGATGGAAGAAAGGACTACGAACCAATCGCTATATGCTCCACATATTTACAGGCGGATAAAAGTTGGACGGGTGGGAGCTGCAGTGTTTTGTCCGGAGCTTGGGATTAAAAAATCCTTTTTAGTCCCGGACTACTGCAGTATCTTTCAGGCATTGATACGTACAGGCGATTCCCAGTGTAATCGCTTTTTTGGAAATGGTTGCTGCAGATTCGAATGTTTTTAACAACGTCGTCAGGCATCAGACCGCACGCATGCATCCATTGTTTGCAAATGCTTTCGTCTTTTGGAAATCTATTTACATATGTATATATATATTTATATAACCAATAATGCACTCAAAACGAAATACGTATGTAAAGCTATTTTATTTATTTTATCACTTTTATTATCACAAATATAGCACCGCTTCGACATTTTTTAATTTTTTAATACGAGAATCAAATAATAAATATGTGAATTCCCTATAATTTTTTTTATGTGCCGTCACTGCGGTTTATTTTGAATTCATATATCATTTTTCAAATTTGATTGCTCGGTTTTCTCTTTCTTTTTTTATGTCTGTACTGTAATGTTGGCTGATGGAACTCGTAGGTATTACGAATATAGGAGTACTATATATATGAATTTGGTGTTACACCATTTTTTTCCCAAACGGCAAGACCCAACCCAACACCCAACGGCAATCCTGGCGAGTGTTCAGTGAAATTTGTATGGGAAATATCGGAACTTTAACGACGTATATCTCGGGAACCATAGGCCTCCGGAGGGTGGGGTCTTCAGTTTTGTGGTCCCCTCCGCCCCCCTACCCTCCTAAAAAACCGTTTTTTTCTAGCCGGGGTATCGTCGTCTAAAATTTTACCCAATGGTGAGCAGTCTCACATCCCAGCTAGCAATTTTACCCGAAATCTGTTAGATTTCTATCAGATTGTCGGCAAAAAACTCCGAAATCAATAAGTTTTCTGTACGACTTCTTCAAGAGAAATGTATGAAGACGTTGACAGGAATTCTTACAGACATGTCTTGGGAAATTCTGTGTTTATAACCGACGATTCGGAGAGATATCTAACAGATTTCTAAAGGAACTATGAAGGGAAATTCTATTGTTTTCCGACGAATCTGATTGATATCGTACAGATATCTGAATAAAATCGTGCAGAATTCTGCAATATTTGCACACGAATCTGACGGTTATCTTATAGATATCTGAAGAATTTTCAATTAAAATTCGCATGCACTTATGTAGTGGCAAATTAATTATGTATTTATTATATATATGGAAGTTAGTTTACATTTGTAGATATATTTATGTCATATATATAGTACTTCTATATTGATAGTATTCTATCTGTGCAATGTGTATGAATTCATCCACAAATTTTGTGCAATTGGCAGTTCTGCGCATGCGCCTCAATTACATTTAATGTCATCTGTGAATATGTGTGACAAATACATTCAATTGAGTTCAGAGGCGTTTGAAAAAAAAATTGAAAGGCATCATTGTGTTCTAGGGGACTTATACCCTTTTGATTTTAGTTTTTGAATTTGTATATAATTAATATAAGAAATTTGCCACATTTATTTTAAGATGCAAACGTTTGTGAATTTTTTTATGAAAATTAGTGGAAAAGTTCTAGAAAAATCTATTTTCTATGCACTCATATTTTTACGAATCGCGGCGGAAAGCGTTTCATGTTAAAATCCTGTGGTGCGATCCATGGGCATTATATCAAAAAGTCGAATTATGCCGTGTGAGGGTTATTTTTGTAAAGTATGTACGTTGGAATGCCGCCAACACGGTGAGTACTGCGAATTTCTAAATTGAATAACAGGACAATTTAGACAACGAACTTTTGGACACAGCAACATATGAGGACCAAAGTTCAGACTATGTTACTCTCCAAACCGACCTCAACAGGGGACCACAGGTAATAATATAACAAGACGGATGGAAGAAAGGACTACGAACCAATCGCTATATGTTCCACATATTTACAGGCGAATAGAAGGTGGACGGGTGGGAGCTGCAGTGTTTCGTCCGGAGCTTGGGATTAAAAAATCCTTTTTAGTCCCGGACTACTGCAGTATCTTTCAGGCATTGGTACGTACAAGCGATTCCCAGTGTAATCGCTTTTTTGGAAATGGTTGCTGCAGATTCGAATGTTTTTAACAACGTCGTCAGGCATCAGACCGCATGCATGCATCCATTGTTTGCAAATGGTTTCGTCTTTTGGAAATCTATTTACATATGTATATATGTATATATTTATATAACCAATAATGCACTCAAAACAAAATGCGTATGTAAAGCTATTTTATTTATTTTATCCCTTTTATGATCACAAATATAGCACCGCTTCGACATTTTTTAATTTTTTAATATGAGAATCAAATAATAAATATGTAAATTCCCTATAATTTTTTTTTTATGTGCCGTCACTGCGGTTTATTTTGAATTCATTTGTCATTTTTCAAATTTGATTGCTCGGTTTTCTCTTTCTTTTTTTATATGTCTGTACTGTAATGTTGGCTGATGGAACTCGTAGGTATTACGAATATAGGAGTACTATATATATGATTTATGTACATAATTACATACATGTATACATACATCGGTACTTAGTCTAAGAACTAGAGCCGCTGATAATCTTCTTTAACTTGTGGTTGGCTCAGTATGGTAAAGAACCAGCGAATTAAATTGCCGCGTTATAAACACTTCAGGTTCATTTAATTGAAGGGACGCTCGTCTAATTTATTTGGCTGATATAAGTCTGCGCCATGTTCCAACAAAAGCGATATGATCTATCGAATATGCAATGTTGATATTTTGTTATTATATTTCTGATAAACATAAATAAACTAACACGAACTTACATCATTGCAGTAATCATAATACCAGCTTCTTTTGTTCATATATATGTGTTTGCCGTACTAATAGTCAACTGAAATATTAAATTTTTTAACATGCGATCGAAATAATTTTTATTTTTGAACTGATGACAAAAGAAATTTTCTTGTAGGAAAATATTTTGGCATGTCTGCACGAAATCGGTCCGATATCTATAAGATTTGTCGGATGAGAAAAAAATTAAATTCCCCGGTCATTTCTGATAGAAATACTTAAGAAATCTGTAAGACTAGTCCAAATACTCAAATTTTTACTCAGAATATTTTCAGAATTGTCTGATATCAGAAAATGTCTGGTAAAATTGCAGGCGGGGATGTTAACCTAGAAAAAATACTTTCAACTTTTTTTATTTTGTCAGTGTTATTCAAGCCCAACACTTTTTTTCAGGATGGTAAAATACAACCAACTCACCAAATTTTTCAGGCGTTAAATATTACTTTTACCCAATTTCTCTTACAACCCTGCTATAAACACTAGCAAACCAATGAGATTAACTCAAAACGAAATAAGATACTGAAGATAGCACATAGCCGAAATCGGCAGGTATCGATGAAAGCTACAGAATTCAAAATGCAGTGTTACAAAATAAACACCTTTTCACACATACTTATATTCCACTTTAATCCTGAAGTCGTTACAGCATTTACTTTACTACCGATTGGCATCAGAGCACACCATCGACGGCATTGTGCCAGCTCCTCTGGCACAACAATTTTATGTTTCCCCGGCAAAAGTAGCCAACTTAAAGAACCACTGCTAAATAAATATACATTGAGGGAATGGCTTTGCATTTTATATAATGTATTAATGTTTGCCATTATTTGATCAACACGTCCTTCGTTCTCTTGTATTGCCATAACTTCGCTAATATTACGCGCTAATAATTTAGGTTTGATATAACGAAGAGCTTTTGTGAAATCAGTATCATTTTGATCGGGTGTGTGCTTATATTCTATATCAGTCGCATTAAAATATTCACGCGTTTCCTTCGTAATGGAATCAAAGTCGCCAATTATATACTGTGGTTTCTTAATTTCAGCTTCTCTGCTGCAATATTTTTCTAAGAACACACGCCAATGGTTTGCCCCACCATCCACAAGACACCGTATTTGCGCTTTCAAAAGCAAACAGATATTTTTAAACATTAAGATTATTTATTCTGCAATACTCACCATTCTGCCATATAGTTTTCACCATCACCGGCTGAATGTGTACGGGGCGATTGAGCACGATACAAGCTATACCGCTGCTGTCCATCATATGCTGCCCATTCAGTAACTCGATGGGTCGCCATTGCTTTATATCAGCGTCATACTTTTGGTTTCTCTTATTTTGTTGCATTGAAATTTTATCAACGACGATTATAGCCCGTGCACTAGAGCTGTCAAACTATCGAAGATACTATCAATAGTATCGATGGTCTGTCTATTCTCTTGAAATAACTATCGATAGTTTTAGTACTATCGCCGCTATCGTGTATACCCCAGCTAGAACGTGCTGAGGGATTCACCATTGTGAATGCATACATTTTGTCGGTTGACTGATTGCTTAATACCATGTCTCCACATAACGTGTTTCGCTCTTTTTTTCTGCATTTTCTCTCTCAATCTTGTTTCGACACGGAAACCAGTGCCGAAACTCGCCAATTTCTATACAAATTTCTGAGAGCGAGTGAAGATTGAAACACTGTTTCATTCTTCATCATCTTGCCAACCTCGATGATATCGATGTCTTCTCT
Organism: Urophora cardui; assembly: GCA_960531455.1. Classification (NCBI taxonomy): domain Eukaryota; kingdom Metazoa; phylum Arthropoda; class Insecta; order Diptera; family Tephritidae; genus Urophora; species Urophora cardui. Next base: position 95,838,175 of record OY482672.1, read on the forward strand.
AATTTTGTATCGAAAATCTATCGAAATCTCGCACAGACCAAAACAAGGACGCAAAAATAAGCAAACATACAAACATTTAAGAAGAACAAGAAAGAGAAATGACAAACTGAATCACGAAAAGCTACGTGGAGACGGGCTTTAACATACTAGCGCCGTTTCATTCTAATAGCCCAGTTAGTCAAGAACGTGTGGTCCGCCCGCTGACGCAAACGCCCGTATGCAATTTTTAGGATTTTTTGAGCCCGTGGGGCAACGGAGCAATCAGCTGTTTTACTCACACATATTTACATATGTATATAGTTTGTTTACATTTTGGCAGGGTTGCCATTTAGTCATTTTTGAACAAACGAGATTTTTACTAATATTCAAAGTGTTATGCGGATTACTCTTCAATACGCAACTGTGCATTATTTGCCAAATGACAAGAAAATACTCATTTAATCGTTTTTAAAGTTGTCTTTGACGACTTTTTTTTTTATTAATTTAGTTACTTTTTTACGACTTAGTTGGTAATTAAAACACATTTTTCTTGTAATTTTGTTGCTGCCCAATATATTTCCATCACACCTTGGTGATAGTTATCAAGGGCTAAAACATAAAATAACAAAAAACACAGTAAGAACATTAAATTTACAATTGAAAATCCATAAAAAAAATTATATTGGGAAGCAACAAAATTCTCACAAAAATCTGTTTAATTAAGAAATCTGTACTGAGTTTCTGTAACTCATATCTTTTCTAGTATAAATAGGTGGTGACAAAGTGTGGATCGTATTAGTGTGACATCACTTTAATTGATTTTGTTACAGAAAGTCAGATTTATTGTGGCAATTTATAACTTTTTAATGTAGAAAAATTGCAGAAGAAGACCGCCAAGAGTTATTTGTATTTGTATTTGTATTTATTGGTTTGACAAAATTAGTACAGCAAGATTGAATCTTTAATAGTACAACACATACTTATATGGAGATCATATTACATTGCATGTACTGTCTAAATATAAAAATTCCAACTTAAAAACTAACAATAAAACATTAAAATTAAAATTAATTGGTTCACTAAATTATTTGTTTATTTATTTGTAGAGAAATAGTTATATAACACTTTCTTGAAGTTACCTAAGTTCAATCCGCTCCTAATGCTAACAGGGATAAGATTCCAAACTCTTATAGCATTGATGAAAAACAGTCGTGTAGAGTTATTATAGTTAAAACACGGCACAATTAAATTACAGGAACGCACTGATTTTGGAAAAGTTAATTTTTGATAGAGATAAGACGGTGTTTTCGTACTCATTAGCTTGTATAAGAAAATACAATTTCTGGCCTTAAAATAATCAAATATATCACATCCTAGTAACGATGTTCGCCAAGACGATATGTGATCATACTTCCGAATACCATGCACATATCGGGTAATTTGGTTAAAAATAATGTCGATTTTATGAGCTGATTTTGAGTCATAGCTACTATATACCAGCTCAGAATAAGTAACAATTGGTAAAATTACCTGACGGGCAAGCTTTCGCCTAACATGAATTGGGGTACAGTGAGCAGAGAGTTTCAGGCTCCTAAGGGCACCATACACTTTACTTATGACTGAGTTGACGTGATCAACACAGGTCAGATTTGAATTAATAACAAACTCCAAGTTAGTCACTTTATCGACAACCTTAAGAGAGTTACCATTTAGATATATAGTAGGAATATTTTTAAAATCAATTTTTCGCTTTATAACCGGTAGTATGTATGATTTTATAGGGTTAAGTTGAAGGCCGTTCTGCATTGACCATACAGATATTGATGACAAATCATTGTTCAGGTCAAGCGTTATCTTATTCAACTGATTTGTACAACCAGATAAATAAAGTTGTATATCGTCTGCATACGCGTGTAAGTGTACATGCCTACAAGCTAAGAATATGTCATCTATGAACATACTGAACAAAGTAGGGCCTAGAATAGATCCCTGCGGAACACCACATAGAACTGGTTTTAATTGCGAAACAGCCGTGCCAATTTTTACTCTCTGAAACCTGCCAGTTAAGTAGCTATCCATTAGAGATACCGCACTTTTCTCAAACCCAAAATAATGCGTAAGTTTAGAACAGAGCAGTGAATGATCAACCGAGTCAAATGCTTTAGAAAAGTCAAGTAAACATAGAAGGGATATATTACCTTTGTCGTAAGCAATTCGCAAATCGTCAAGAATTTTTACCATAGCGGTTGAACATCCATGCCCTGGTCTAAAGCCAGACTGGCAAGGGGAAAGTAAGTCATTATCAGATATATATGCACGTATTTGCTCAGACATCAAAGACTCAAATACCTTCGACAGAGTAGGCAGAACACTGATCGGGCGAAAGTCACAAGGGGCACATGCACGTTTATTTTTCGCAATAGGGCAGACAGAAGCTACTTTCCAAATATCCGGGAAACAAGACGTCGTAATGCAGTGGTTTATAATGTGAGTTAGCGGGCTAATAATGTAAGGCATAATTAATTTTATAAAGCGGATTGGCAAGCCATCTGCACCGACTGCGTTTGATTTAATTTTATCAATACACCTAGACACATCATACTCGGAGACCGTGCAAAATTCAAAGGACGACTTAGACGGTTTGACAGAGACACAAGGAGTAAGCTGAGGCAAATTACTTTTAGGGACAGCATTAGATATAAACACATCATTCATAACATCGACATTTATCAAACAATCACTAGTATCTTTAGAGTTTATGTTTAATCTTTTAATATTACGCCACAGGGTACTAGTAGGTAGGTTAGTATCAAGCTTAACTTCATAGTAGCGTCCCTTTTCCTTCCTGGTAATTAGTGTTGAATGATTTCTAGCTACACGGTAAAGCTCCCAGTTTGCCTCAGTGCGGTTATTTTTCCATTTTCTATACGCTTTCATACGTTCCTTTATTGCTTTCTGGACTTTGGAATTAAACCAGGGATATGTGTTCCTTTTCTTGCATCGAATCGGAACATAAGTCTCAAAAGCAGATAGAAGCTTGCTGCTAAGAAACTCAAGCTTTTCATTAGCACTTTCAAAGTACCAGCAGCTTTGCCAGTTAATGCGTTGCATTTCCATGGACAATGCATTTACATCCAGAGAGTTAAAGTCTCTGTACGTATAGACTTTGTCAACTTTTGGGTGATTAAAGTGTACATCAAGCGTACAAAAAATCAGATCATGGTCCGAGATGAACGAAATTTGGTCAAAATTTAAAACTGAGGAAGAGTCAGAGACAATAAAATAATCGAGAAGGCTAGGAGTACTTTTGTTGCAATATCTTGTGGGCAACAGGGTGTTAAGAACAGATAGACCAGAGCTAGATACTTCATCAAGGAACTTTGAACATATTGAGTCACGAACAAGAAGGTTGACGTTAAAATCCCCACAGATAATAATATTTTCATAGTCAACAATATAGGTAGACAATTTCTCAAAAAACGAACTAACACATAAAAATTTGCTTGGATTATAAACACAGGCAACGAGCAATTTGTTCAAACGATCAGACAGCTCAACAAGTAGAAATTCTACGTCTTCGTTATTAGATTCACATATAAGTCGCATGTTTATGTGTTTCTTGCAGTAGATTGCAGTGCCTCCTCCTCTTTTGCCAATCCTATCATTTCTTAGCATTTTATACCCATTAATATTGAAATGGGTATCATTAACTGATTCATGGAACCATGTCTCCGATATACATATAACATCAACATTAGACGTATCAAACACATATCTTACATAACACTGGATCACAAAATGAAATTTTTTGTCTGTACTTTGGACGTGACTATCCTATCTATATGTAAAATCGGTCGCTGATTCCGAAAATCGGGTTCATTTTTAATTCTATGGGAAGGTTTTTGAGATATCGGTAATTTACCGTTATTTGGCCAATGGGTACACTTAATCCAGTATAGCTCTTTAACACAGTGAGTTATCTTCTTTGGGGTGACACCATACGAAAGAAAATTAAATTTCCTTTTCACGGCTCCTATAACATTTTTCTCTAACTCTTATAGTTTCTGAAATATTGACGATTAAATTTTAATTTTTTCGATTTTTTACGATTTTTTGAAGAAAAAATTGACTTTGTCAGACAATATCTTTAAAACCAATGTCTTCACCTTCGGTTTTAATCTTTTACGTGAAGCTCCATTCCATTAGCAAAAAAATAAGCTATCAACGAAGAAAATCCATGGTAAAATGGAAAAGTTATAGGCGATCAAGTAAATACAGCCAAGTCGCACAATGCCTCTACACGGGTATATTTTATGCATGTTATACCCGTAAATGGGCTTGTATCTACCGCGCTGCCAATGTGCTGCTACTGCAGATGTGTAGGTATTGGTACAATATGCATAGAATGTACGCGTGCAGAGGCATTGCGCGACCTGGCTGTATTTACTTGATCGCCTATAACTTTTCCATTTTACAATGGATTTTCATCGTTGATAGCTTATTTTTTTGGTAATAGAATGGAGCTTCATGAAAAGGAGTAAAACCGAAGGTAAAAATATTGGTTTTAAAGATATTGCCTGACAAAGTCAATTTTTTCTTCAAAAAATCGTAAAAAATCGAAAAAATTAAAATTTAATCGTCAATATTTCAGAAACTATAAGAGTTAGAGAAAAATGTTGTAGGAGCCGTGAAAAGGAAATTTAATTTTATTTCGTTTGGTGTCACCCTAAGGAATATAACTCACTGTGTTAAAGAGATATACAGGATTAAGTGGACACATTGGCCAAATAACGGTAAATTGCCGATATCTCAAAAACCTTCCCATAGAATTAAAAATGAACCCGATTTTCGGAATCAGCGACCGATTTTACATATAGAAAGGATGGTTGCATTCAGAGTATTTTTTGGCTGTAGAGCAGTGTAATCAATTTTAACATTATTCAAACTTCTTGCATTAAAATGGACAATGTTAAGTCCAGCATGTTGCTTACATAAAATGTCGATCATAACACGGCTGTTATCATCAATACTATCGTTTTCACATCGACCCGACAACATATAGCAAATGAACAAAGGCAACTTCAAGAGTAACACAATTAGGGAAGGGAGGTAAGTGAACCATCGTTAAACATACATACAAACTTAAACTAAAAATACATAAAGTAAAAACAAAACAAAACATATGCAAGATATCAGCGAAAGCAATCCAGATCGCTTTGCACATTGACTCGCACAGCAGTCGCATTTTTCTCCACTCTTACATAAACAAATCCCCGCACGGAGAACACAGATACCAATTTGCCCGCTCTTCTCAGCTTAATCGACTCTTGTAACAGCTTTCTCCGCTCAGTCGTCAAACTTTCAAATATTGAAAATATACCCTCCAGCCCTGCTGCTCCAAGAGATACAGCAGATTTTGTACGCTTTCTATATTCGGCGAAGGTTCTTAGCGTATTGTTACGGTCAAAGGGGCAATAGAATTTTATTATGACCACACTGCTAGGATTACCGCTTACTGGTTTAGTTCGGAAAATGTCTTTTATTTTAGGAGCAAAGAAGTCAATTGACAAGCACACCAGGTTAAATATGCTCCTTAAATTTTCATTATCACAGTAGGGTATACCAAATACAACCGCATCCGTATTACGATCAGCCAGTTCTTGTTTGTATTTTTCCACGTCTGCTATATGCTTGCATGTTTCTCTCTCTCTGTCCACAGCTTCTCTCACTTTTTTGAATTCGCCGTCAAAGCTTAGTTGTTTGGCCTCCAATTCAGCAATCCGCTCAGTAGATTCAGCTAACCTAGCAGAGAGCGCAGCTACCTCAGCATCAATTCTCGCAGTGAGCGCACTTTCCACCTCAGCGATTTTTGTGGAGAGACCGTCAAAGAGGGTCTGTAGTTTGTCAGTCTGTCGTTGCACCTTCTCTTCTAGCTCTTTGAGTGATTTGAGTATGGATGGCAAGACAGCACTCTCATCCAACTTCAATTTTACCGCTTTTTTGGTTGGAGAGTTTCTGCTTAAGCGCCTCTTACCTTCAGTGGTTTGGTTATGTGTCATACCCAGCAGCAACAACAAAAACGAATAATATGCAGAAAAATAATAAAAAAAATATTGGCGCACACGCTGAATCCAGGAGCGGGTGAGCACACCTTCCACAACAATGCACAACGTACGAACAGCAAACAAACAGATAGCTGAGCGATCAGGAACAGTGAAAAAACACCACAGAAACTTAAGTTTAAAACGGAGCGATACAAACACGACCGCCTTCTTCCAAAACTCTCTTATGTATATCAATTAAGAAAATACAGCCACCATTGTGGATAAATAAAATTTTTGCATTAATTTTCAGTAATATCTTCATTTATTAGGAGTGTTCAATATCTCAAAATTTTTACATATTTTTACGAATAGTTACGAATTTATGTTCAATAACCAAAAAAATTCGCAAAAGAGAGCCAAATTGAGAGAGTAAGACCTCGAGAGAGTTGATAAAAGCTGCAAGTAAAATTTTCACTTGCAACTACTTGCAGCCTTAAAAAAAATAGAAGTGTCAAAAATATATGATCACAAAAATTTCAATTGGAAATTTACAAACATTTTAAACGCAAATTCCTAATTGTGTACTAAATAAGTTAGCGCAAAAAAAATTTTGTTTTCCTAATTCAGTTATTTCCATTCATTTCCAATTTCAAAAATTTCAATTACAATAATAATAATACAATGGCGCTATTATAACTCTGACGAGTTTTATGGCCGAGCTTCTCTCCCAATTCAAGGTGTGCTCCTTTTTTTGTTTTTCCTAATAATTGAGTGGACCTCCGAACGGCGAATGCATTTTTTTGTGAGAAGCTTTTTCATGGCAGAAATACACTCGGAGGGTATGCCGCCCACTGCCGAGAGGTGACCGCTGCTCTTAAAAAACCCAATAATTGGATTTTTACTAATTAGAAAAATTTTGTTTGTTGTTTGCTCGGACTGGGGTTTAAGCCCGAGACCTCTGGCATAGCAGGCGAGTACTCTACCCACTGCACCACAGCGGCCACATTTCAATTACAACCTAAAGCTTAGTATCGACCTCTCAAGAAACGCAAAAGTTTCATATAATATGACGTACAAGAAATGCTCAAGAAATTTTTCTTGTGAAACTTTCTTGAGCGAGTATCGACCTCTCAAGAAATTTAGTACACTTTTTTAATACTATTTTTCAACGTTATGTGAACACAGCACCACAGGTTTTGCCAAGAAATATATCATCGAGCATTTATTTCTTAAAGAAATTTTGACGTTTGTTGCGTGTTGAAAAAAAATCGTGAAAATCGTTAGTGAAAATGGCAAAAAAGAAACGAAAAATAGAATGCACAGTTTTTCTAATGATGCAAGGGCATAGTTGGCATCGATTTCTCATATTTTATTCCATTCCGGCCATCAATATAACACAGTTTACCAGTAATATAAGGTCATCCTCGTCGCTTTCGATGATTTCCTAAAATAACAACAAAATAAAACTATTGAAAACATACAACAAAAAGGTTTATTTTGCTTACGTTTTTGATGCTCTTCTTCATTTCACTTGGTATTCACGGTGGATTACTAAACGTCAAAATTTCTTGCCTACTACTATTTTTTACTCAAGAAATAAATCCAAAAATTTCTTGAGCTGTTTCTTGAGAGGTCGATACCAGCCTTAACCTAAAAATCAAATTGTCAAAACAGCGTATCAGCTGTTTTCTTACGAATGTTTACGATTTTGTGTTCAATTACTTTGGTTGATAATTTTCTCTTTTTCTTGTTTTTACTCTTAATTTGACATTGACGCTCTTTTTGCAAGTACTTGCAAGTAAAGTTGTTGAACAAAGCTATTATCTTGTTATTAATTTATATATATATATATATATATATTTACATTTTGTTTGGGATTTAAAAAAAAAATTATAAACGTTTTCTTTCCTTTCTTTTTAAAAATTAATGTAATAATAAATGGTTCGTTTAAGTAGACATACTATTTTTTCCATGTGAACACATATATGTAGTATATTCGATAACATTTTACAATCTTGTTGAGTTAGTTGTATAATGCTGTGTAAATTACTGTTTAAATATTTAATAACTAAAAATGTTCAACTGGCAACCCTTCTACCTTGCAACTATGCGAGCGATCAGCTGACACATTTTTACGTAAAAAATCAAAATGATTTTGATTTCTGCGGTACGGGCTTCTGCGTCGTACGTCGTTGAATAATCGGTTACATGCAAATCCCATTAAATAGGTTGGATCAGCTGACACGGTACACGGGTTTACGTTCTCGACTAACTGGACTATAAAGCAGTGGTAGGCAAATTTGAAATTGAGATTGTATTAGTGAGAGCGCTATAGCTTAGTATCGACCTCTCAAGAAACGCAAAAGTTTCATATAAAATGACGTACAAGAAATGCTCAAGAAATTTTTCTTGTGAAACTTTCTTGAGCGAGTATCGACCTCTCAAGAAATTTAGAACACTTTTTTAATACTATTTTTCAACGTTATGTGAACACAGCAACACAGGTTTTGCCAAGAAATATATCATCGAGCATTTATTTCTTAAAGAAATTTTGACGTTTGTTGTGTGTTGAAAAAAATCGTGAAAATCGTTAGTGAAAATGGCAAAAGAAACGAAAAATAGAATGCACAATTTTTCTAATGATGCAAGGGCATAGTTGGCATCGATTTCTCATATTTTATTCCATTCCGGCCATCAATATACCACAGTTTACCAGTAATATAAGGTAATCCTCGTCGCTTTCGATGATTTCCTAAAATAACAACAAAATAAAACTATTGAAAACATACAACAAAAAGGTTTATTTTGATAACTACTTTATTATTGAGTAAGGTTTATTTTGTTTAAGTTTTTGATGCTCTTCTTCATTTCACTTGGTATTCACGGTGGATTACTAAACGTCAAAATTTCTTGCCTACTACTATTTTTTACTCAAGAAATAAATCCAAAAATTTCTTGAGCTGTTTCTTGAGAGGTCGATGCCAGCCTTATGGTCGGTCGAACGAACTGTGATCGGGCAAATGCAATGCGTAAATAATACATATATATGTACGCAAGCCTCAAATTGGCGCACACCCGCAAATTTTCCATATGCGTTGAACCGAAATTGACTTACGTGCGTATATAGATAAAGAAATTGAAAAATATAGAAAATCCGAGAAAATCTTGTTATTTTGTGGAATATGTAACTAACACATACGATATGGAAACTAATGTCAATTTTTTTTTGGAAATAATCACCCACAATGCTTTGTTTCAACTGTCAGCAAAACGATAATTGGGAGTCGAGTTTGCTTAATACGCACGCCCTTCAATTCCGGTTACAGAAATTATAGAAATTGTGTGGCTATGAGAAATTTTTGATAGTAAATTGACCACGTGCGTCGATATTAGGTAGCATAGTAAATTGTTTTCAACGTGCAATCAAGCGACAAGCACTCTCAATGTTGCTACGCCACTTGCTCAGTGACGACTAAATCATCTAGTAAAGAAAGAGCGTAACGTGTCGGTGTGATTTGAGCGCAAACAATTGTTTGCAGAAATGCGGACCACTGACTTACGTGCATATATAGATAAAGAAATTGAAAAATATAGTAAATCCGAGAAAATCTTGTTATTTTGTGGAATATGTAACTAACACACACGATATCGAAAGCTAATGTCAATTTTTTTTGCAAATAATCACCCACAATGCTTAGTTTCAACTGTCAGCAAAACGATAATTGGGAGTCGAGTTTGCTTAATACGCACGCCCTTCAATTTCGGTTACAGAAATTATAGAAATAGTGTGGGTATGAGAAATTTTTGATAGTAAATTGACCACGTGCGTCGATATTAGGTAGCATAGTAAATTGTTTTCAACGTGCAATCAAACGACAAGCACTCTCGATGTTGCTACGCCACTTGCTCAGTGACAACTAAATCATCTAGTAAAGAAAGAGCGTAACGTGTCGGTGTGATTTGAGCGCAAACAATTGTTTGCAGAAATGCGGACCACTGTTCTAAAGGCTGGTATCGACCACTCAAGAAACAGCTCAAGAAATTTTTAGCTTTATTTCTTGAGTGAAAAATAGTAGTAGGCAAGAAATTTTGACGTTTATTATTCCACCGTGAATACCAAGTGAAACGAAGAAGATCATCATAAACGTAAACCAAATAAACCATTATGTAAACATGAGAAATTGATAAGTTCTTAAAAAACATTAAATAAAAGCTTTAAATATTTGTTTTCAATGGTTTTATTTTGTTGTTATTTTAGGAAATCATCGAAAGCGACGAGGATGACCTTATATTACTGCTAAACTGTGGTATATTGATGGCCGGAATAGAAGTAGATGTGAAATTGATGTCAACTTCCGCTTTGCATCATTACAAAAATTGTGCACTATATTTTTTCCGATTAATTTTTCCATTTTCACCACCATTTTATCAACATGTAACAAAAGCCAACATACGTCAAAATTTCTTTAAGAAATAAATGCTCGATGATATATTTCTTGGCAAAACCTGTGTTGCTGTGTTCGCATTATGTTGAAAAATAGTGGTAAAAAGGTGTATTAAATTTCTTGAGAGGTCAATACTCGCTCAAGCCCATATGACACTACATTTTTTTTCTGGCATTCTACCAGGTTTTTTGTGTGAAGGAGATGGTCAAATAGTTTTGCGTTGGTGCAAGCGAGCACGCTATATTGAAAAAAACCAAACAAAATACCATCTAGGCGGTTAAAAACCAACAAGCTTGTATTTCGGTAGGTTTTTTGGCATTCGGTCATTATTTCTGACAATTGTTTCAATTTGACAACTAGAAAATAAATTATATTTAAAATAAAAAATATATGGAAATACAAATTTTAAATTTGCCTCTTGTAAGCTTCTGCTATGGCCGTAAGGGTAAAGGCTCGTATCGACCTCTCAAGAAACAGCTCTAGAAATTTTGGGATTTATTTCTTGAGTAAAAAATAGTAGTAGGCAAGAAATTTTGACGTTTAGTAATCCGTAAACCGTGAATACCAAGTGAAATGAAGAAGCGCATTAAAAACGTAAACAAAATAAACCTTTTTGTAAACATAAGCAATTAGTAAGTTCTTAAAAAATATTAAATAAAAGCTTTAAATATATGTTTTCAATTGTTTTATTTTGTTGTTATTTTAAGAAATCATAGTAAGCGACGAGGATGACCTTATATTACTGGTAAATTGTGCTATATTGATGGCCGGAATGGAATAAAATATGAGAAATCGATGCCAACTATGAGACGTTTAATAAAATAAAATTAAAAAAATAAATTAAATTAACTTGAAAGAGTTTTTAGTGCTTAGCACGAAATTTTTATTTTAATTCAATTTTAATTGTTGGGGTAAGTGGAAAAAAATTCAACAACTATTTACAGCGAAGGTTGAGTGTATAGCTATTTCACGAAAAACCATTTTCGATCATCAGCACTCTTTTCGGAAGTGGATGCACCGGGGATTGAACCCGAGTCCATTCCATCTTCAGCCGCAATGACCCAACGGATAAACACACTCGGCCATTGAAACTCTGTGCAAGCTGTTGGATTTTCCCCACTTTTGCCTTTTTCATTTTCAACATTAACGTTAGTGTGTATATGCTTTTGCATATATTCTCCACAAACGTGCTGAATTTTTGTTGTAGGCAGTTCGCAATGAACATTGTTGTTGGTATTTATTTTATGTATATACCAAACAACGTTAACAATTTTACTTGAAAGAGTTTTTAGTGCTTAGCACGAAATTTTTATTTTAATTCAATTTTAATTGTTGGGGTAAGTGGAAAAAAATTCAACAACTATTTACAGCGAAGGTTGAGTGTATAGCTATTTCACGAAAAACCATTTTCGATCATCAGCACTCTTTTCGGAAGTGGATGCACCGGGGATTGAACCCGAGTCCATTCCATCTTCAGCCGCAATGACCCAACGGATAAACACACTCGGCCATTGAAACTCTGTGCAAGCTGTTGGATTTTTTTTCCACTTACCCCAACAATTAAAATTGAATTAAAATAAAAATTTCGTGCTAAGCACTAAAAACTCTTTCAAGTAAAATTGTTAACGTTGTTTGGTATATACATAAAATAAATACCAACAACAATGTTCATTGCGAACTGCCTACAACAAAAATTCAGCACGTTTGTGGAGAATATATGCAAAAGCATATACACACTAACGTTAATGTTGAAAATGAAAAAGGCAAAAGTGGGGAAAATCCAAAAGCTTGCACAGAGTTTCAATGGCCGAGTGTGTTTATCCGTTGGGTCATTGCGGCTGAAGATGGAATGGACTCGGGTTCAATCCCCGGTGCATCCACTTCCGAAAAGAGTGCTGATGATCGAAAATGGTTTTTCGTGAAATAGCTATACACTCAACCTTCGCTGTAAATAGTTGTTGAATTTTTTTCCACTTACCCCAACAATTAAAATTGAATTAAAATAAAAATTTCGTGCTAAGCACTAAAAACTCTTTCAAGTAAAATTGTTAACGTTGTTTGGTATATACATAAAATAAATACCAACAACAATGTTCATTGCGAACTGCCTACAACAAAAATTCAGCACGTTTGTGGAGAATATATGCAAAAGCATATACACACTAACGTTAATGTTGAAAATGAAAAAGGCAAAAGTGGGGAAAATCCAACAGCTTGCACAGAGTTTCAATGGCCGAGTGTGTTTATCCGTTGGGTCATTGCGGCTGAAGATGGAATGGACTCGGGTTCAATCCCCGGTGCATCCACTTCCGAAAAGAGTGCTGATGATCGAAAATGGTTTTTAGTGAAATAGCTATACACTCAACCTTCGCTGTAAATAGTTGTTGAATTTTTTTCCACTTACCCCAACAATTAAAATTGAATTAAAATAAAAATTTCGTGCTAAGCACTAAAAACTCTTTCAAGTAAAATTGTTAACGTTGTTTGGTATATACATAAAATAAATACCAACAACAATGTTCATTGCGAACTGCCTACAACAAAAATTCAGCACGTTTGTGGAGAATATATGCAAAAGCATATACACACTAACGTTAATGTTGAAAATGAAAAAGGCAAAAGTGGGGAAAATCCAACAGCTTGCACAGAGTTTCAATGGCCGAGTGTGTTTATCCGTTGGGTCATTGCGGCTGAAGATGGAATGGACTCGGGTTCAATCCCCGGTGCATCCACTTCCGAAAAGAGTGCTGATGATCGAAAATGGTTTTTCGTGAAATAGCTATACACTCAACCTTCGCTGTAAATAGTTGTTGAATTTTTTTTCCACTTACCCCATAAATTAAATTAAATTTTGAAATAAATTACAAACCAATCGATTATACAATATTGGTTGATATTGTTCATGGTGTGAATTCATACAAACACGTCAACAAGAACAAAAACATCTGAGTTCATTCCACGGTTCCATACAAACGTTAGAAACATCGTCGCTAGCGCCTTCAATTGGCCACCATAAACTACAAACTACGCCACCGTCAATGGCACGCGGTGGGAACACCGGTACCATGGCTGATCAATACAGGGAATCCTGACCGGTGCATTGCACGTGAATATCGCGTGCCACCGCACTTGCCTTGAAAGGATGTATCTAACTATCCAATTGGACATCCAAAACGTATGTTATCTACATCATCCAGTACAACAATGACTGGTATTGGCAGTAGTGGTACTGGTGGCAATGCTGCTGGTGCGAATAGTGGCCTATAACGGGAACATGGCGGTGGCTAAAGTGGTTTGCAGATGCCACGTAGTCAACAAATAGCAAATGTAGGGTATGTAGCTCCACCAGCGGTACTTTTTATTTCACAAATACCTACAACGACAAATCGCTTGCCATATGAAGAAATACAACAACATCCATTTTTCGATTGTACCAGTTTGGCGCTGTGGAAAGTAGAGATGAAGTTCTTGCCAACAATAAAATTACAAAGATACATGGAGCTGACTTAGAAGACTCTATCAATGCAAAACGGCCAAAGGCGAAGTTAAATAGCGGGATGAACGTATAAGTGAGCTACGTGCCGCGTCAACCGATCAAAACGTTGCAACAACGTGAACAGGAATACGCAGAGGCACGTTTGCGTATATTGGTTCAGCGATAAATCCCGAAGATGGTGTGGGGTGAGTTGGGTGCAATTTGGTGTCTTAATTTTTTTATTACAAATTTTCTTTGTTTATGCAGAAATATAAACAATGTCAATGCCACCAAAGGCAATCAGCTTGGCATGAATGGCGGCAACACCAACAGTCACCTAACTAATATCTCATGCAGCAGCAGCAACAAAAAATATACCAACCGCTTATAATGTACGTTCAATGTCAGCGCTGTTGCCGTTGCCGCTTCAGTTACCAACTACGCTACATCACCATCAGCAAAAGCAATAACAACATCAACTATATCAAACTTGGTCGCCGGTTGTTGGTGGCAGCGTATCATTCGCTGCATTAAGGTAACAGCAGCACTACCAACACCAGCAACAAAAACAAGAAAGCATCTTACGTTTGTCACGCGGACCCGATAGCTCTGCTGGTTTTCAGATGCGTCGGTACCATGTTGATGGTGTCGGCGAAAGCATAGGCAGATGCATTACTCGCAGACTATACTACAATTTGTAACACATTTGAAAATATTGGATTAATGAAAAAACTGGCGGTGTTTTCTTTTTAATTTTATGTATCAATTTTATTTTTTAAAGTAAAAAATATATGTATGTACGCACAATGAAAATTCCAACTCCAAAGGTAAATGTAAATAAACATATAAATGTAAACAAAAGCATTGGTTTGACATACATTTACCCAGCCAATCAGAAACAGCTCTGTAGCCCGTTTCTGTAACCTTGCGTTATAATAACGAACGAAATGTTATCGCAAGGCTCGTATCGCTTGCGATATGAAAAGTGTTTCTGTAACTCATGAATTCACCTTGCGATATGGTAATGGTGAGATGTCGTCATATCGCTGGAATAATCGAAAAATGTGTCATTCCCAACAAAAAATTGTAAACAAAGTGCGCGTTCGTTGCCAAATATTAATATTTAACGCTACACAATTTTAGGCTGAAACATAGATTAAGTTTCCCGATATCAATGGGAATAGAAATTTCGTTGAAGTAGAGTTTCTTGAAAAAGACCGTCCAAATGATGGTTTGTTGAACCGAGGAAGAAGCGTTCGAAAACGAATCATTACCGCTTCATTTCATTTATTTTTATTCGATATCAAAAGTCAAATAAAATAATAATAAAAAAAAATAAATAAATAAAATAATAATAAAAAAACTAAATATCCAGTAAGATTAGCTCTGTTCAATAACAAAAAATTTTTAGGATTTTTTCGTAAAAAATGACAGATCTCCATATAAAAATGACACTTTTTAAGAAAAATTCGTAACAATTTTTTGTTATTGAACACAGGTATTGTGTATGTGATTTAAAAATAATAAAAAAACGAAAACGATAAGGTAAATAGAAAAGGTAAAACAGTGCCACTCTTTCGTCTTGTCATGCACACGTATTTATAAATACATTCTTTTTTTCACTTAGCTATTACCTTTTTCCATTGTTCCGCGGTTTTGCAAGCTCTGCGAGTTAGGCACTATTCGGCCCACTAAATATTCCCATTGCGACTATTTATTGGATTTCATAACTTCCATGAGCTTCACTTTTTGCATCTAGGAAATTTTCCCACTTATAGTTTTATTATACAAAACACAAACTAATGTAATAAATAAAAATGCAAGAAATTTAATACAAACCACACTCATTATTTTGAAATGTATCTGTTTTCACTACCCTCAAAGCCAGTGGCGTAGTAATGGGGGGGGGCGGGGGTTTTGGGGACAAAACCCCCCCGAAAGATTCGTTTTGACCATAAAACCATCATTGACTTTATTAGCATACATTTCTTTTTCAGGAAAAAATCAATGAGAATAGTAATTTTTCGAAATTGGTAATTCGAAATTTAGCGCTTTTTCACGAAGTATTACTTATAATTCTAGCATTCATTGAGCCGTAGGAAAGTGCAAGAACCGCAGGAATTTTACCACAATTTACATTGTTTGTACTTATATTCGCTCTTTTGTGGTAAAATTCCTACGGTTCCTGCACTTCCCTACGGCTAAACAAACGCTACAATTATTATACGGTATTGCTGTTATTAACATGCTAATAACAGAAAAGTAACGCCAATTATTTAAATTTCAAGTTTTCTTTCAATTACTTATCATCTTAATCAAATAATATTAGTATAAACTACAATGGAAATAAATATGCAATGTATAAGAGTATCTGAACTTGAGATTTTACTTAATGTCTGTCAAAATGGAATATTAAAAAACTAAATTATATAAGAAAATTATTATTTATAACCGTAGCACATACATAGGTAGAAATATTTTATTGTGTACATCTATTCCAAATTGCTTGTTTAATGCAAAATTTTAATAATTTGTGTTAAAAGTAGAGCTCTCGATTTTTTTTGAACATTTTCGAGTAGCCCGAACAGTTGTTGTTCAAATGCTCGAAGACCCAATAAACAACGGATTCGCCTCGAATTCGCGTCGGATTCGCTTTCTCTGATTATATTATCGCGGCAATAGTTCGCGGCGATAGATCGGCGAATCCGAATTCGTAGGCATGTCACCTATCACTAGCGATTCGAGAATTTGTTCATTCTCGGATCGCTGGCGATTCGAATTTTTTATCATTAGCGATTCGAGAATTTTTAATTTCTCTGATCGTTGGCGATTCGAAAATTTGTACATTAGCGATTCGAGATTTTTTTATAAATGGCGTTTCGAAAAATTAAAAGTTCAGAATTTGGTTTACTGGCAATGGGTTAAATCCGTATAAAATAAGACAAAGCATTTAAAATATTTTTATAAGAACTACACTCAGAAAAAAAATCATCAACACGATTCATGTAAAATTAACACGATCGATCTTTACACATAGAACAGCAACAATTTTTTTCAAATTACACGATGCTTGAAACATGATTTTGGTTTTGTAACTGTCATCTGAAAATTTGGTAAATTCAACCAAATTTTATTGTTGATACAACATGAAGAAATTTTAAAATATACAAGATGATTCAAATATAAAATTTTATTCCTAAATATCATTTGGAATTTGGTTTATTTAACATGATGATAGTGTCAATATAAACTAAAAAAAAATGTTAGAAAAATGACGTCCCAATTTTAGTGTTAATACAACATGAAAACAAATGTGAAAACAACAAGAACCACAATTAACAATAAAATTTGGTTGATATAACACGAAACAGTGTTCAAACATAAACGTCATTTGTAATTTTGGTTTATTCAACACGATCATAGTGTCAATGTAATCTAAAAAAAAGTGTTAAAAAAGAACGTCAAATCTATTTTGAAACATACATAATTTTTTTGATCATTTGAAGTCTGATTTTCGTGCAAAACGCAAATTATTTAAGAAAAAAAAGGAAAATTTTGTGCCGTGGCAGTGATGCGAGTTTAGCATCATTGTCAGTTCGCGATAGTGGGTTTTCGATTTATATTTTCAGTTTGGAGGTGAGTTAAAAGAGGATTACACTTTTGTTTCTAAAAGTACTTAATGTTCAATATTTTATTTTTCCTCTTCATAGGTTGCAATATCACGAGGAGGTTTTTTTTAGCGAATGGGAGTTTGCGTGCAGCATGCGGTTGTTGCATTAGCGACCAAACATTAGTCGGTGCAAGTGATAGTACTATCGCCCATGTATAAACTATCGCCGGTACATTTGTGTTCGTATGAGAAGGACGCCTTCAATTTGGTCAGTTGTGCGGGTGATGTACGAATGTGCTTAATTGAAGTGATGATTATATATTTTATGTTTTATATGTTTTTTTGTTTAAAAAAATAAATTGTACAATCAACAAGACTTTCTAGTTTATTTAACAATAAATTTAATGTAAAATTAAAAAGATGTTATTGTTAATTCAGCAGGACCATTTCGTGTTAATTTAACCAGCTTTTATTGTAACATTAACTAGTTAAAATTGTAAAATACTCAATACTTTTTAGTGTTAATTCTACAGTTGTCATCCTGTTAAACTAACACTTGACAGTAGTGTTAAATTTACACGATTACACGATGGCATACATTAAGCATCGTGTTGAAAAAAATTAACCACAAAATTTGTTGATTTTTGGTTGATTTCACACTCTTTTTTTCTGGGTGTATAATGATTTTTGAGTGCAAAATAACTTAAAAAATAGAAAAATATGATATCGCGAAAATTGATTTACTCGAACTTGCCGCGAACTCGAGGCGATTCCGAGAAATTACATTCGCGAAAATCTGCTTTCGCGAACTCGCCTCGAATTCGCCGCGATATCATCCTCGCGTCTGTGTTTATTGGGGAGTTGTTTATTACCCGTATGTTTGTACGGGCATTTGAACAATTCGGGTATTTTGAAGTTTGTTTTTTCTTTTGTTTATTATTATTTTTTTTTCGTTATACATATGTAGTTTTTTTTATTTTTGTTTTTCCGATACACATTTTTTTGTTTGTAAGCTCGAATGCTCGAATGTTTGTACGGGCATTTGAACAACAAACGGGCTTCAAACAAAAACGATCAGATCGAATTGCTCGATACCCGGGTATCTAGGGCTCTATGTAGTTAAAAGTCGATTTTATTGAAAAATATATACAGTGACTCAAAAAAAAAAATCATACGCCAGAGTTTTTAAATTTATTTCAAACAGTTCTGTCGAAAATTTGACTCTCTTATTTTCGTTTAAAAATGTAAACAATTTTTCAATAAAAATCGCCTTAAGCAGGATTTCTAAGCTTATGGAAAAATCCGAAAAATCGTAGAAATTTCTAAAAGTGGATTAAAAATTTCAAAGCGCGGCCAGAATTTATTATTTTGAGGAGATTTCTAAGTGTACTGTTATGTAGCCAACTAATTTTAGTGTAAAAAGTGCTATTCTCAATGCTGTAAAAATTTCCGTCGATTTTAGTAATTTTTTTCTGTAGGGTGTTTGCGTTATATGTACGTGAGACCGTTCCAATTAAAATTTCCGAAAAGCCAATGAAATTTTTCAAAAAGTTGAATGTTGCATATTATTATATTACAATTGAATGAGCTGCAAAATTGCATACTCAAAAATCTTCTAAAAAATGTAGCTTTATAATCCTTAGCCCCTTTTTATGATAAGTACTTCCTTAACTTTGAAAAATTGGAAATACTAAAAATACTGCCTAAAAAGTTAACAATAATCGCTGCTAAATATCTGGGTTACTTTCGAACATCACCTACATTAACCAAGATATGCGTTAGAAATATAAACATTAAAATTAAATATAAAGCACAAATTATTGTAGGTACATATGAAAAACACTGTATCTAGTAGTGCGGCTTTGTGCGACGTAATTTTTTGTCGGCTAACTACTAATTGTACTATATATCATGTCCGAGTGTTAATTTGACTGAGTCTGACAGAGCAACGTAACAAAACCAATTTTTAACACGAAAAAGAGTGATAATTTTTTTTTTAAATATCCCAACTTTAAAAGCTTACAACTATAAACTTAGAATTATTGGAAACCAAGGATATTATTGAAAAGTGTTAATAATTACTTGAACCTTTAGGATTCATCACGATTACTTAAATGAAATGCTTTAAATAATAAATATTCAAGTTGAAACTAGCACTTAAAAATATGTAAGAAAAAAACAAAAAAATTAACCTCTGATATGCTAAGTTACGACCATCTGGGGCAAGTGCAGAGTATGGGGTCGGGAAAAAAGCGATGAATTATTGTTCCCCATTCTATTTCCAATATGTGGGTATGTTTTTTACTGTAATTGTAACAATTTTACAAAATTCAATTTTGGGCGCATAAAGCTTGAAAATCAACCTATGCGCGTAGATTTCCAGAAGAGAATATGAGACTTACTTTTGAAGTATAGTTAAAGGCCCTTGGCAACTGACAATCTGGCATGTCAAGCAGTGTGTATGTGTGAGTTTTTTGTGTGTGTTTGTGCAATCGGCAGTCGTCGTGCTACACGTTCATGTTCGGGCTCGCGTTGATGAGAATCAAATCTTTTAGATATTTGCGTCAATCACCCGACACTCACACAAATGTATACACTTAACATTCCAGATTTTAAGTGGCCAAGGGCCTTAAGAGTTTGATATATGTATTATAAGCGATATTTGTGTACTAAAATGTTAAATTATAGTCTGAAAAAATTACATTTCGCTAGCTTAGAGTGCAAACTGTGTAAGTCCACTTTTATGAAAAAGTGTATTTTTATATAGAACGCTAGAAAAATCAAATACGCACCGCGCTAAACAAGTCTGAGACACTTGTCATATTTCTACTCGTTGTTATTCAGTGATACGCAAATTGTGTAAGTCCAAAAAGCGAAAAAAATTGTGTAAGTCCAAAATATTTATATGAACAGAAATTTTTTTCATTTCGAATTTTTTTTTTTTTTGTTTTTTGTCTCTCCTACAAAGTTTTAAAAAAGGACTTACACAATTTGCATTCTAAGCTAGCGATGTTTATCATTTGTAAAAAAATTGTAGTTTTTTTTGGTAATTTTAATTTTGGTAAATTTTTTACATTGGCTGTGACCCCCCGAAAAATTCTCTAGCTACGCCACTGCTCAAAGCTAGTGATATGAATATCGCAAGAAATAACGAAAACCAAAATTCACCACACTTACAGAAACGCTACCTTGCGATAAATATGAAACAGGGTTGTATTTTGCGTTATAATTCTTATCGCAAGGTTACAGAAACGGGCTACTGAACAGCCATATTTGACAAGTATGTATCGTTGCGGCGAAATAAATTACAAATCAGCTGGCCTGCCGATATCACGTTTCTAGTTGCATCATGTCTATTTACTGAATTATGAAAAGGCAAAATACTTTTGTGGGCAATCAATATGAATTTGCTTCGTTTTTTGACAAATATGAAAAAAATATCGAAGTATCGAATAAGCTCAAAAACATCGATGTAACGATATTATATCGAAATCGTTTCCATCACCATAATGGTAAAAAAAAAAACTAGGCAATGTGAGTGCGAAGGAAACTATTAATTTATAAATATTGTAATAATTTGGTAATAAAATATTAATTAATTAATATTTTATTATGTTATGTCCCTTCTATATGGATATTCGTATAGGCACACTTGTTGTGAGTATAGCTGCACTAATGTTTGGGTGCATTTGAGTGTAGGCTGTGGCGTGCCTGCCAAGCAATGTTTTCCTGCGTCAAGCCATGATTGAATCGCCGCCGGAGGATCCCTCAAATGCAGTGCCGTAGCGAGCTTTTTTGGCGCCCGAGGCAAGCTTGTTATTCCCGCGCCCCCCGTTCAAAATGCAGGACAACAAAACTTGTTCTATATAAGAATAAATGGCAAATTTTTTTTGAACAAATTATTCATGCATATATATATTTGTTAATACTGTAGCATTCACCATATAATACTGTGTTAAAAAAATGTTCTTCTAACATTTACAAGTTAATTTTTCTTGACTTAATAGAAGCGAATTCGTTAATAATACCGTCGAAATCAATTTTACTGGCAATTTCGTTTTCTATCGATAATATAGCCAAGTTCGACACTCTTTCTTGGCCCATTGTTGATCTCAAATAATACTTAACGAGTTTGAGTTTGCTAAAGCTACGTTTACACGTAGCGAGTGTTACAGGAATCGTCGAAAAAATTCTGAAAGCAGTTGGGTAAGAATTTCTGAAACGGATCACTTAAAATTGCAAAAATTCAATTTTAATCAATAGTGGTATTATCGAGTAGCTACTGACAATACAAACACATGCCTATTTTTATACTCAGCTGTACTAGTACACAGAGTATTATAGTTTTGATTTCATAACGGTGGATTGTAACAGAATGAAATAATCGAGATAGATATAGACTTATATATATCAAAATGATCAGGGTGAAAAGAGAAATCGATTGAGCCATGTCCGTCCGTCCGTCCGTCCGTCCGTCCGTCCGTCCGTCCGTCCGTCCGTCCGTCCGTCCGTACGCACGATAACTCGCGCAAAAATTGAGATATTTTGATGAAATTTGGAATGCAAGTTGGTATCGAGACTGGGACGGTTGGTATTGAAAATGGGCGAAATCGGACCATGACCACGCCCACTTTTCCTATATAGAAAAAATTGGAAATTTGGTATCTCAGTCACTAATAGAGCTGGAGCGATGAAATTTTACCCACGTGTTGAGCTCAGGCCCCTATGAAGAAATCTGATGAAATTTTGGAAAATGGGCGGTGCCACGCCCACTTATTAAGGGTCAAACATTGAAAGTTTTATATGTCATAACTCAGAAACCATTGAAGATATATCGATGAAATTTGGTATGCGTGATTTACTTACTTAGGCAAACATTTTGATGAAAAATTGTTAAAATCGGTTCACGGCCACGCCCACTTTTATATATGTGTATTATAAAGTGACCTAATAAAAACATTTTAAGCGATATCTCTGTCAAATATAAAGATATATCATTGAAATTTTATGGCAGCAGTCCAACTATGGACACAAAACAAAAAACATAAAAATTTTGGAAAATGGGCGGTGCCACGCCCACTTATTAAGGGGCAAACATTGAAAGTTTTACGAGTCATAACTCAGAAACCATTGAAGATATATCGATGAAATTTGGTACGCGTGATATACTTACTTAGGCAAATATTTGGACTAAAAATTGCCAAAATCGGTTGACGACCACGCCCACTTTTTTATATGGGTATAATAAAGTGGCCCAATAAAAACATTTTAAGCTATATCTCTGTCAAATATAGAGATATATCATTGAAATTTTATGGCAGGAGTCCAACTGCGGACATAAAACTAAAAACACAAAAATTTTGGAAAATGGGCGTGGCACCGCCTCTTTTTAGAAGCAGGAATATACGAGATTTCTGAGCCCATAACTCGACAAATAAGTGAGATATTATGACGAAACTTGGTGTGTACACTTCTATTACTTGTGGTAATACATGTTCAAAATTTTAGCGAAATCGGTTGACGACCACGCCCACTTTTATATATGGGTATTATAAAGTGGCCTAATAAAAACTTTTTAAGCGATATCTTTGTCAAATATAAAGATAATTCATTGAAATTTTGTGGCATGAGTTCCACAATAGACCGGAAACAAAAAATAGAAAAATTTTGGAAAATGGGCGTCGCACCGCCTCTTTTTAGACAAAGGAATATACGAGATTTCTGAGCCCATAACTCGACAAATAATTGAGATATTATGACGAAACTTGGTTTATACACTTTTATAACCTGTTTTAATAGACACGCAAAAATGTATTGAAATCGGTTTATGACCACGCCTACTTTTTAACAAAGATATTTCTGGATTACCCTTTGGGAATTTGTAATGTGACATCTTTGTAACTAGAAGTCATAAAGGAATGAAATTTTGCACAAAGAATAATATTCATATGCTTAGTTGAATAACTGATAAAAATGTTGAAAATGGGCGTGGCTACGCCCACTTTATACAGCACTCTCTTTATATACCGTGTTTCCTTCAAACGAAAACAAACAATGAAAGCATACAGCTGAGTATCTAATGTTCGATTCCACTCGAACTTAGGCTTCCTTACTTGTTATTTTTTTTTTTAATGTTTATCCTGTTTTATCGCCAATTGAAATTTTTTGTCCTTTTTGTTTCAAAATGGAATATCTCGGGATATACTGAACCGATTTTGATGATTGAAAGACCAATTTCTTCGTCTTTAAAAACTCTACAAGACTACATTTTTTATTTTTTAAAAATCTAATGTTGATTGTATATATTTTTAAACTTTTGCGAAAACCGTGCAAAAAAAAATGAGGCAATGCATCTTTTTGCACACAAAAAAAGCAAGATATGTAAAAATATGTTCTCTAAGATATTCCGTTGAGAAAAAAAATGGCCCGGCCCTATGAATACCAGATATTTTAATTTGAACACCACCTCCTCTAAATTAAAAAAAAATATAATTTTTTAATTCATTTATTGAACAAGTTTTAGAGTAGTGAACCCCTTAAAATAGTCAACTCAACATCTAGGAATGTGTTTTTGGGTATCTGAGGTAATTTTAAGTTGAATATGTGTGGTATTTTATAAAAAGCTTATGAACTGTGTTGTGTGGATATTAGCGACAATTACAAACTAGAATCACGGTTTTTTTTTCAAACAGAAGTGTGATTATTTCTCGATCCTGCATAGGACACTGTTTTCCGAGCTAGAAAATGCAATAAGCACGATTCTGTGGCTGTTAGCATTTTTAATGAAAAAATAATTCGGTATTTGGCAAACATACACGACAAAGAGCATATAAAAAAGCTTATTTTTTTCTCGGAATGGGTCAGCAGCTCAATATAAGAACAAGTCAAATTTTATAAACATGGTATGTGTGCAGAGAGATACCGGTATACGCATTCAATGGAATTTCTTCGCGACATCACATGGCAAGGGAGCCTGCGACGCAATACCGAACAAGCTTGCAACAACCGGTGCATTCACAAATAACCACGACGATCGATTTATTCGAATGGGATCAGCATTTTTTTTTAAATATATACTTTGACTTTTGCACGCTATATGAATATGAATTTGAGGCTGATCGGTTGAAATCTAAATTTTGCGAATGCTCTTTCGATTTCAAAAATGCGAAAATATCACTCGTTCGAACCAGCAGATGAGGTTAAATACATTACATGCAAAATCATTTCTAGCTCGGAAAACAGTGTCTTATGCAGGATCGAGATCAGGATATGCAGGATTGAAAAAAAAACCGTGATTCTAGTTTGTAATTGCCGCTAATATCCACACAACATAGTTCATAAGCTTTTTATAAAATACCACACATATTCAACTTAAAATTACCTCAGATACCCAAAAACACATTCCTAGATGTTGAGTTGACTATTTTAAGTGGTTCACTACTCTAAAACTTGTTCAATAAATGAATTAAAAAATTATATTTTTTTTAATTTAGAGGAGGTGGTGTTCAAATTAAAATATCTGGTATTCATAGGGCCGGGCCATTTTTATTCTCAATGGAATATCTTAGAGAACATATTTTTACATATCTTGCTTTTTTTGTGTACAAAAAGATGCATTGCCTCATTTTTTTTGCACGGTTTTCGCAAATATTTAAAAATATATACAATCAAAATTAGATTTTAAAAAATAAAAAATTTAGTCTTGTAGAGTTTTTAAAGACGAAGAAATTGGTCTTTCAATCATCAAAATCGGTTCAGTATATCCCGAGATATTCCATTTTGAAACAAAAAGGACAAAAATTGGCGATAAAACAGGATAAACATTAAAAAAAAAAAAATAAAAATAGGCATGTGTTTGTATTGTCAGTAGCTACTCGATAATACCACTATTGATTAAAATTGAATTTTTGCAATTTTAAGTGATCCGTTTCAGAAATTCTTACCCAGTTTCAACGTTTGGGTATGATGCTTTTAAACCATAATCTTGAATAATTTGAAGTAGTGATTGACAAAGCTGCGTGCTTGAAATCTGAAATTTTCTCAATAAATTCTGCGCCTTTGATGTCTTTTTCGTATTTGATTGCCAAATCCATCGCTGCTTTTTTCACTTCGGTGCTACTCATTTTTCAAAAACTCGCCAGACAAAAATCCAAAATCATTGGCCACATCCATTACACAGGCCGACAAGAAATTTGACCATAAACCAGACCATACTTTCCTAAAGGTTTTCGATGCGCTGAATTCAAATCTGGATGCAGAATTGCTCTATCACGTCAGGATTTTGAGATATCCTAACCTAAATGTGCAAAAAACACCATTTTTGCCTATTTTGAGGTTATATATAAACGACAGATTTTATTTTTTTTTTTTTAAAGCACACATAGCATCTTAAAGAAGAAGTCTTTCTCTTACGAATGGCATTGAGTTTGCTAAAATATCTTTTTTTTTCGCTAAGATAGAGCAATTTAAAGTTTATGTGTTAATAGTTTGTGGGATTGTGTTTTGTTGGCTTGTAGAGTTTAAACATTTATAAACTTTAAATTGCTCTATCTTAGCGAAAAAAAGATATTTGAGCAAACTCAACGCCATTCGTAGGAGAAAGACTTCTTCTTTAAGATGCTGTATGCGCTTTAAAAAAAAAATCTGTCGTTTATATATAACCTCAAAAATAGGCAAAAACGGTGTTTTTGCACATTTAGGTTAGGATATCTCAAAATCCTGACGTGATAGAGCAATTCTGCGTCCAGATTTGAATTCAGCGCATCGAAAACCTGTAGGAAAGTATGGTCTGGTTTATGGTAAAAAAAATCGGTCTCATTTTGTCGGCCTGTGTTATCTTTTTATACCTCCAGTCGATTTCAACTATGAACCTATCAACTGCCTCGTTGATGTCAATGCGAAACTTTTCATTATCCGGAATTTCGGGTGCGTCGTCTTCTCCTTCATACAATTCCAATTTTTTCTTCTTCCTGGACCGCTTGCTGACATTGCTCGCTAGTAGACTAGTAGCTAATGCAGAAACCCGCTTAAAATTTTCTTTGAATTCTGTGTCGCGAAGTTCTTGTAGTGAATTTTTCAAACCCTGAATCAACTGTGCAGCTTTTTCCAAAGTCAAACTTTTCGTTCGCAAAGCTTTCGTAACGCGATCAACCCGACTTAATATCTGATCCCAGACGTCGAGGAAAAGAAGAAACCCTAAATCAATTTTTTTAATCAGATTTTCGGCAGATAATTTGTTGTCAGGATTATTTGGATTGGCGATTATATCTTGAAGTACTGCCTCAATTTGGGAATTCAATGATTTTACGGCATTAGCTTTTGATGCCCATCGTGTGTCCGAGTGCCCTAATCAAAAGCAAGAGAATAAAAATGCGTGCAATTTTTTAAACACTGGTTACATTCCTAGCGACGCGAAGGGTTGCGCAATCGACCAATCAGCTATGTAATTATTCGGACGTAAATAGCTGGTTGTTGACAAACAGGTGTCGCCGCTATATGCATATACAGTCGACTCCCTAATATTATCCTACATTAATGTTATAAGAAATGTTCTATTTATCGAGATTTCTTGCTCTTATTACATTACCTTTTTACAAATGAACGTACCTTTTTTTTGTACATGCACGCATGAGCGCGCTTTATCGGTAATCACAACTTTCAAATTTTACAAATTTGATGATCAAGTGAGAACCTTGCGGGTTCCTGGCAAATGCACGCCTATTTTTTCATTATGTTTTTTCAAAATACTTCTGCGAAATTTTGTTTAATATTACCGAAATTCAGCGCCCCTCTCTATTGGCGCCCGAGGCAAATGCCTCGCTTGCCACACCCTCGCTACGGCTCTGCTCAAATGTAAGAATTTATTATATGGAAAACCAATATACTTATTTTAATTGTTTGTTTATACATCAATCATATTTCAACAGGGAAATCGGGCGGTTGTACAAGTCTGTATTTAATCGTATTCTTCCAAGGCGACAAGTTGACGAAACGCGAAAGAGATTTATGAAGGCTTCCGTGCCACACTATCCATGCCCAGATGCACCAGTCGATTGGTGTTATGGGACGCATCGAAGGTTTCAAAACTATACTTGGTCAAACACAGATATTACGATGCCCTGTTGGTGGCCGCTGCTAGGAATTTACATATAAAATTGGTTAAAGTGCGGAATATCAAAGCAATTTATCATATATTGAATCTTTTCAATTCACCAAAGAATTTCAAGCGCTAATCGATGCATTTGGCGTGGAACCGTATTGCGAAGTGTACCCGGCACCATATACCATCATAACATTGGATCTTTTAAATACATATGTATGCATGTTAATAGGCGAATTCTGTAACTCCGTCTCATCTCAAGTCACAAAATTTGTATTCTGTAAGCCACAGTCACTAAAAATTTCACCAAAGACTGTGGTGAAAATGTACTGAGACTGTTTGAGATAACAAAATAATTTAACGAATACTCACTAATCGATTACATACGAAAATAGGTTTTGGAAATGAATTTATGATATATTGCATTAAAAAAATAAAGCGTATCATTACTACTTATGACATATAATAATAGTTATGAATATATACGCATATTGTCACTTGCGAAGCGAATATATTTGGCGAGTCGAACAGGGGTCGAATCGTCACATACGATCACGGATGGAATTCGATACGATTAATAATTCCGTGATACGTCTCACGTATTTGCTAAATGGCATTATAACATACGATAGCTATCGTATCGAAATTGGTTTTCGAGTTCACAATGGTTTTTGCAAATAACCTCCCTGTGGAACACACTCTTAGTTCACAATAGATGTAGAAGTGTCACAAATAATAAATAAAAAAGTAAAAACAAAAGCAGTGAATTTGTTTGTACATATATTTAATAATAAACTAAATACAAGCGAAGAAGAGTGTAGGTATCTAAAATTTTATGATGATACCACAGCGCTGTAAGTAAAGGCTGAGGCTGTGGCTGTGGGTGTTGCCGAAACACCAATCGAAATTGGTGTGTATTGATTGCCTTATGCATATGCTACTTGAGGCGAATCTCATCCATCCATCAGCTTTGGCAACCATCAGCTGCAGTAGCAACAAAACCACCAACAGCCGTCACAACTTCCACAACACAGCCGAAACCATTTGCCTGGCATCACCAAAGTACCAGTGGGCGATCAACCCAACCATATTGAAGCACAAATTAAAGACTTGGTATTGAAATACATTGATAATCCCAATTCAATAATATTGGTTGTAATAGCGGCCAACACAGATATGGCAAAAAGCGAGGCACTCAATTTGGCCAAAGAATGTGATCCCGATGGTCGACGCACATTGGCGGTTGTCACCAAACTCGATCTCATGGATGCGGACATGGATGCTATTAATATATTATGCGGTCGTGTGATAACAGTGAAATTGGGCATTATTGGCGTGGTGAATCGATCGCAGCAAGATATCATTGATCAGAAACAAATCAATGATCAGCTGAAGGATGAAGCAGCTTTTCTACAACGGAAAAAATCCAACATTGGCTACCCGCAACGGTACACCTTATTTGGCGAAAACCTTAAATCATTTGCTTATGCGTCACAGCATCACATACGTGATTGCTTGCCAGATTTGAAGGTATAAACCAAATGTTTCATATAATATATTTTAAGTTATTTAGAGTACATACATACATTTTTACTTTTTGCAGACGCGCGTTAACGTTATGTCATCACAATTTCAATCGTTGCTCCATTCATATGGCGAAGACGTTTCTGATAAAAGCCAAACGCTATTGCAAATAATAACTAAATTTGCTAGCGCCTACTGCTGCACAATTGAGGGCACGGCTAGGAGTATAGAAACAACACAGTTGTGCAGTGGTGCGTGTATTTGTTATATTTTCCATGAGATCTTCGGTCGCACGATCGATTCCATACATCCACTGGCTGGCTTAAGTAAAATGGACATACTGACGGCTATACGTAATGCAACTGGCCCAAGACCGGCATTGTTTGTGCCCGAAGTATCATTCGAATTGCTAGTAAAACGGCAAATACGACGCCTAGAAGAGCCGTCATTGCGTTGTGTTGAATTGATACACGAGGAAATGCAACGCATAGTGCAACATTGAGGCAATGAGGTGCAACAGGAGATGCTGCGGTAAGTTAAAACAAAAAAGAAAACAACCAGAGAATGGAATCAAATAAAATAATTTACTTTTTTCATTTAGTTTCCCGAAATTGCATGAGATCGTTGATGTTGTTACACAGCTGCTACGTCGGCGCTTACCATCCACCAACGTGATGGTGGAAAATTTGGTAGCTATAGAGTTAGCTTATATAAATACGGAGCATCGGGGCTTTCATAAAGATGCTGCACTGGTGCCCAGTCTTCTGAAGGCATACAATAGTACTGAACCATTTAGCCAAATGAGCGCACAAGTGCAACGGCGTGCAAATACTCCACGCAATACGAATAAGAAAATAATAATTTAATTTTATGTTTTTGTTTGCCTTTGTAAAATTCAAAGTTCTTTCTTTATTTTGTATCAAATATACATAAATACATACATATTTAATATTGCAGTTTTAAAATTTGATATACATCAAATGGTGAGTGACACGAATGGGTGTATTAAAGGATAATGTCAAAAGTCCTGAAGGCGTTCCAATTCATTGAGTTCACCTTTTTGCATTGCCGCCTCTTGATAGATTCGCTTAACTTTCTCCATATGCTCCTTGTCGCTGAAATTAGCATATAAAAACATCATATACGATTAAAGATAATGCACAGTGTAAGGACAATTGAGTTCGGTTTGGAGAAACGAAAATGAAAAACTACATACCTTTCAATCTTCTGTTGCAAACGCATCTTCTGTATGAATTCTGTGTCTGCGTATTTCGCGTATGGCGCTAGTTCCACGTCTCATTTTATGCAATAGCTTAGCCCTTTCCTCGTTCTCCTTCGGTAAACGTGGTCGTCCGACATAAACTCCGCCATTAGTTCCTTTTGTTTGGGATTCAATTTTTTATAGTTGGCCCTTAGATAACTCAAATATTAGTTAAAATATTATATTTATATTTATTTTTGAATAAACTTACATTTTTTCCTCGATTACGTTTGATCCCGCTTTAAAATTTGTGATCGTATAACAATACGAACGAACGAGCTCGAAAGCTTACCTATTCACAATTGTCATAATACCAAATTACGAAACTGATAATACGTTCACGTATGTGACAATCCAAAAATTGCATTTTTACGTATCGAGTTATACGATCACGTATGTCATAATCCGAAATGCTAGTTTTTACGTGACGAGTTATACGATCACGTATGTGACGATTCGGGCCCAGGTTAGCGAACACATCTAAAATTTGCATTGTGAGTGGCGAATGAACTTTTTCGCGTGCCTTGTGATGTTGCCATTCAAACAAATTGAATAAGTTCATCCGAATTTGACGTTTCTGTCACTTACTAGAGGTGGGAAACTATCGATAGTCCCACCATCGATAGTTTTTGATAGTTTTAAAAAAACTATTGATAGTGTTCGATAGTCTTAAAAAAATAAACCATCGATAGCACTATCGATAGTACTATCGTATTGAAATAAATATACACCCCTATTGCGAGTGTCGAATGTGATAGATAATCGACTGTTGATCGATCCAGGAGCATTAGAGCCTATACACACTTGCGACTCAATCGATTTAGTCGAATGTTGATTTGCATGGGAATGTATGGAAGCATTCACACTACATTCAATTAGTTGTACAACTGAAACAGTTGGATTTGCAGCCCAATTTCATTCCAACTGAAACAGTTGTACAACTGCTTGATCAGCAAGGCGCCCTTCTACGTATTCACACTTGAGACAATTTAGTCGAACGACTACAACAACAACAGTGATATTCGTAGTGGAAAGAGTTGCCATGCTGACAGAACTACTTTTATTTCACTTTTGGTAAATTGTAGAGATTGAATATTTCAATTAATATTTTCAAAATGTTTAAAAACAAAAGGTTCGTTTCTTATTAACTACACCATTTCCAGATGGATTTTAGAAAGCGTTAACTGGATTTTAGAAAGGGGAAATTGGATTTTAGAAATGTCAATTGGATTTTAGAAAGGGGAAATTGGATTTTAGAAATGTCAATTGGATTTTAGAAAGCGTTAAAAGGATTTTAGAAAACAAAATTGGATTTTTGAAAGCGTGAATTGGATTTCAGAATGTGCGTTTATAATAAATTTTACACAGAATTTTTCGAATAGAAATTCTTTATTGCGTATGAAAGTATAAATTAATAATTATATAAATTTTCGAAAATCCAATTTACAGTTTCTAAAGTCCAATTTCCCTTTTCTAAAATCAAATCGACATTTCTAAAATCCAATTTCCCCTTTCTAAAATCCAGTTGACGCTTTCTAAAATCCATCTGGAAATGGTGTAGTTATAGACAAGAATTATCTAACTAAGGATATTTACTTCCGTTTTCATATGTTTCTTGATATTGTTGTTCTCTTCAAATGTCATTAATCGCATTTTAAAATAGAAATAATGAAAATGAAATTTCATGAAAATTATTAATGGCTGATTTTTACTATTTTTCCGTTTCTTGTACTTCTGTTCGTTTCGCCTTTATGAGCGTAATTCCGCGTAATAATAGGCTCTTAGAGCCTATACACACTTGCGACTCAATCGATTTGGTCGAATTGGACTGTTGTATTCACACTACTTCAACTATTTAGTCGAATCGGTGGCAGCTATTCACACTTGAGACTAAATAGTCGTGCGATTGACAATGACATAGTGTTGCCAATGTTCACATTTTACTCAGCAAATTTTACATTAGTGGTCTTCATATAAAGTGATGAAGTATTAAATTGTTTAAAAAGTTAAAAAGTTTATCTGCATTCTTACATGAAAGCACCTTCTTGTCAGCTGTCAACTTGATTAATAAATAAAAAACAATAAAATAAACAAAAAGTGCATACATTGTTTGGCTTTGTTTCTTATTAAACTAGCAACTAGCTGTCAAGTAAATGAAAAGAGAAAAACGGAAGGAATTACGCTCATAAAGGCGAAACGAACAGAAGTACAAGAAACGGAAAAATAGTGAAAATTAGCCATTAATAATTTTCATGAAATTTCATTTTCATTATTTCTATTTTAAAATGCGATTAATGACATTCGAAGAGAACAACAATATCAAGAAACATATGAAAACGGAAGTAAATATCCTTAGTTAGATAATTCTTGTCTATAACTACACCATTTCCAGATGGATTTTAGAAAGCGTCAACTGGATTTTAGAAAGGGGAAATTGGATCTTAGAAATGTCAATTGGATTTTAGAAAGGGGAAATTGGATTTTAGAAATGTCAATTGGATTTTAGAAAGGGGAAATTAGATTTTAGAAATGTCAATTGGATTTTAGAAAGGGGAAATTAGATTTTAGAATAGCCAAATGGATTTTAGAAATGGAAAATTGGATTTTAGAAATGTCGATTTGATTTTAGAAAAGGGAAATTGGACTTTAGAAACTGTAAATTGGATTTTCGAAAATTTATATAATTATTAATTTATACTTTCATACGCAATAAAGAATTTCTATTCGAAAAATTCTGTGTAAAATTTATTTTAAACGCACATTCTGAAATCCAATTCAAGCTTTCAAAAATCCAATTTTGTTTTCTAAAATCCTTTTAACGCTTTCTAAAATCCAATTGACATTTCTAAAATCCAATTTCCCCTTTCTAAAATCCAATTGACATTTCTAAAATCCAATTTCCCCTTTCTAAAATCCAGTTAACGCTTTCTAAAATCCATCTGGAAATGGTGTAGTTAATAAGAAACGAACCTTTTGTTTTTAAACATTTTGAAAATATTAATTGAAATATTCAATCTCTACAATTTACCAAAAGTGAAATAAAAGTAGTGCTGTCAGCATGGCAACTCTTTCCACTACGAATATCACTGTTGTTGTTGTAGTCGTTCGACTAAATTGTCTCTAGTGTGAATACGTAGAAGGGCGCCTTGCTGATCAAGCAGTTGTACAACTGTTTCAGTTGGAATGAAATTGGACTGCAAATCCAACTGTTTCAGTTGTACAACTAATTGAATGTAGTGTGAATGCTTCCATACATTCCCATGCAAATCAACATTCGACTAAATCGATTGAGTCGCAAGTGTGTATAGGCTCTTAGTGTGGACACAAACCATTCGAGTGGTGTAAAGTAAAGTTTAAACATAAGTATCAGAGCTGTAAAAAGCTGCAATCAGATTGTATTACAATCATAAAAAGTTGTAATACAAGCAGGGACCGATTTTAATCGTTATTTGCATTTCTTCGGATGAAAAAATCATTATGAAAACTTCTTTAACAATAAAATGCAAGTATGCCAATATAATGATTTTAGCACATTCTATCCAAATATGGCCTCATCTTTATTCAGAAGATTTTTATCTTTTAAATTTTTAAATAACCATTATTTGCAATTTTAATTTTTTCGATCAAAAATAATTTTTATTATTGGATTTCAATTTTTCCGATCAACTTTAATAAATATTTATTTATTTCTTTTTTCGATCATAATAAACTCTAAAAAATTGCTTCTTTTGTACCATACGCTATATTATTAATACGCTAACATAAATTTTGTTCTCAAATAGAACTGCGCCAATTTTCATTAAAATTGGTTGGAAAATGCGTCCATAATCGCCGTTGAAAAAATAACTGTACGGGTGTTGTATGCTTTTGAGCAGAACGGAACAGAGCAATGGAAATGTGCACGCACAGGTATTCTAAACTTACCAAGCACAATGTTGACAATCGTCAACTTCGGCCATCAAATATAGGATTCACTAACGTTTGAAAAAGTTTATTAAAGTTGATCGGAAAATTTTAAATCCAATTATAACAATTATTTTTGATCAAAAAAATAAAAATCATAAAATATCGATCAAGTTTCATCGGAAAAATTTATATCCAATAACAAAAATTATTTTTCATAGAAAAAATAAAAATCATAAAATATCAATCAAATTTCATCGAATAAATAAAAATCAAGTTATAACGATTAAAAATGATTTTTTTTATGAAAATGATAATCGTTACGGTCCCTGAATACAAGCGCAGCCGGGTGCAAATGAATATAGACTAAAATATTTGTTTGCACCAGCGAGATGCCCCTAAACCATACTCCTCCTAAAGGAGGAGGTTCCCAACAGCGAGATGCCCAACAAGCCCAAGTGCAACTACAGCACCAAACCCCGAGATCCCTAGGTACACCCCAACAAATGCCCCAACAGGTAACCCCATCCCGCCTGCCCAGTGTCAACGTACCAAATGTACAACAGTAGATCGAAACCCTGCAAAGGCAACTGGAATTTCTTATGCCCAACAACAACAAGCCCAGAAACCCCAAACTGCAGGAAACTTGACATCTGCTACCCCAACCGACGAATGGAAGATCGTCAATCCCAAATTCCAACGCGAAAGCCCAGGTAAAAATACTGTCTCTAAAAAACAGGATACGCTTGACAATTACTGGCTTGGAACCCGCCAACCAAATGAAAATGAAAATGAAAACAGATCTGCCCCCTTGAAGTTGAGGAAACAAACCAACCAACTGAAAAAATACCCAAGCCGCCAATATTTATAGACAAAGTTCTAAACATTCCCCCCTAATGAGTTTACTACAAGAAGTTACTGCAAACACCTTTGATCTAGAGCTCACAAGCAAGGATCAAGTAAAAGTACAAGCATCATACCTGGATGCTTACAGAACCATAGTATCACAACTGGAACAGAAGGGCACAGAGTTCTATACTTATAAAACAAAACAAGAACGTACCTTCAGAGTTGTTCTCAGAAACATGCATTCCTCAATAGGCACAAAATGAATTGTGGATTCTCTAAAAGATCTCGGTCACTCAGTCACAAACATTTGGAACATAAAACACAGAGTCACAAAAAAGCCTCTCCCCATGTTTATCATTGAACTTAAACCCGACTCCAACAACAAGATGATATATCAAATTAAAACAAATATAGAGATTCTGCAAAGATTCCAAATGAAAACCATTAGAATAATTGTAAATGCGCCCTACTATGTCACGAACGACCAACTACACCGTGACCTAAAGATACCTACTATCGCTCAAGAAATCAGAAAGTATGCTGCATCATACCTAATGAGATTAGGTCCGTTCGGCGGCTGCAAATTGCAGCAATTTGCAAACAAAGAAAAATTTGTCTTGCTCTCCGAAAGAGAGAAACTTATGCAAATTTACTGGCATTTCAAAGAACAGAACTTTGTTAAAATTTGCAGCAAATCAGCTGTTTGTCTTTATTCACAAGTGCATAACAAAATTAAAATTTTACGAAATGAAATCGAAGGGAAAGCGGGTCGGCTTTCCATTATTCCAGCACGCCCCGAGCACGCCTTATGCAGGGCGGTAGAGAGGCTCTCACAGATCTCAAAACTGAAAACCAAACTTGCCGGAGGCTTATAGTTCCCGAGATATTCCTTCTTAAAGTTGTGAAAATACTACGCAGGATATCACCGTGGCGGTAGCCACGGTTGGGGCACACGTCCGGACGGATGGCGTAGCCCAGGGTTATTTTTTATAAGCGCGGACAAAGGGCGCCAACGCAGAAAAGTATTATTTTGCGAAATTTTCAATAAACTGCATGTGTGGTGGAATTTGTATGGGAACTTTAACAGCAAATATCTCGGGAACTATAGGCCTCCGGTAGGTGGGGTCTTCAGTTTTGTAATCTTGTGGCCCTCCTCTACCCTCCTAGAAATACCATTTTTTTCTAGCCGTGGGGACTCGTCTAAAATTTTACCTATCTCGGAAACCATAAGCCTCCGGCAAGTTTGGTTTTCAGATTTGGGATCTGTGATAGCTCCTCTACACCCCTGTATAAGTCGGGAATAATGGAAAAATTTCCCGGGAAAGCTAAATGTGCAGTGTCCTATGTTCTACACAAAAGCACTGTGGATTGGTCCAGGAATAAATCCAGAAAACGAATTCTGCCGGCTGAGGGTTATATTTTTAACGTGCGGCCCAAGGACGTCAACTCAAATAGTACGCAGTTTTGGTGTTTGGTTTGGTGGTTTTTACAACTTTACCAACAAATATCTCATAAACTATAAGTTTCCGGCAGGTTTTTATTTCTGTTATAACATCTGTGAAAAAGTTATTTTTTCGGGGCGTGCGACGTTAATGGACAATTTTCCCATTTAAGTAGTATACTACATCCTATTTGCGATTCAACAACGCAGAATCCCGAGAGTGCAGACGATGATCCCACTGCGCTGTCATTAACACGTTTCCTTTTAGCTGGTACCTTATTAAACAAATTAAATCATTTAAATAAACTTTATAAATTAAAATAATATAATTTTCTCACTTCGTTTTCTATTGAATCACATATATACCCGATTTTCAGTTTTTTGACTTGAAATCACTTTCGAATTTTTTTTAAATTGCAACCATATGATCGCAAATCATATTTTTTTTCAGTCTACTGAACTCTGCAACGACAAATTTTGTCAGTAAAACTTTGCAGCTTTCTCCGTCAATGAACTGTCAAAATTGAGCTCTCTTCTGCAAATATGAGTTTTTGCCTCAAAAAACGCGATTTTGTAGTTTTTTCTGCAATTTGCAGCAATTTGCTGCCGCCGAACGGTCCTATTATTAGCTCACCCCAACCCACTCGTTCTAGCCCTAACCAGTGATGTAATTTTCACTTCTATCGAAGTATTTCACTTCACTTTTATGCCCGTCACTTCGACACTTCCTCTTTCCCCAAATCACTTCGATTTTGACCAATCAGAATTAACTTACTTTTATAATTTATTCTTACAAATTCTAATAAAAGTTGCATATGCAAGTATGTAAGAGGCAAATGTTTATACAATCATAAGATATGGCATCTCTCATTGACATGAATATTCGATTTTTTAAAAGCTCTTATCTCTAGTCTTTTGTCGCTTTTTTTAAAGGTTTGACACAGGTGAACTCCAAAGTGGAGTTCGAAGCAAAACAAAATTGTGGTATTTTAAGTATAAGTTTAATTTTTTTACATTGAATGAATTATAACCGGTACCTGTTAATATAATATAATACAATGGCGCTATTATAACTCTGACGAGTTTTATGGCCGAGCTTCTCTCCCAATTCGAGGTGTGCTCCTTTTTGTTTTTCCTACTAATTGGGTGGACCTACAG
Organism: Urophora cardui; assembly: GCA_960531455.1. Taxonomy (NCBI): domain Eukaryota; kingdom Metazoa; phylum Arthropoda; class Insecta; order Diptera; family Tephritidae; genus Urophora; species Urophora cardui. The sequence continues at coordinate 95,875,963 of OY482672.1, forward strand.
TTTTATGCCGGCTCCGAACGGCGAATGCATTTTTTGTGGGAAGCTTTTTCATGGCAGAAATACTCTCGGAGGGTATGCCGCCCACTGCCGAGAGGTGACCGCTGCTCTTAAAAAACCCAATAATTGTATTTTTACTAATTAGAAAAATTGTTTTGGTGGTTTGCTCGGACCGTGGTTTGAACCCGAGACCTCTGGCATAGCAGGCGAGCACTCTACCCACTGCACCACAGCGGCCACAACCGGTACCTGTTATACTTAAATAAAATTAACAAAAGAATACTTAGTACATTCTCGTTATCCAATGCCCTCACTCTGTAGTTCGATTCGAAAGAAATTTCCATATTCCAAATAAACAATACAGTTTACGAATGTGCTTTCGAATCTAATTTCACTTTCGAATAGAACTACAGTGTGAGGGCCCAGGAATAAAAAAGATCTCGTATTTATATACATGAACCAATATAAACAATTGATGATGCTGCATTCATATATATATATATATATGTACATAATGCATGTCCATATGTACGTGAATTTGAATTTAATGGATTTTTTTTTTGCCTTGTTAGAAATAACAAAAAATAACATATTGTTAAAAAATTAAAGCATTTTATTTTATATGTAGTTTTAATAGTTTTTCTTTGAAATGATACTTAAAAACAAAATGCATATATTATTCCGTTTTTAGGATCCAAATTTTCTTGACCTCGCGGAAAACGTATGAAAAATCATTTAGCCGCGCTTCACTTCGATTTACTTCGAATCACTTCGATTTTTCAGCCGCTTCACTTCACTTTAAAATTTTCGATGACAACACTGGCGCTAACGGCAAGACCAATTAATTTCGTACGCCTCAAAAGAAAATCATTTACAGATCTTTATTGATGCACTGCAATAAATGGATGCGCTACTGAGAGCAATCCATACATGCCCACCATGTTTATTAAGTTATTATTAATTACTAATTACTTTTAACGAACCACAAAATTGTTAGATGTATTTTACTTATACAGTTGGCAAAATATATTGGATGCTATAAAAAAAACAAGTACGTATAGCACGACAACTGCCGCTTACACTAACATACAAAAAACAATCAAACTTCACTAACACACAAAAAAACACTCAAACTGGCAATCCAGATTGTAAGTTGCCAAGGGCCTTATCACTTTCCGATTAGTAATATCTACACAACAGTTGTGCTTAGTAGGGTTTGAATTGCTGACTGTGCTGCGACCAGCATTGCCACTTTGGTTACTTTTTACCAAAATTGGTTACAAGTTTTTCGTTTGGTTACGTGCTTACTTTCGCCCGATTTTGGTTACCATCAAGGTCCATGAATTGAGTGAGTACACCATGGTTACATTCAATTTTTAGGAGTACGCTCTTAAATTATCCAAACTATAAAATATGTTTTATCCAAATTGTTTTGTTGTACTTTCTTTTATCAAATTCCAAATAATTTATTGTTGGGGGTAAATGGAAAAAATTCAAAAACAATTTTCAGCAAATGTTGAGTGTATAGCCGTATATATTCTTTTGCTTCCAAATAGCCATAACGTTAATGGGACATATGGTTATATTATTAATTTATTTTGGTTACTTGTTTCTAGTTTTGGTTCCTTTTATTTCGTATTTTGGTAAATTTAAAATTTTTTATGTGGCAATGCTGGCTGCGACTATCTCAGTCTAGTCGCATGGCCGTTTAACGGAAATAACAATTCCCAGCTAGAACGGGCTAAGGGATTAACCATTGTGAATGCATACATTTTGTCGATTGACTGAATGTTAGAGCGGGAACGCTGCTCGTTTTGCTTAACATACTAGCGGTGTTTCGTTCTAACATGCAAAACGTAGTGCTGGAAAAACATCGATGTTTACGAGTATCGATATTTTGGATACTTTTGAGAAAAGCATCGATATATCTACCTTTCTAGTCGTTAACCGCTTCTTGACAAAAATATCTCGATTTCTAGAAAAATGGGTTAAAAAATACATCTATTTACTGAATTATGAAAAGGCAAAATGCTTTTGTGGGCAATCAATATGAATTTGTTTCGTTTTTTTGACAAATATGAAAATATCGATGTATCGAATAAGCTCAAAAACATCGATGTATCGATATTATACCAATATCGTTTCCAGCACTAATAGAAATTGTGTAAGTAAAAAAAAATAGGCAACGTGTGTACGAAGAAAATATTAATTATTGTGAATTTTAAATATTAATTTATTGATTATAATAAATCATAATTAATATTTTATTATGTCCCTTGAATATGGATTATTCGGATCGACACACTTTTGTTGCTAGTATGGCTTTGCATGAATTTTTGGGTGCATTTGAGTGTAGGCTGTGGCGTGCCTGCCAGGCAATGTTTTCCAGCGTCAAGCCATGATTGAATCGCCGCCGGAGAATTCCTCAAATGTAAGAATTTACTATATGGAAAACCAAATATTTATATACTTATTTTAATTTTTTGTTTATACATCAATCATATTTCGAAGGAAAATCGGGCGGGTGTACAAGTCTGTATTTCATCGTATTCTTCCGAGGCGACCAGTTGACGAAACGCGAAAGAGATTTATGAAGGCTTCCGTGCCACACTATTCATGCCCAGATGCACCAGTCGATTGTCGTGAATTCGCGTTATGGGACGCATCGAAAGTTTCAATACTATACTCGGTCAAACACAAGATATTACGATGGTCTGTTGACGTGGAACCGTATTGCGAAGTGTACACGGCACCATATACCATCATAACATTGGATTTTCTAAATATGTTGACTAAAAAATGTGAGGCTGCAATTAACTTATACACCCCGATTCTAAACGAAAAATCCACAAGGATTTTTCCGCTTCTCCCTGTTCCCCTATTCTGAACACAAATTCCTTGTGGATTTTTCCGCTTCTCCCTTTCCGGCTATTCTAAATGATGTTCGAAAAAGTGAAAAGCGAATAAGGGAGAAAAGTAGGTATCACGAATGAAAACAAAAGCGAGAATTTATGCAATTATTTTGTGAGATTTTTCACAAGACAATTTTAAGTGAATGCTGAACAAAATGTGAGTGAATATAACTTTTGTTAATAAAAAATACATAATTGAATTAATTATGTACTGGTTTGCTTATTTTTATGACGGAAAGTATAAACAGCAAATAGATATTTTAGTAAGTTTATTGGAAAGGTAGCCGGATATTGCGCGGCTTGTAGGCTGTATTGCTTGTTTTGATATGGAGCGATAATGCGGACATGTGTTCCATCAATACATTCAAGGACACTAGGGAAGTCGTAGTTTTAAAAAATGCACTTGAAAATTTTCTTTTTCGTCGCTGTTCATAGCTTTATTAATCCAAATGCATAGAGCAACAATAAAGGAGAATGCATAAGATCAGCTGACTTCTTCTTCAATCTTCATAAACACACGAACACAAGCATTTTTTTTTGTTGACATATGCCACACACACACGCACCCTAGCATTTCCATAGGGGCCGAATCTGCCAAATCCTTCTACATTCCTCTTTGCATGACACTTGTGGCCCCACTATGTATGAAGGTATGTCGTCATGCGAAAACCTTTATTGTTGGATCATGGTCCAAATCGGATACAACTCACTTTCAAAAATTTCAACAATTTTTAGAACTTTGCTGAAGGTGGATTGAGCCAATCAAACGTCAGAATTTTTTCCAACTCACGTTTGATATCCGTCTTCAAGCAAGAACACGGAAGAATGCGCATAGCTTTATAATAGGAGAGACTGCAAATAGTTTCTTTGGCTGCTGTGTATGTGATATTAAAATGTCCAATAATTATTTGAACGCAGGTTTATTAACTCTATAGTATTTAGTAAATCTGCAAAATAATAAAATCAATGTAATACTCTCAAACAACTTTTTTATTTCCTATAAAGATTCCGACAACTTAATCGGATTCGTACCATCGCGCAATCTTCCTCTTATAGACCTCTGCTACTTCCGAAAATACTATGCATATTTACGCTTAATTTTGTTAAATTTGCAATTTTTTTTAACAAAAATGCAAAATTTTTGGGGAAATTTCGATATGCTCCAGGCCCCTGCATTTTTCGTTTTTTTTTTTTTGGGGTAGTGGGTCATATGGATCACTAAAATGCAAACGAAATCTTGAGAAAACTTATAGTTTGTTAATAATAAATTATTTTTGCGTAGAACACCCTTATGCGTTGGCGGCCGTCGGCTGCGCTTAAAAATAATAACCCTCAGGCGGCAGAATTCTCATTCTGGAGTAAAATCTATGGACCGATCCACAGTTGTTTTGAGTAGAAAAACATTTTGCGTTAGCGGCCTTCGACCTCGCTTAAAAAAAAATTACCCTCAGTCGGAGGAATTCCCTTTCTGGATTTATATTTCTGGAGCAGTCCACAGCATTTTTGCATAGTGGAGTTTTAAAATTAGTAAAATTAACATTCACATAACATTTCCTGAAAATTTTATTGAAAAATTCTCAGTGGTTTGAAAATAAATACGGCATTCGCATTATATCGAAGCCGACATAGGTAGGCGCATAGGCAAATTCCGCAGCTACTTTTTTATTTACAAACGTAGAGTGTAATGTAAAAATCAAAGCGAATTCACATCATGGCCCAATAGGAATGGGCCAGTCCCAAGTGAATTCACGTTTTAACCAAGGCGAAATATTATTTTGACACTACACTACCAATTACAATAACAAAATGCATGGGAAATTTCTGAATCCGCTTAAGCGCCTACCCTGCTAGATCTGCCTTGCAACAAAACAGCTGACTTCGAAAATCCGCTCCCATGTTCGAAATTCTGTTCGCCAGTTTTTCTTCTCGCTAGTGAAAGAGAATAGGAGGAAATTTTCCTGGTGAACGAAAAAATCCACAAGGGTTGAGATTCTGGCGGATATTTAGAATCGGGGTGATAATAAAACTAACGCTTTTAATACTATGTTCATGCAAACGCAACATTTTGCATTTTCGAAGATGGCTTTTCGAAAAGTGTTCATGCTGCCGCGTTTTGTAAATGCGCATTTGAGAAGTTCGAAACAAAAGGAGCTAATATCCCAGATTACGCAATCAGGTGATGAGGTTTATTTTTTGTTTTGTCTAATTAAAAAAATAGGACAAGAATTTGCAAAATATGTAATAATATAATACACTAATTTTGCAAACCAAACGTACCAACCGCTTTGGTATTAATTTTGATCTCTGTTTTGTTTACTTTCGTTCATTACATGTAGAGTGACGTCATCATGGAGCTCGTGTGCCCATGCTCATGCTGCTCTATATGCGTAATCTTGTAGGTATTTCGTTCTTGTATTGCCAGAGTGTTGCCACTATTTTCCATTCGAATGGCAAATTTTTTCGAAGATTTCAGGGTTGCTTTCTGCGTTAGCATTCAAAACGCAAAAAAATAGTTGCGTTAAATTGCATTTTGGTGGTGACATTTGTATGGAGAAATGTAACATTTAATGTTGCGTTTTGGACTAAACGCAAAAATGCCTCCGAAACGCAAAACGCAGGCTCACCATGAACATGCTATAACACTTATCCTGTATACGTGGGCCAAAATTGCCCAAACGACTTTGCATATCTTTTTATAGGATTCATATATTCTGGTGAAACTTTTTGGCTTTTATTATTTAGTAAAACTACACGTAAAAAATGTCAGTGTTTTATCCATTATGACTTATGTTTATCATTCACTGGGCTGGACAAAAATAGTTACCTATGTTGTATAAGGGGGTCAAAATTGCCCAAGAGAAAAAGAAGTAAATAATTTATGAAATTTATGAATATCAATGGAACACGCGATTGCTTTAAGAGTTTTTTTTATTAGTACGAGAAACATCGAAACCTACTTCCGCCCAAAGCCGATCCTATGGAATCACCGCCCAAGTAATACATCGTATGACATGGAGTTTTCTCAGTATCTCACTTGGGCTAATATCGGCGCCGGTGACTTATTGTTGTTTTTATAGCCACTAAGACATTCCACGAAGGAGTGCAGAAAATGTAGAGCAAGTAACAGTCCTTTTCCGGATGCATTCGGATCGCTCAGCTACAATTCTTTCTGAGGCTAGCCCGACTGTCATGCGAACAATTTTTGGCCATTATCAACCTTGTAAGTCAGTGTACATTAGTCGCCCCTTACGACAGAACACAGCTGATAAGCGGGGGGAAAGACGTGTTCAACGTCTTCTTGTTATGGATACGCGTTGACCTCGATTACGATCTACAATCGAGTGGAGCAGCAATGCATGGCGGTCGGCATGATCTAGGGTTGCACTGTGGCTAGTCATTGTCGGCTGGGCGGGGTTCTTGCCTACATTGCTGTCCTGCGCCATAAACAGAAAAAATTCATATCATGCCTTTTCAAACCAAAACGAGTAAAATCACACTAAAACAACATCCGGTTTGGCCGGATGCCACGGACGGACCGTTGAAAAATTCGAAAATTCAGATTAACCCGAAAAATCCAAATTCAAGAGGCCAGGCATCAGTTAAATTTAAATAAATGCAAACCGAGGGAAAATGTCGTTGAAATTTGAATATGAATTTTGAATGTACGTTAAAGTCAGATGGACGTTAGCAAAACATTTAAACCAAAATTTAAATCGGACGGAAATACTGACATCACGGAAAAATTTGGAATTAGATAAGCGGACGTTATATTTAAATAATCGCGGACGGACGAGAAAATAATCGTTGCACCAAAATTTAAATTTGAATGTACGTTGAAATCTATGTGCACTAAATTTGAATAGCCACTACAAAAAAAAACTGTCAAAGTGAATTTAAATTTGAATATACATATCGCGAAAAAAAATCGTTAAATTTGAATTTAAATTTGAATCAACCGGAACGACCGATTATTAACAGGCATCTGAAAATACATAAAAGAAAGCTGAAATTTAAAACATATGGAAAATCAAAAAAAAGTTAAAGGCCGAACTCACAAGGGGTGGCGTTGCTGATGTTGTTGCAGCGCCGGTGCGTTTTTGTCCCACCCTAATCCATGGTTACTGTCGCACCCGAATACCAGTAACCCCTTACCTGTGTTGCGCCGCTGGTGTTGTTGCAGCGCTGGTGCTTTTCGGCCCACCCTCATCCATGGTCATCAATGCACCTATGTTTTGATGACCCCGTACCTGAGATCCCTATGCCTTTTTAAATTAGGGTGGTCAACATTCCCATTTTAATTTTTTTAATTTTATTTGGAATTCATTTCCCTTTTCTTAAAATCTAAGTCCTCAATTTTCTTTCATTATATATTTAATATACCCTACGTTCAAATATTAGTGCTACAAATTATATAGATTAGGGCGCCCTTTTTTTTTATAAAACGATATTACATTCGAGCATGAGGGTGATTTTCAGCCAACCCCAAATATTGAGCACTATACATCTTCGTCTTTGTTGTATGGTAATATGTACGTATTTATGCGTATGTGCCTGTGCCAAAAAAAAAATTTTTTTTTTTTTGAACATAAAATTTGTTTTGTGGCAACTCAGTATACATAACGCCTCTAGATACTTCATCAAGGAACTTTGAACATATTGAGTCACGAACAAGAAGGTTGACGTTAAAATCCCCACAGATAATAATATTTTCATAGTCAACAATATAGGTAGACAATTTCTCAAAAAACGAACTAACACATAAAAATTTGCTTGGATTATAAACACAGGCAACGAGCAATTTGTTCAAACGATCAGACAGCTCAACAAGTAGAAATTCTACGTCTTCGTTATTAGATTCACATATAAGTCGCATGTTTATGTGTTTCTTGCAGTAGATTGCAGTGCCTCCTCCTCTTTTGCCAATCCTATCATTTCTTAGCATTTTATACCCATTAATATTGAAATGGGTATCATTAACTGATTCATGGAACCATGTCTCCGATATACATATAACATCAACATTAGACGTATCAAACACATATCTTACATAACACTGGATCACAAAATGAAATTTTTTGTCTGTACTTTGGACGTGACTATCCTATCTATATGTAAAATCGGTCGCTGATTCCGAAAATCGGGTTCATTTTTAATTCTATGGGAAGGTTTTTGAGATATCGGTAATTTACCGTTATTTGGCCAATGGGTACACTTAATCCAGTATAGCTCTTTAACACAGTGAGTTATCTTCTTTGGGGTGACACCATACGAAAGAAAATTAAATTTCCTTTTCACGGCTCCTATAACATTTTTCTCTAACTCTTATAGTTTCTGAAATATTGACGATTAAATTTTAATTTTTTCGATTTTTTACGATTTTTTGAAGAAAAAATTGACTTTGTCAGACAATATCTTTAAAACCAATGTCTTCACCTTCGGTTTTAATCTTTTACGTGAAGCTCCATTCCATTAGCAAAAAAATAAGCTATCAACGAAGAAAATCCATGGTAAAATGGAAAAGTTATAGGCGATCAAGTAAATACAGCCAAGTCGCACAATGCCTCTACACGGGTATATTTTATGCATGTTATACCCGTAAATGGGCTTGTATCTACCGCGCTGCCAATGTGCTGCTACTGCAGATGTGTAGGTATTGGTACAATATGCATAGAATGTACGCGTGCAGAGGCATTGCGCGACCTGGCTGTATTTACTTGATCGCCTATAACTTTTCCATTTTACAATGGATTTTCATCGTTGATAGCTTATTTTTTTGGTAATAGAATGGAGCTTCATGAAAAGGAGTAAAACCGAAGGTAAAAATATTGGTTTTAAAGATATTGCCTGACAAAGTCAATTTTTTCTTCAAAAAATCGTAAAAAATCGAAAAAATTAAAATTTAATCGTCAATATTTCAGAAACTATAAGAGTTAGAGAAAAATGTTGTAGGAGCCGTGAAAAGGAAATTTAATTTTATTTCGTTTGGTGTCACCCTAAGGAATATAACTCACTGTGTTAAAGAGATATACAGGATTAAGTGGACACATTGGCCAAATAACGGTAAATTGCCGATATCTCAAAAACCTTCCCATAGAATTAAAAATGAACCCGATTTTCGGAATCAGCGACCGATTTTACATATAGAAAGGATGGTTGCATTCAGAGTATTTTTTGGCTGTAGAGCAGTGTAATCAATTTTAACATTATTCAAACTTCTTGCATTAAAATGGACAATGTTAAGTCCAGCATGTTGCTTACATAAAATGTCGATCATAACACGGCTGTTATCATCAATACTATCGTTTTCACATCGACCCGACAACATATAGCAAATGAACAAAGGCAACTTCAAGAGTAACACAATTAGGGAAGGGAGGTAAGTGAACCATCGTTAAACATACATACAAACTTAAACTAAAAATACATAAAGTAAAAACAAAACAAAACATATGCAAGATATCAGCGAAAGCAATCCAGATCGCTTTGCACATTGACTCGCACAGCAGTCGCATTTTTCTCCACTCTTACATAAACAAATCCCCGCACGGAGAACACAGATACCAATTTGCCCGCTCTTCTCAGCTTAATCGACTCTTGTAACAGCTTTCTCCGCTCAGTCGTCAAACTTTCAAATATTGAAAATATACCCTCCAGCCCTGCTGCTCCAAGAGATACAGCAGATTTTGTACGCTTTCTATATTCGGCGAAGGTTCTTAGCGTATTGTTACGGTCAAAGGGGCAATAGAATTTTATTATGACCACACTGCTAGGATTACCGCTTACTGGTTTAGTTCGGAAAATGTCTTTTATTTTAGGAGCAAAGAAGTCAATTGACAAGCACACCAGGTTAAATATGCTCCTTAAATTTTCATTATCACAGTAGGGTATACCAAATACAACCGCATCCGTATTACGATCAGCCAGTTCTTGTTTGTATTTTTCCACGTCTGCTATATGCTTGCATGTTTCTCTCTCTCTGTCCACAGCTTCTCTCACTTTTTTGAATTCGCCGTCAAAGCTTAGTTGTTTGGCCTCCAATTCAGCAATCCGCTCAGTAGATTCAGCTAACCTAGCAGAGAGCGCAGCTACCTCAGCATCAATTCTCGCAGTGAGCGCACTTTCCACCTCAGCGATTTTTGTGGAGAGACCGTCAAAGAGGGTCTGTAGTTTGTCAGTCTGTCGTTGCACCTTCTCTTCTAGCTCTTTGAGTGATTTGAGTATGGATGGCAAGACAGCACTCTCATCCAACTTCAATTTTACCGCTTTTTTGGTTGGAGAGTTTCTGCTTAAGCGCCTCTTACCTTCAGTGGTTTGGTTATGTGTCATACCCAGCAGCAACAACAAAAACGAATAATATGCAGAAAAATAATAAAAAAATATTGGCGCACACGCTGAATCCAGGAGCGGGTGAGCACACCTTCCACAACAATGCACAACGTACGAACAGCAAACAAACAGATAGCTGAGCGATCAGGAACAGTGAAAAAACACCACAGAAACTTAAGTTTAAAACGGAGCGATACAAACACGACCGCCTTCTTCCAAAACTCTCTTATGTATATCAATTAAGAAAATACAGCCACCATTGTGGATAAATAAAATTTTTGCATTAATTTTCAGTAATATCTTCATTTATTAGGAGTGTTCAATATCTCAAAATTTTTACATATTTTTACGAATAGTTACGAATTTATGTTCAATAACCAAAAAAATTCGCAAAAGAGAGCCAAATTGAGAGAGTAAGACCTCGAGAGAGTTGATAAAAGCTGCAAGTAAAATTTTCACTTGCAACTACTTGCAGCCTTAAAAAAAATAGAAGTGTCAAAAATATATGATCACAAAAATTTCAATTGGAAATTTACAAACATTTTAAACGCAAATTCCTAATTGTGTACTAAATAAGTTAGCGCAAAAAAAATTTTGTTTTCCTAATTCAGTTATTTCCATTCATTTCCAATTTCAAAAATTTCAATTACAATAATAATAATACAATGGCGCTATTATAACTCTGACGAGTTTTATGGCCGAGCTTCTCTCCCAATTCAAGGTGTGCTCCTTTTTTTGTTTTTCCTAATAATTGAGTGGACCTCCGAACGGCGAATGCATTTTTTTGTGAGAAGCTTTTTCATGGCAGAAATACACTCGGAGGGTATGCCGCCCACTGCCGAGAGGTGACCGCTGCTCTTAAAAAACCCAATAATTGGATTTTTACTAATTAGAAAAATTTTGTTTGTTGTTTGCTCGGACTGGGGTTTAAGCCCGAGACCTCTGGCATAGCAGGCGAGTACTCTACCCACTGCACCACAGCGGCCACATTTCAATTACAACCTAAAGCTTAGTATCGACCTCTCAAGAAACGCAAAAGTTTCATATAATATGACGTACAAGAAATGCTCAAGAAATTTTTCTTGTGAAACTTTCTTGAGCGAGTATCGACCTCTCAAGAAATTTAGTACACTTTTTTAATACTATTTTTCAACGTTATGTGAACACAGCACCACAGGTTTTGCCAAGAAATATATCATCGAGCATTTATTTCTTAAAGAAATTTTGACGTTTGTTGCGTGTTGAAAAAAAATCGTGAAAATCGTTAGTGAAAATGGCAAAAAAGAAACGAAAAATAGAATGCACAGTTTTTCTAATGATGCAAGGGCATAGTTGGCATCGATTTCTCATATTTTATTCCATTCCGGCCATCAATATAACACAGTTTACCAGTAATATAAGGTCATCCTCGTCGCTTTCGATGATTTCCTAAAATAACAACAAAATAAAACTATTGAAAACATACAACAAAAAGGTTTATTTTGCTTACGTTTTTGATGCTCTTCTTCATTTCACTTGGTATTCACGGTGGATTACTAAACGTCAAAATTTCTTGCCTACTACTATTTTTTACTCAAGAAATAAATCCAAAAATTTCTTGAGCTGTTTCTTGAGAGGTCGATACCAGCCTTAACCTAAAAATCAAATTGTCAAAACAGCGTATCAGCTGTTTTCTTACGAATGTTTACGATTTTGTGTTCAATTACTTTGGTTGATAATTTTCTCTTTTTCTTGTTTTTACTCTTAATTTGACATTGACGCTCTTTTTGCAAGTACTTGCAAGTAAAGTTGTTGAACAAAGCTATTATCTTGTTATTAATTTATATATATATATATATATATATATTTACATTTTGTTTGGGATTTAAAAAAAAAATTATAAACGTTTTCTTTCCTTTCTTTTTAAAAATTAATGTAATAATAAATGGTTCGTTTAAGTAGACATACTATTTTTTCCATGTGAACACATATATGTAGTATATTCGATAACATTTTACAATCTTGTTGAGTTAGTTGTATAATGCTGTGTAAATTACTGTTTAAATATTTAATAACTAAAAATGTTCAACTGGCAACCCTTCTACCTTGCAACTATGCGAGCGATCAGCTGACACATTTTTACGTAAAAAATCAAAATGATTTTGATTTCTGCGGTACGGGCTTCTGCGTCGTACGTCGTTGAATAATCGGTTACATGCAAATCCCATTAAATAGGTTGGATCAGCTGACACGGTACACGGGTTTACGTTCTCGACTAACTGGACTATAAAGCAGTGGTAGGCAAATTTGAAATTGAGATTGTATTAGTGAGAGCGCTATAGCTTAGTATCGACCTCTCAAGAAACGCAAAAGTTTCATATAAAATGACGTACAAGAAATGCTCAAGAAATTTTTCTTGTGAAACTTTCTTGAGCGAGTATCGACCTCTCAAGAAATTTAGAACACTTTTTTAATACTATTTTTCAACGTTATGTGAACACAGCAACACAGGTTTTGCCAAGAAATATATCATCGAGCATTTATTTCTTAAAGAAATTTTGACGTTTGTTGTGTGTTGAAAAAAATCGTGAAAATCGTTAGTGAAAATGGCAAAAGAAACGAAAAATAGAATGCACAATTTTTCTAATGATGCAAGGGCATAGTTGGCATCGATTTCTCATATTTTATTCCATTCCGGCCATCAATATACCACAGTTTACCAGTAATATAAGGTAATCCTCGTCGCTTTCGATGATTTCCTAAAATAACAACAAAATAAAACTATTGAAAACATACAACAAAAAGGTTTATTTTGATAACTACTTTATTATTGAGTAAGGTTTATTTTGTTTAAGTTTTTGATGCTCTTCTTCATTTCACTTGGTATTCACGGTGGATTACTAAACGTCAAAATTTCTTGCCTACTACTATTTTTTACTCAAGAAATAAATCCAAAAATTTCTTGAGCTGTTTCTTGAGAGGTCGATGCCAGCCTTATGGTCGGTCGAACGAACTGTGATCGGGCAAATGCAATGCGTAAATAATACATATATATGTACGCAAGCCTCAAATTGGCGCACACCCGCAAATTTTCCATATGCGTTGAACCGAAATTGACTTACGTGCGTATATAGATAAAGAAATTGAAAAATATAGAAAATCCGAGAAAATCTTGTTATTTTGTGGAATATGTAACTAACACATACGATATGGAAACTAATGTCAATTTTTTTTTGGAAATAATCACCCACAATGCTTTGTTTCAACTGTCAGCAAAACGATAATTGGGAGTCGAGTTTGCTTAATACGCACGCCCTTCAATTCCGGTTACAGAAATTATAGAAATTGTGTGGCTATGAGAAATTTTTGATAGTAAATTGACCACGTGCGTCGATATTAGGTAGCATAGTAAATTGTTTTCAACGTGCAATCAAGCGACAAGCACTCTCAATGTTGCTACGCCACTTGCTCAGTGACGACTAAATCATCTAGTAAAGAAAGAGCGTAACGTGTCGGTGTGATTTGAGCGCAAACAATTGTTTGCAGAAATGCGGACCACTGACTTACGTGCATATATAGATAAAGAAATTGAAAAATATAGTAAATCCGAGAAAATCTTGTTATTTTGTGGAATATGTAACTAACACACACGATATCGAAAGCTAATGTCAATTTTTTTTGCAAATAATCACCCACAATGCTTAGTTTCAACTGTCAGCAAAACGATAATTGGGAGTCGAGTTTGCTTAATACGCACGCCCTTCAATTTCGGTTACAGAAATTATAGAAATAGTGTGGGTATGAGAAATTTTTGATAGTAAATTGACCACGTGCGTCGATATTAGGTAGCATAGTAAATTGTTTTCAACGTGCAATCAAACGACAAGCACTCTCGATGTTGCTACGCCACTTGCTCAGTGACAACTAAATCATCTAGTAAAGAAAGAGCGTAACGTGTCGGTGTGATTTGAGCGCAAACAATTGTTTGCAGAAATGCGGACCACTGTTCTAAAGGCTGGTATCGACCACTCAAGAAACAGCTCAAGAAATTTTTAGCTTTATTTCTTGAGTGAAAAATAGTAGTAGGCAAGAAATTTTGACGTTTATTATTCCACCGTGAATACCAAGTGAAACGAAGAAGATCATCATAAACGTAAACCAAATAAACCATTATGTAAACATGAGAAATTGATAAGTTCTTAAAAAACATTAAATAAAAGCTTTAAATATTTGTTTTCAATGGTTTTATTTTGTTGTTATTTTAGGAAATCATCGAAAGCGACGAGGATGACCTTATATTACTGCTAAACTGTGGTATATTGATGGCCGGAATAGAAGTAGATGTGAAATTGATGTCAACTTCCGCTTTGCATCATTACAAAAATTGTGCACTATATTTTTTCCGATTAATTTTTCCATTTTCACCACCATTTTATCAACATGTAACAAAAGCCAACATACGTCAAAATTTCTTTAAGAAATAAATGCTCGATGATATATTTCTTGGCAAAACCTGTGTTGCTGTGTTCGCATTATGTTGAAAAATAGTGGTAAAAAGGTGTATTAAATTTCTTGAGAGGTCAATACTCGCTCAAGCCCATATGACACTACATTTTTTTTCTGGCATTCTACCAGGTTTTTTGTGTGAAGGAGATGGTCAAATAGTTTTGCGTTGGTGCAAGCGAGCACGCTATATTGAAAAAAACCAAACAAAATACCATCTAGGCGGTTAAAAACCAACAAGCTTGTATTTCGGTAGGTTTTTTGGCATTCGGTCATTATTTCTGACAATTGTTTCAATTTGACAACTAGAAAATAAATTATATTTAAAATAAAAAATATATGGAAATACAAATTTTAAATTTGCCTCTTGTAAGCTTCTGCTATGGCCGTAAGGGTAAAGGCTCGTATCGACCTCTCAAGAAACAGCTCTAGAAATTTTGGGATTTATTTCTTGAGTAAAAAATAGTAGTAGGCAAGAAATTTTGACGTTTAGTAATCCGTAAACCGTGAATACCAAGTGAAATGAAGAAGCGCATTAAAAACGTAAACAAAATAAACCTTTTTGTAAACATAAGCAATTAGTAAGTTCTTAAAAAATATTAAATAAAAGCTTTAAATATATGTTTTCAATTGTTTTATTTTGTTGTTATTTTAAGAAATCATAGTAAGCGACGAGGATGACCTTATATTACTGGTAAATTGTGCTATATTGATGGCCGGAATGGAATAAAATATGAGAAATCGATGCCAACTATGAGACGTTTAATAAAATAAAATTAAAAAAATAAATTAAATTAACTTGAAAGAGTTTTTAGTGCTTAGCACGAAATTTTTATTTTAATTCAATTTTAATTGTTGGGGTAAGTGGAAAAAAATTCAACAACTATTTACAGCGAAGGTTGAGTGTATAGCTATTTCACGAAAAACCATTTTCGATCATCAGCACTCTTTTCGGAAGTGGATGCACCGGGGATTGAACCCGAGTCCATTCCATCTTCAGCCGCAATGACC
Source organism: Urophora cardui (assembly GCA_960531455.1). Classification (NCBI taxonomy): domain Eukaryota; kingdom Metazoa; phylum Arthropoda; class Insecta; order Diptera; family Tephritidae; genus Urophora; species Urophora cardui. Next base: position 95,891,691 of record OY482672.1, read on the forward strand.
CAACGGATAAACACACTCGGCCATTGAAACTCTGTGCAAGCTGTTGGATTTTCCCCACTTTTGCCTTTTTCATTTTCAACATTAACGTTAGTGTGTATATGCTTTTGCATATATTCTCCACAAACGTGCTGAATTTTTGTTGTAGGCAGTTCGCAATGAACATTGTTGTTGGTATTTATTTTATGTATATACCAAACAACGTTAACAATTTTACTTGAAAGAGTTTTTAGTGCTTAGCACGAAATTTTTATTTTAATTCAATTTTAATTGTTGGGGTAAGTGGAAAAAAATTCAACAACTATTTACAGCGAAGGTTGAGTGTATAGCTATTTCACGAAAAACCATTTTCGATCATCAGCACTCTTTTCGGAAGTGGATGCACCGGGGATTGAACCCGAGTCCATTCCATCTTCAGCCGCAATGACCCAACGGATAAACACACTCGGCCATTGAAACTCTGTGCAAGCTGTTGGATTTTTTTTCCACTTACCCCAACAATTAAAATTGAATTAAAATAAAAATTTCGTGCTAAGCACTAAAAACTCTTTCAAGTAAAATTGTTAACGTTGTTTGGTATATACATAAAATAAATACCAACAACAATGTTCATTGCGAACTGCCTACAACAAAAATTCAGCACGTTTGTGGAGAATATATGCAAAAGCATATACACACTAACGTTAATGTTGAAAATGAAAAAGGCAAAAGTGGGGAAAATCCAAAAGCTTGCACAGAGTTTCAATGGCCGAGTGTGTTTATCCGTTGGGTCATTGCGGCTGAAGATGGAATGGACTCGGGTTCAATCCCCGGTGCATCCACTTCCGAAAAGAGTGCTGATGATCGAAAATGGTTTTTCGTGAAATAGCTATACACTCAACCTTCGCTGTAAATAGTTGTTGAATTTTTTTCCACTTACCCCAACAATTAAAATTGAATTAAAATAAAAATTTCGTGCTAAGCACTAAAAACTCTTTCAAGTAAAATTGTTAACGTTGTTTGGTATATACATAAAATAAATACCAACAACAATGTTCATTGCGAACTGCCTACAACAAAAATTCAGCACGTTTGTGGAGAATATATGCAAAAGCATATACACACTAACGTTAATGTTGAAAATGAAAAAGGCAAAAGTGGGGAAAATCCAACAGCTTGCACAGAGTTTCAATGGCCGAGTGTGTTTATCCGTTGGGTCATTGCGGCTGAAGATGGAATGGACTCGGGTTCAATCCCCGGTGCATCCACTTCCGAAAAGAGTGCTGATGATCGAAAATGGTTTTTAGTGAAATAGCTATACACTCAACCTTCGCTGTAAATAGTTGTTGAATTTTTTTCCACTTACCCCAACAATTAAAATTGAATTAAAATAAAAATTTCGTGCTAAGCACTAAAAACTCTTTCAAGTAAAATTGTTAACGTTGTTTGGTATATACATAAAATAAATACCAACAACAATGTTCATTGCGAACTGCCTACAACAAAAATTCAGCACGTTTGTGGAGAATATATGCAAAAGCATATACACACTAACGTTAATGTTGAAAATGAAAAAGGCAAAAGTGGGGAAAATCCAACAGCTTGCACAGAGTTTCAATGGCCGAGTGTGTTTATCCGTTGGGTCATTGCGGCTGAAGATGGAATGGACTCGGGTTCAATCCCCGGTGCATCCACTTCCGAAAAGAGTGCTGATGATCGAAAATGGTTTTTCGTGAAATAGCTATACACTCAACCTTCGCTGTAAATAGTTGTTGAATTTTTTTTCCACTTACCCCATAAATTAAATTAAATTTTGAAATAAATTACAAACCAATCGATTATACAATATTGGTTGATATTGTTCATGGTGTGAATTCATACAAACACGTCAACAAGAACAAAAACATCTGAGTTCATTCCACGGTTCCATACAAACGTTAGAAACATCGTCGCTAGCGCCTTCAATTGGCCACCATAAACTACAAACTACGCCACCGTCAATGGCACGCGGTGGGAACACCGGTACCATGGCTGATCAATACAGGGAATCCTGACCGGTGCATTGCACGTGAATATCGCGTGCCACCGCACTTGCCTTGAAAGGATGTATCTAACTATCCAATTGGACATCCAAAACGTATGTTATCTACATCATCCAGTACAACAATGACTGGTATTGGCAGTAGTGGTACTGGTGGCAATGCTGCTGGTGCGAATAGTGGCCTATAACGGGAACATGGCGGTGGCTAAAGTGGTTTGCAGATGCCACGTAGTCAACAAATAGCAAATGTAGGGTATGTAGCTCCACCAGCGGTACTTTTTATTTCACAAATACCTACAACGACAAATCGCTTGCCATATGAAGAAATACAACAACATCCATTTTTCGATTGTACCAGTTTGGCGCTGTGGAAAGTAGAGATGAAGTTCTTGCCAACAATAAAATTACAAAGATACATGGAGCTGACTTAGAAGACTCTATCAATGCAAAACGGCCAAAGGCGAAGTTAAATAGCGGGATGAACGTATAAGTGAGCTACGTGCCGCGTCAACCGATCAAAACGTTGCAACAACGTGAACAGGAATACGCAGAGGCACGTTTGCGTATATTGGTTCAGCGATAAATCCCGAAGATGGTGTGGGGTGAGTTGGGTGCAATTTGGTGTCTTAATTTTTTTATTACAAATTTTCTTTGTTTATGCAGAAATATAAACAATGTCAATGCCACCAAAGGCAATCAGCTTGGCATGAATGGCGGCAACACCAACAGTCACCTAACTAATATCTCATGCAGCAGCAGCAACAAAAAATATACCAACCGCTTATAATGTACGTTCAATGTCAGCGCTGTTGCCGTTGCCGCTTCAGTTACCAACTACGCTACATCACCATCAGCAAAAGCAATAACAACATCAACTATATCAAACTTGGTCGCCGGTTGTTGGTGGCAGCGTATCATTCGCTGCATTAAGGTAACAGCAGCACTACCAACACCAGCAACAAAAACAAGAAAGCATCTTACGTTTGTCACGCGGACCCGATAGCTCTGCTGGTTTTCAGATGCGTCGGTACCATGTTGATGGTGTCGGCGAAAGCATAGGCAGATGCATTACTCGCAGACTATACTACAATTTGTAACACATTTGAAAATATTGGATTAATGAAAAAACTGGCGGTGTTTTCTTTTTAATTTTATGTATCAATTTTATTTTTTAAAGTAAAAAATATATGTATGTACGCACAATGAAAATTCCAACTCCAAAGGTAAATGTAAATAAACATATAAATGTAAACAAAAGCATTGGTTTGACATACATTTACCCAGCCAATCAGAAACAGCTCTGTAGCCCGTTTCTGTAACCTTGCGTTATAATAACGAACGAAATGTTATCGCAAGGCTCGTATCGCTTGCGATATGAAAAGTGTTTCTGTAACTCATGAATTCACCTTGCGATATGGTAATGGTGAGATGTCGTCATATCGCTGGAATAATCGAAAAATGTGTCATTCCCAACAAAAAATTGTAAACAAAGTGCGCGTTCGTTGCCAAATATTAATATTTAACGCTACACAATTTTAGGCTGAAACATAGATTAAGTTTCCCGATATCAATGGGAATAGAAATTTCGTTGAAGTAGAGTTTCTTGAAAAAGACCGTCCAAATGATGGTTTGTTGAACCGAGGAAGAAGCGTTCGAAAACGAATCATTACCGCTTCATTTCATTTATTTTTATTCGATATCAAAAGTCAAATAAAATAATAATAAAAAAAAATAAATAAATAAAATAATAATAAAAAAACTAAATATCCAGTAAGATTAGCTCTGTTCAATAACAAAAAATTTTTAGGATTTTTTCGTAAAAAATGACAGATCTCCATATAAAAATGACACTTTTTAAGAAAAATTCGTAACAATTTTTTGTTATTGAACACAGGTATTGTGTATGTGATTTAAAAATAATAAAAAAACGAAAACGATAAGGTAAATAGAAAAGGTAAAACAGTGCCACTCTTTCGTCTTGTCATGCACACGTATTTATAAATACATTCTTTTTTTCACTTAGCTATTACCTTTTTCCATTGTTCCGCGGTTTTGCAAGCTCTGCGAGTTAGGCACTATTCGGCCCACTAAATATTCCCATTGCGACTATTTATTGGATTTCATAACTTCCATGAGCTTCACTTTTTGCATCTAGGAAATTTTCCCACTTATAGTTTTATTATACAAAACACAAACTAATGTAATAAATAAAAATGCAAGAAATTTAATACAAACCACACTCATTATTTTGAAATGTATCTGTTTTCACTACCCTCAAAGCCAGTGGCGTAGTAATGGGGGGGGGCGGGGGTTTTGGGGACAAAACCCCCCCGAAAGATTCGTTTTGACCATAAAACCATCATTGACTTTATTAGCATACATTTCTTTTTCAGGAAAAAATCAATGAGAATAGTAATTTTTCGAAATTGGTAATTCGAAATTTAGCGCTTTTTCACGAAGTATTACTTATAATTCTAGCATTCATTGAGCCGTAGGAAAGTGCAAGAACCGCAGGAATTTTACCACAATTTACATTGTTTGTACTTATATTCGCTCTTTTGTGGTAAAATTCCTACGGTTCCTGCACTTCCCTACGGCTAAACAAACGCTACAATTATTATACGGTATTGCTGTTATTAACATGCTAATAACAGAAAAGTAACGCCAATTATTTAAATTTCAAGTTTTCTTTCAATTACTTATCATCTTAATCAAATAATATTAGTATAAACTACAATGGAAATAAATATGCAATGTATAAGAGTATCTGAACTTGAGATTTTACTTAATGTCTGTCAAAATGGAATATTAAAAAACTAAATTATATAAGAAAATTATTATTTATAACCGTAGCACATACATAGGTAGAAATATTTTATTGTGTACATCTATTCCAAATTGCTTGTTTAATGCAAAATTTTAATAATTTGTGTTAAAAGTAGAGCTCTCGATTTTTTTTGAACATTTTCGAGTAGCCCGAACAGTTGTTGTTCAAATGCTCGAAGACCCAATAAACAACGGATTCGCCTCGAATTCGCGTCGGATTCGCTTTCTCTGATTATATTATCGCGGCAATAGTTCGCGGCGATAGATCGGCGAATCCGAATTCGTAGGCATGTCACCTATCACTAGCGATTCGAGAATTTGTTCATTCTCGGATCGCTGGCGATTCGAATTTTTTATCATTAGCGATTCGAGAATTTTTAATTTCTCTGATCGTTGGCGATTCGAAAATTTGTACATTAGCGATTCGAGATTTTTTTATAAATGGCGTTTCGAAAAATTAAAAGTTCAGAATTTGGTTTACTGGCAATGGGTTAAATCCGTATAAAATAAGACAAAGCATTTAAAATATTTTTATAAGAACTACACTCAGAAAAAAAATCATCAACACGATTCATGTAAAATTAACACGATCGATCTTTACACATAGAACAGCAACAATTTTTTTCAAATTACACGATGCTTGAAACATGATTTTGGTTTTGTAACTGTCATCTGAAAATTTGGTAAATTCAACCAAATTTTATTGTTGATACAACATGAAGAAATTTTAAAATATACAAGATGATTCAAATATAAAATTTTATTCCTAAATATCATTTGGAATTTGGTTTATTTAACATGATGATAGTGTCAATATAAACTAAAAAAAAATGTTAGAAAAATGACGTCCCAATTTTAGTGTTAATACAACATGAAAACAAATGTGAAAACAACAAGAACCACAATTAACAATAAAATTTGGTTGATATAACACGAAACAGTGTTCAAACATAAACGTCATTTGTAATTTTGGTTTATTCAACACGATCATAGTGTCAATGTAATCTAAAAAAAAGTGTTAAAAAAGAACGTCAAATCTATTTTGAAACATACATAATTTTTTTGATCATTTGAAGTCTGATTTTCGTGCAAAACGCAAATTATTTAAAAAAAAAAAAGGAAAATTTTGTGCCGTGGCAGTGATGCGAGTTTAGCATCATTGTCAGTTCGCGATAGTGGGTTTTCGATTTATATTTTCAGTTTGGAGGTGAGTTAAAAGAGGATTACACTTTTGTTTCTAAAAGTACTTAATGTTCAATATTTTATTTTTCCTCTTCATAGGTTGCAATATCACGAGGAGGTTTTTTTTAGCGAATGGGAGTTTGCGTGCAGCATGCGGTTGTTGCATTAGCGACCAAACATTAGTCGGTGCAAGTGATAGTACTATCGCCCATGTATAAACTATCGCCGGTACATTTGTGTTCGTATGAGAAGGACGCCTTCAATTTGGTCAGTTGTGCGGGTGATGTACGAATGTGCTTAATTGAAGTGATGATTATATATTTTATGTTTTATATGTTTTTTTGTTTAAAAAAATAAATTGTACAATCAACAAGACTTTCTAGTTTATTTAACAATAAATTTAATGTAAAATTAAAAAGATGTTATTGTTAATTCAGCAGGACCATTTCGTGTTAATTTAACCAGCTTTTATTGTAACATTAACTAGTTAAAATTGTAAAATACTCAATACTTTTTAGTGTTAATTCTACAGTTGTCATCCTGTTAAACTAACACTTGACAGTAGTGTTAAATTTACACGATTACACGATGGCATACATTAAGCATCGTGTTGAAAAAAATTAACCACAAAATTTGTTGATTTTTGGTTGATTTCACACTCTTTTTTTCTGGGTGTATAATGATTTTTGAGTGCAAAATAACTTAAAAAATAGAAAAATATGATATCGCGAAAATTGATTTACTCGAACTTGCCGCGAACTCGAGGCGATTCCGAGAAATTACATTCGCGAAAATCTGCTTTCGCGAACTCGCCTCGAATTCGCCGCGATATCATCCTCGCGTCTGTGTTTATTGGGGAGTTGTTTATTACCCGTATGTTTGTACGGGCATTTGAACAATTCGGGTATTTTGAAGTTTGTTTTTTCTTTTGTTTATTATTATTTTTTTTTCGTTATACATATGTAGTTTTTTTTATTTTTGTTTTTCCGATACACATTTTTTTGTTTGTAAGCTCGAATGCTCGAATGTTTGTACGGGCATTTGAACAACAAACGGGCTTCAAACAAAAACGATCAGATCGAATTGCTCGATACCCGGGTATCTAGGGCTCTATGTAGTTAAAAGTCGATTTTATTGAAAAATATATACAGTGACTCAAAAAAAAAAAATCATACGCCAGAGTTTTTAAATTTATTTCAAACAGTTCTGTCGAAAATTTGACTCTCTTATTTTCGTTTAAAAATGTAAACAATTTTTCAATAAAAATCGCCTTAAGCAGGATTTCTAAGCTTATGGAAAAATCCGAAAAATCGTAGAAATTTCTAAAAGTGGATTAAAAATTTCAAAGCGCGGCCAGAATTTATTATTTTGAGGAGATTTCTAAGTGTACTGTTATGTAGCCAACTAATTTTAGTGTAAAAAGTGCTATTCTCAATGCTGTAAAAATTTCCGTCGATTTTAGTAATTTTTTTCTGTAGGGTGTTTGCGTTATATGTACGTGAGACCGTTCCAATTAAAATTTCCGAAAAGCCAATGAAATTTTTCAAAAAGTTGAATGTTGCATATTATTATATTACAATTGAATGAGCTGCAAAATTGCATACTCAAAAATCTTCTAAAAAATGTAGCTTTATAATCCTTAGCCCCTTTTTATGATAAGTACTTCCTTAACTTTGAAAAATTGGAAATACTAAAAATACTGCCTAAAAAGTTAACAATAATCGCTGCTAAATATCTGGGTTACTTTCGAACATCACCTACATTAACCAAGATATGCGTTAGAAATATAAACATTAAAATTAAATATAAAGCACAAATTATTGTAGGTACATATGAAAAACACTGTATCTAGTAGTGCGGCTTTGTGCGACGTAATTTTTTGTCGGCTAACTACTAATTGTACTATATATCATGTCCGAGTGTTAATTTGACTGAGTCTGACAGAGCAACGTAACAAAACCAATTTTTAACACGAAAAAGAGTGATAATTTTTTTTTTAAATATCCCAACTTTAAAAGCTTACAACTATAAACTTAGAATTATTGGAAACCAAGGATATTATTGAAAAGTGTTAATAATTACTTGAACCTTTAGGATTCATCACGATTACTTAAATGAAATGCTTTAAATAATAAATATTCAAGTTGAAACTAGCACTTAAAAATATGTAAGAAAAAAACAAAAAAATTAACCTCTGATATGCTAAGTTACGACCATCTGGGGCAAGTGCAGAGTATGGGGTCGGGAAAAAAGCGATGAATTATTGTTCCCCATTCTATTTCCAATATGTGGGTATGTTTTTTACTGTAATTGTAACAATTTTACAAAATTCAATTTTGGGCGCATAAATTTTGAAAATCAACCTATGCGCGTAGATTTCCAGAAGAGAATATGAGACTTACTTTTGAAGTATAGTTAAAGGCCCTTGGCAACTGACAATCTGGCATGTCAAGCAGTGTGTATGTGTGAGTTTTTTGTGTGTGTTTGTGCAATCGGCAGTCGTCGTGCTACACGTTCATGTTCGGGCTCGCGTTGATGAGAATCAAATCTTTTAGATATTTGCGTCAATCACCCGACACTCACACAAATGTATACACTTAACATTCCAGATTTTAAGTGGCCAAGGGCCTTAAGAGTTTGATATATGTATTATAAGCGATATTTGTGTACTAAAATGTTAAATTATAGTCTGAAAAAATTACATTTCGCTAGCTTAGAGTGCAAACTGTGTAAGTCCACTTTTATGAAAAAGTGTATTTTTATATAGAACGCTAGAAAAATCAAATACGCACCGCGCTAAACAAGTCTGAGACACTTGTCATATTTCTACTCGTTGTTATTCAGTGATACGCAAATTGTGTAAGTCCAAAAAGCGAAAAAAATTGTGTAAGTCCAAAATATTTATATGAACAGAAATTTTTTTCATTTCGAATTTTTTTTTTTTTTGTTTTTTGTCTCTCCTACAAAGTTTTAAAAAAGGACTTACACAATTTGCATTCTAAGCTAGCGATGTTTATCATTTGTAAAAAAATTGTAGTTTTTTTTGGTAATTTTAATTTTGGTAAATTTTTTACATTGGCTGTGACCCCCCGAAAAATTCTCTAGCTACGCCACTGCTCAAAGCTAGTGATATGAATATCGCAAGAAATAACGAAAACCAAAATTCACCACACTTACAGAAACGCTACCTTGCGATAAATATGAAACAGGGTTGTATTTTGCGTTATAATTCTTATCGCAAGGTTACAGAAACGGGCTACTGAACAGCCATATTTGACAAGTATGTATCGTTGCGGCGAAATAAATTACAAATCAGCTGGCCTGCCGATATCACGTTTCTAGTTGCATCATGTCTATTTACTGAATTATGAAAAGGCAAAATACTTTTGTGGGCAATCAATATGAATTTGCTTCGTTTTTTGACAAATATGAAAAAAATATCGAAGTATCGAATAAGCTCAAAAACATCGATGTAACGATATTATATCGAAATCGTTTCCATCACCATAATGGTAAAAAAAAAAACTAGGCAATGTGAGTGCGAAGGAAACTATTAATTTATAAATATTGTAATAATTTGGTAATAAAATATTAATTAATTAATATTTTATTATGTTATGTCCCTTCTATATGGATATTCGTATAGGCACACTTGTTGTGAGTATAGCTGCACTAATGTTTGGGTGCATTTGAGTGTAGGCTGTGGCGTGCCTGCCAAGCAATGTTTTCCTGCGTCAAGCCATGATTGAATCGCCGCCGGAGGATCCCTCAAATGCAGTGCCGTAGCGAGCTTTTTTGGCGCCCGAGGCAAGCTTGTTATTCCCGCGCCCCCCGTTCAAAATGCAGGACAACAAAACTTGTTCTATATAAGAATAAATGGCAAATTTTTTTTGAACAAATTATTCATGCATATATATATTTGTTAATACTGTAGCATTCACCATATAATACTGTGTTAAAAAAATGTTCTTCTAACATTTACAAGTTAATTTTTCTTGACTTAATAGAAGCGAATTCGTTAATAATACCGTCGAAATCAATTTTACTGGCAATTTCGTTTTCTATCGATAATATAGCCAAGTTCGACACTCTTTCTTGGCCCATTGTTGATCTCAAATAATACTTAACGAGTTTGAGTTTGCTAAAGCTACGTTTACACGTAGCGAGTGTTACAGGAATCGTCGAAAAAATTCTGAAAGCAGTTGGGTAAGAATTTCTGAAACGGATCACTTAAAATTGCAAAAATTCAATTTTAATCAATAGTGGTATTATCGAGTAGCTACTGACAATACAAACACATGCCTATTTTTATTTTTTTTTTTAATGTTTATCCTGTTTTATCGCCAATTGAAATTTTTTGTCCTTTTTGTTTCAAAATGGAATATCTCGGGATATACTGAACCGATTTTGATGATTGAAAGACCAATTTCTTCGTCTTTAAAAACTCTACAAGACTACATTTTTTATTTTTTAAAAATCTAATGTTGATTGTATATATTTTTAAACTTTTGCGAAAACCGTGCAAAAAAAAATGAGGCAATGCATCTTTTTGCACACAAAAAAAGCAAGATATGTAAAAATATGTTCTCTAAGATATTCCGTTGAGAAAAAAAATGGCCCGGCCCTATGAATACCAGATATTTTAATTTGAACACCACCTCCTCTAAATTAAAAAAAAATATAATTTTTTAATTCATTTATTGAACAAGTTTTAGAGTAGTGAACCCCTTAAAATAGTCAACTCAACATCTAGGAATGTGTTTTTGGGTATCTGAGGTAATTTTAAGTTGAATATGTGTGGTATTTTATAAAAAGCTTATGAACTGTGTTGTGTGGATATTAGCGACAATTACAAACTAGAATCACGGTTTTTTTTTCAAACAGAAGTGTGATTATTTCTCGATCCTGCATAGGACACTGTTTTCCGAGCTAGAAAATGCAATAAGCACGATTCTGTGGCTGTTAGCATTTTTAATGAAAAAATAATTCGGTATTTGGCAAACATACACGACAAAGAGCATATAAAAAAGCTTATTTTTTTCTCGGAATGGGTCAGCAGCTCAATATAAGAACAAGTCAAATTTTATAAACATGGTATGTGTGCAGAGAGATACCGGTATACGCATTCAATGGAATTTCTTCGCGACATCACATGGCAAGGGAGCCTGCGACGCAATACCGAACAAGCTTGCAACAACCGGTGCATTCACAAATAACCACGACGATCGATTTATTCGAATGGGATCAGCATTTTTTTTTAAATATATACTTTGACTTTTGCACGCTATATGAATATGAATTTGAGGCTGATCGGTTGAAATCTAAATTTTGCGAATGCTCTTTCGATTTCAAAAATGCGAAAATATCACTCGTTCGAACCAGCAGATGAGGTTAAATACATTACATGCAAAATCATTTCTAGCTCGGAAAACAGTGTCTTATGCAGGATCGAGATCAGGATATGCAGGATTGAAAAAAAAACCGTGATTCTAGTTTGTAATTGCCGCTAATATCCACACAACATAGTTCATAAGCTTTTTATAAAATACCACACATATTCAACTTAAAATTACCTCAGATACCCAAAAACACATTCCTAGATGTTGAGTTGACTATTTTAAGTGGTTCACTACTCTAAAACTTGTTCAATAAATGAATTAAAAAATTATATTTTTTTTAATTTAGAGGAGGTGGTGTTCAAATTAAAATATCTGGTATTCATAGGGCCGGGCCATTTTTATTCTCAATGGAATATCTTAGAGAACATATTTTTACATATCTTGCTTTTTTTGTGTACAAAAAGATGCATTGCCTCATTTTTTTTGCACGGTTTTCGCAAATATTTAAAAATATATACAATCAAAATTAGATTTTAAAAAATAAAAAATTTAGTCTTGTAGAGTTTTTAAAGACGAAGAAATTGGTCTTTCAATCATCAAAATCGGTTCAGTATATCCCGAGATATTCCATTTTGAAACAAAAAGGACAAAAATTGGCGATAAAACAGGATAAACATTAAAAAAAAAAAAATAAAAATAGGCATGTGTTTGTATTGTCAGTAGCTACTCGATAATACCACTATTGATTAAAATTGAATTTTTGCAATTTTAAGTGATCCGTTTCAGAAATTCTTACCCAGTTTCAACGTTTGGGTATGATGCTTTTAAACCATAATCTTGAATAATTTGAAGTAGTGATTGACAAAGCTGCGTGCTTGAAATCTGAAATTTTCTCAATAAATTCTGCGCCTTTGATGTCTTTTTCGTATTTGATTGCCAAATCCATCGCTGCTTTTTTCACTTCGGTGCTACTCATTTTTCAAAAACTCGCCAGACAAAAATCCAAAATCATTGGCCACATCCATTACACAGGCCGACAAGAAATTTGACCATAAACCAGACCATACTTTCCTAAAGGTTTTCGATGCGCTGAATTCAAATCTGGATGCAGAATTGCTCTATCACGTCAGGATTTTGAGATATCCTAACCTAAATGTGCAAAAAACACCGTTTTTGCCTATTTTGAGGTTATATATAAACGACAGATTTTATTTTTTTTTTTTTAAAGCACACATAGCATCTTAAAGAAGAAGTCTTTCTCTTACGAATGGCATTGAGTTTGCTAAAATATCTTTTTTTTTCGCTAAGATAGAGCAATTTAAAGTTTATGTGTTAATAGTTTGTGGGATTGTGTTTTGTTGGCTTGTAGAGTTTAAACATTTATAAACTTTAAATTGCTCTATCTTAGCGAAAAAAAGATATTTGAGCAAACTCAACGCCATTCGTAGGAGAAAGACTTCTTCTTTAAGATGCTGTATGCGCTTTAAAAAAAAAATCTGTCGTTTATATATAACCTCAAAAATAGGCAAAAACGGTGTTTTTGCACATTTAGGTTAGGATATCTCAAAATCCTGACGTGATAGAGCAATTCTGCGTCCAGATTTGAATTCAGCGCATCGAAAACCTGTAGGAAAGTATGGTCTGGTTTATGGTAAAAAAAATCGGTCTCATTTTGTCGGCCTGTGTTATCTTTTTATACCTCCAGTCGATTTCAACTATGAACCTATCAACTGCCTCGTTGATGTCAATGCGAAACTTTTCATTATCCGGAATTTCGGGTGCGTCGTCTTCTCCTTCATACAATTCCAATTTTTTCTTCTTCCTGGACCGCTTGCTGACATTGCTCGCTAGTAGACTAGTAGCTAATGCAGAAACCCGCTTAAAATTTTCTTTGAATTCTGTGTCGCGAAGTTCTTGTAGTGAATTTTTCAAACCCTGAATCAACTGTGCAGCTTTTTCCAAAGTCAAACTTTTCGTTCGCAAAGCTTTCGTAACGCGATCAACCCGACTTAATATCTGATCCCAGACGTCGAGGAAAAGAAGAAACCCTAAATCAATTTTTTTAATCAGATTTTCGGCAGATAATTTGTTGTCAGGATTATTTGGATTGGCGATTATATCTTGAAGTACTGCCTCAATTTGGGAATTCAATGATTTTACGGCATTAGCTTTTGATGCCCATCGTGTGTCCGAGTGCCCTAATCAAAAGCAAGAGAATAAAAATGCGTGCAATTTTTTAAACACTGGTTACATTCCTAGCGACGCGAAGGGTTGCGCAATCGACCAATCAGCTATGTAATTATTCGGACGTAAATAGCTGGTTGTTGACAAACAGGTGTCGCCGCTATATGCATATACAGTCGACTCCCTAATATTATCCTACATTAATGTTATAAGAAATGTTCTATTTATCGAGATTTCTTGCTCTTATTACATTACCTTTTTACAAATGAACGTACCTTTTTTTTGTACATGCACGCATGAGCGCGCTTTATCGGTAATCACAACTTTCAAATTTTACAAATTTGATGATCAAGTGAGAACCTTGCGGGTTCCTGGCAAATGCACGCCTATTTTTTCATTATGTTTTTTCAAAATACTTCTGCGAAATTTTGTTTAATATTACCGAAATTCAGCGCCCCTCTCTATTGGCGCCCGAGGCAAATGCCTCGCTTGCCACACCCTCGCTACGGCTCTGCTCAAATGTAAGAATTTATTATATGGAAAACCAATATACTTATTTTAATTGTTTGTTTATACATCAATCATATTTCAACAGGGAAATCGGGCGGTTGTACAAGTCTGTATTTAATCGTATTCTTCCAAGGCGACAAGTTGACGAAACGCGAAAGAGATTTATGAAGGCTTCCGTGCCACACTATCCATGCCCAGATGCACCAGTCGATTGGTGTTATGGGACGCATCGAAGGTTTCAAAACTATACTTGGTCAAACACAGATATTACGATGCCCTGTTGGTGGCCGCTGCTAGGAATTTACATATAAAATTGGTTAAAGTGCGGAATATCAAAGCAATTTATCATATATTGAATCTTTTCAATTCACCAAAGAATTTCAAGCGCTAATCGATGCATTTGGCGTGGAACCGTATTGCGAAGTGTACCCGGCACCATATACCATCATAACATTGGATCTTTTAAATACATATGTATGCATGTTAATAGGCGAATTCTGTAACTCCGTCTCATCTCAAGTCACAAAATTTGTATTCTGTAAGCCACAGTCACTAAAAATTTCACCAAAGACTGTGGTGAAAATGTACTGAGACTGTTTGAGATAACAAAATAATTTAACGAATACTCACTAATCGATTACATACGAAAATAGGTTTTGGAAATGAATTTATGATATATTGCATTAAAAAAATAAAGCGTATCATTACTACTTATGACATATAATAATAGTTATGAATATATACGCATATTGTCACTTGCGAAGCGAATATATTTGGCGAGTCGAACAGGGGTCGAATCGTCACATACGATCACGGATGGAATTCGATACGATTAATAATTCCGTGATACGTCTCACGTATTTGCTAAATGGCATTATAACATACGATAGCTATCGTATCGAAATTGGTTTTCGAGTTCACAATGGTTTTTGCAAATAACCTCCCTGTGGAACACACTCTTAGTTTACAATAGATGTAGAAGTGTCACAAATAATAAATAAAAAAGTAAAAACAAAAGCAGTGAATTTGTTTGTACATATATTTAATAATAAACTAAATACAAGCGAAGAAGAGTGTAGGTATCTAAAATTTTATGATGATACCACAGCGCTGTAAGTAAAGGCTGAGGCTGTGGCTGTGGGTGTTGCCGAAACACCAATCGAAATTGGTGTGTATTGATTGCCTTATGCATATGCTACTTGACGCGAATCTCATCCATCCATCAGCTTTGGCAACCATCAGCTGCAGTAGCAACAAAACCACCAACAGCCGTCACAACTTCCACAACACAGCCGAAACCATTTGCCTGGCATCACCAAAGTACCAGTGGGCGATCAACCCAACCATATTGAAGCACAAATTAAAGACTTGGTATTGAAATACATTGATAATCCCAATTCAATAATATTGGTTGTAATAGCGGCCAACACAGATATGGCAAAAAGCGAGGCACTCAATTTGGCCAAAGAATGTGATCCCGATGGTCGACGCACATTGGCGGTTGTCACCAAACTCGATCTCATGGATGCGGACATGGATGCTATTAATATATTATGCGGTCGTGTGATAACAGTGAAATTGGGCATTATTGGCGTGGTGAATCGATCGCAGCAAGATATCATTGATCAGAAACAAATCAATGATCAGCTGAAGGATGAAGCAGCTTTTCTACAACGGAAAAAATCCAACATTGGCTACCCGCAACGGTACACCTTATTTGGCGAAAACCTTAAATCATTTGCTTATGCGTCACAGCATCACATACGTGATTGCTTGCCAGATTTGAAGGTATAAACCAAATGTTTCATATAATATATTTTAAGTTATTTAGAGTACATACATACATTTTTACTTTTTGCAGACGCGCGTTAACGTTATGTCATCACAATTTCAATCGTTGCTCCATTCATATGGCGAAGACGTTTCTGATAAAAGCCAAACGCTATTGCAAATAATAACTAAATTTGCTAGCGCCTACTGCTGCACAATTGAGGGCACGGCTAGGAGTATAGAAACAACACAGTTGTGCAGTGGTGCGTGTATTTGTTATATTTTCCATGAGATCTTCGGTCGCACGATCGATTCCATACATCCACTGGCTGGCTTAAGTAAAATGGACATACTGACGGCTATACGTAATGCAACTGGCCCAAGACCGGCATTGTTTGTGCCCGAAGTATCATTCGAATTGCTAGTAAAACGGCAAATACGACGCCTAGAAGAGCCGTCATTGCGTTGTGTTGAATTGATACACGAGGAAATGCAACGCATAGTGCAACATTGAGGCAATGAGGTGCAACAGGAGATGCTGCGGTAAGTTAAAACAAAAAAGAAAACAACCAGAGAATGGAATCAAATAAAATAATTTACTTTTTTCATTTAGTTTCCCGAAATTGCATGAGATCGTTGATGTTGTTACACAGCTGCTACGTCGGCGCTTACCATCCACCAACGTGATGGTGGAAAATTTGGTAGCTATAGAGTTAGCTTATATAAATACGGAGCATCGGGGCTTTCATAAAGATGCTGCACTGGTGCCCAGTCTTCTGAAGGCATACAATAGTACTGAACCATTTAGCCAAATGAGCGCACAAGTGCAACGGCGTGCAAATACTCCACGCAATACGAATAAGAAAATAATAATTTAATTTTATGTTTTTGTTTGCCTTTGTAAAATTCAAAGTTCTTTCTTTATTTTGTATCAAATATACATAAATACATACATATTTAATATTGCAGTTTTAAAATTTGATATACATCAAATGGTGAGTGACACGAATGGGTGTATTAAAGGATAATGTCAAAAGTCCTGAAGGCGTTCCAATTCATTGAGTTCACCTTTTTGCATTGCCGCCTCTTGATAGATTCGCTTAACTTTCTCCATATGCTCCTTGTCGCTGAAATTAGCATATAAAAACATCATATACGATTAAAGATAATGCACAGTGTAAGGACAATTGAGTTCGGTTTGGAGAAACGAAAATGAAAAACTACATACCTTTCAATCTTCTGTTGCAAACGCATCTTCTGTATGAATTCTGTGTCTGCGTATTTCGCGTATGGCGCTAGTTCCACGTCTCATTTTATGCAATAGCTTAGCCCTTTCCTCGTTCTCCTTCGGTAAACGTGGTCGTCCGACATAAACTCCGCCATTAGTTCCTTTTGTTTGGGATTCAATTTTTTATAGTTGGCCCTTAGATAACTCAAATATTAGTTAAAATATTATATTTATATTTATTTTTGAATAAACTTACATTTTTTCCTCGATTACGTTTGATCCCGCTTTAAAATTTGTGATCGTATAACAATACGAACGAACGAGCTCGAAAGCTTACCTATTCACAATTGTCATAATACCAAATTACGAAACTGATAATACGTTCACGTATGTGACAATCCAAAAATTGCATTTTTACGTATCGAGTTATACGATCACGTATGTCATAATCCGAAATGCTAGTTTTTACGTGACGAGTTATACGATCACGTATGTGACGATTCGGGCCCAGGTTAGCGAACACATCTAAAATTTGCATTGTGAGTGGCGAATGAACTTTTTCGCGTGCCTTGTGATGTTGCCATTCAAACAAATTGAATAAGTTCATCCGAATTTGACGTTTCTGTCACTTACTAGAGGTGGGAAACTATCGATAGTCCCACCATCGATAGTTTTTGATAGTTTTAAAAAAACTATTGATAGTGTTCGATAGTCTTAAAAAAATAAACCATCGATAGCACTATCGATAGTACTATCGTATTGAAATAAATATACACCCCTATTGCGAGTGTCGAATGTGATAGATAATCGACTGTTGATCGATCCAGGAGCATTAGAGCCTATACACACTTGCGACTCAATCGATTTAGTCGAATGTTGATTTGCATGGGAATGTATGGAAGCATTCACACTACATTCAATTAGTTGTACAACTGAAACAGTTGGATTTGCAGCCCAATTTCATTCCAACTGAAACAGTTGTACAACTGCTTGATCAGCAAGGCGCCCTTCTACGTATTCACACTTGAGACAATTTAGTCGAACGACTACAACAACAACAGTGATATTCGTAGTGGAAAGAGTTGCCATGCTGACAGAACTACTTTTATTTCACTTTTGGTAAATTGTAGAGATTGAATATTTCAATTAATATTTTCAAAATGTTTAAAAACAAAAGGTTCGTTTCTTATTAACTACACCATTTCCAGATGGATTTTAGAAAGCGTTAACTGGATTTTAGAAAGGGGAAATTGGATTTTAGAAATGTCAATTGGATTTTAGAAAGGGGAAATTGGATTTTAGAAATGTCAATTGGATTTTAGAAAGCGTTAAAAGGATTTTAGAAAACAAAATTGGATTTTTGAAAGCGTGAATTGGATTTCAGAATGTGCGTTTATAATAAATTTTACACAGAATTTTTCGAATAGAAATTCTTTATTGCGTATGAAAGTATAAATTAATAATTATATAAATTTTCGAAAATCCAATTTACAGTTTCTAAAGTCCAATTTCCCTTTTCTAAAATCAAATCGACATTTCTAAAATCCAATTTCCCCTTTCTAAAATCCAGTTGACGCTTTCTAAAATCCATCTGGAAATGGTGTAGTTATAGACAAGAATTATCTAACTAAGGATATTTACTTCCGTTTTCATATGTTTCTTGATATTGTTGTTCTCTTCAAATGTCATTAATCGCATTTTAAAATAGAAATAATGAAAATGAAATTTCATGAAAATTATTAATGGCTGATTTTTACTATTTTTCCGTTTCTTGTACTTCTGTTCGTTTCGCCTTTATGAGCGTAATTCCGCGTAATAATAGGCTCTTAGAGCCTATACACACTTGCGACTCAATCGATTTGGTCGAATTGGACTGTTGTATTCACACTACTTCAACTATTTAGTCGAATCGGTGGCAGCTATTCACACTTGAGACTAAATAGTCGTGCGATTGACAATGACATAGTGTTGCCAATGTTCACATTTTACTCAGCAAATTTTACATTAGTGGTCTTCATATAAAGTGATGAAGTATTAAATTGTTTAAAAAGTTAAAAAGTTTATCTGCATTCTTACATGAAAGCACCTTCTTGTCAGCTGTCAACTTGATTAATAAATAAAAAACAATAAAATAAACAAAAAGTGCATACATTGTTTGGCTTTGTTTCTTATTAAACTAGCAACTAGCTGTCAAGTAAATGAAAAGAGAAAAACGGAAGGAATTACGCTCATAAAGGCGAAACGAACAGAAGTACAAGAAACGGAAAAATAGTGAAAATTAGCCATTAATAATTTTCATGAAATTTCATTTTCATTATTTCTATTTTAAAATGCGATTAATGACATTCGAAGAGAACAACAATATCAAGAAACATATGAAAACGGAAGTAAATATCCTTAGTTAGATAATTCTTGTCTATAACTACACCATTTCCAGATGGATTTTAGAAAGCGTCAACTGGATTTTAGAAAGGGGAAATTGGATCTTAGAAATGTCAATTGGATTTTAGAAAGGGGAAATTGGATTTTAGAAATGTCAATTGGATTTTAGAAAGGGGAAATTAGATTTTAGAAATGTCAATTGGATTTTAGAAAGGGGAAATTAGATTTTAGAATAGCCAAATGGATTTTAGAAATGGAAAATTGGATTTTAGAAATGTCGATTTGATTTTAGAAAAGGGAAATTGGACTTTAGAAACTGTAAATTGGATTTTCGAAAATTTATATAATTATTAATTTATACTTTCATACGCAATAAAGAATTTCTATTCGAAAAATTCTGTGTAAAATTTATTTTAAACGCACATTCTGAAATCCAATTCAAGCTTTCAAAAATCCAATTTTGTTTTCTAAAATCCTTTTAACGCTTTCTAAAATCCAATTGACATTTCTAAAATCCAATTTCCCCTTTCTAAAATCCAATTGACATTTCTAAAATCCAATTTCCCCTTTCTAAAATCCAGTTAACGCTTTCTAAAATCCATCTGGAAATGGTGTAGTTAATAAGAAACGAACCTTTTGTTTTTAAACATTTTGAAAATATTAATTGAAATATTCAATCTCTACAATTTACCAAAAGTGAAATAAAAGTAGTGCTGTCAGCATGGCAACTCTTTCCACTACGAATATCACTGTTGTTGTTGTAGTCGTTCGACTAAATTGTCTCTAGTGTGAATACGTAGAAGGGCGCCTTGCTGATCAAGCAGTTGTACAACTGTTTCAGTTGGAATGAAATTGGACTGCAAATCCAACTGTTTCAGTTGTACAACTAATTGAATGTAGTGTGAATGCTTCCATACATTCCCATGCAAATCAACATTCGACTAAATCGATTGAGTCGCAAGTGTGTATAGGCTCTTAGTGTGGACACAAACCATTCGAGTGGTGTAAAGTAAAGTTTAAACATAAGTATCAGAGCTGTAAAAAGCTGCAATCAGATTGTATTACAATCATAAAAAGTTGTAATACAAGCAGGGACCGATTTTAATCGTTATTTGCATTTCTTCGGATGAAAAAATCATTATGAAAACTTCTTTAACAATAAAATGCAAGTATGCCAATATAATGATTTTAGCACATTCTATCCAAATATGGCCTCATCTTTATTCAGAAGATTTTTATCTTTTAAATTTTTAAATAACCATTATTTGCAATTTTAATTTTTTCGATCAAAAATAATTTTTATTATTGGATTTCAATTTTTCCGATCAACTTTAATAAATATTTATTTATTTCTTTTTTCGATCATAATAAACTCTAAAAAATTGCTTCTTTTGTACCATACGCTATATTATTAATACGCTAACATAAATTTTGTTCTCAAATAGAACTGCGCCAATTTTCATTAAAATTGGTTGGAAAATGCGTCCATAATCGCCGTTGAAAAAATAACTGTACGGGTGTTGTATGCTTTTGAGCAGAACGGAACAGAGCAATGGAAATGTGCACGCACAGGTATTCTAAACTTACCAAGCACAATGTTGACAATCGTCAACTTCGGCCATCAAATATAGGATTCACTAACGTTTGAAAAAGTTTATTAAAGTTGATCGGAAAATTTTAAATCCAATTATAACAATTATTTTTGATCAAAAAAATAAAAATCATAAAATATCGATCAAGTTTCATCGGAAAAATTTATATCCAATAACAAAAATTATTTTTCATAGAAAAAATAAAAATCATAAAATATCAATCAAATTTCATCGAATAAATAAAAATCAAGTTATAACGATTAAAAATGATTTTTTTTATGAAAATGATAATCGTTACGGTCCCTGAATACAAGCGCAGCCGGGTGCAAATGAATATAGACTAAAATATTTGTTTGCACCAGCGAGATGCCCCTAAACCATACTCCTCCTAAAGGAGGAGGTTCCCAACAGCGAGATGCCCAACAAGCCCAAGTGCAACTACAGCACCAAACCCCGAGATCCCTAGGTACACCCCAACAAATGCCCCAACAGGTAACCCCATCCCGCCTGCCCAGTGTCAACGTACCAAATGTACAACAGTAGATCGAAACCCTGCAAAGGCAACTGGAATTTCTTATGCCCAACAACAACAAGCCCAGAAACCCCAAACTGCAGGAAACTTGACATCTGCTACCCCAACCGACGAATGGAAGATCGTCAATCCCAAATTCCAACGCGAAAGCCCAGGTAAAAATACTGTCTCTAAAAAACAGGATACGCTTGACAATTACTGGCTTGGAACCCGCCAACCAAATGAAAATGAAAATGAAAACAGATCTGCCCCCTTGAAGTTGAGGAAACAAACCAACCAACTGAAAAAATACCCAAGCCGCCAATATTTATAGACAAAGTTCTAAACATTCCCCCCTAATGAGTTTACTACAAGAAGTTACTGCAAACACCTTTGATCTAGAGCTCACAAGCAAGGATCAAGTAAAAGTACAAGCATCATACCTGGATGCTTACAGAACCATAGTATCACAACTGGAACAGAAGGGCACAGAGTTCTATACTTATAAAACAAAACAAGAACGTACCTTCAGAGTTGTTCTCAGAAACATGCATTCCTCAATAGGCACAAAATGAATTGTGGATTCTCTAAAAGATCTCGGTCACTCAGTCACAAACATTTGGAACATAAAACACAGAGTCACAAAAAAGCCTCTCCCCATGTTTATCATTGAACTTAAACCCGACTCCAACAACAAGATGATATATCAAATTAAAACAAATATAGAGATTCTGCAAAGATTCCAAATGAAAACCATTAGAATAATTGTAAATGCGCCCTACTATGTCACGAACGACCAACTACACCGTGACCTAAAGATACCTACTATCGCTCAAGAAATCAGAAAGTATGCTGCATCATACCTAATGAGATTAGGTCCGTTCGGCGGCTGCAAATTGCAGCAATTTGCAAACAAAGAAAAATTTGTCTTGCTCTCCGAAAGAGAGAAACTTATGCAAATTTACTGGCATTTCAAAGAACAGAACTTTGTTAAAATTTGCAGCAAATCAGCTGTTTGTCTTTATTCACAAGTGCATAACAAAATTAAAATTTTACGAAATGAAATCGAAGGGAAAGCGGGTCGGCTTTCCATTATTCCAGCACGCCCCGAGCACGCCTTATGCAGGGCGGTAGAGAGGCTCTCACAGATCTCAAAACTGAAAACCAAACTTGCCGGAGGCTTATAGTTCCCGAGATATTCCTTCTTAAAGTTGTGAAAATACTACGCAGGATATCACCGTGGCGGGAGCCACGGTTGGGGCACACGTCCGGACGGATGGCGTAGCCCAGGGTTATTTTTTATAAGCGCGGACAAAGGGCGCCAACGCAGAAAAGTATTATTTTGCGAAATTTTCAATAAACTGCATGTGTGGTGGAATTTGTATGGGAACTTTAACAGCAAATATCTCGGGAACTATAGGCCTCCGGTAGGTGGGGTCTTCAGTTTTGTAATCTTGTGGCCCTCCTCTACCCTCCTAGAAATACCATTTTTTTCTAGCCGTGGGGACTCGTCTAAAATTTTACCTATCTCGGAAACCATAAGCCTCCGGCAAGTTTGGTTTTCAGATTTGGGATCTGTGATAGCTCCTCTACACCCCTGTATAAGTCGGGAATAATGGAAAAATTTCCCGGGAAAGCTAAATGTGCAGTGTCCTATGTTCTACACAAAAGCACTGTGGATTGGTCCAGGAATAAATCCAGAAAACGAATTCTGCCGGCTGAGGGTTATATTTTTAACGTGCGGCCCAAGGACGTCAACTCAAATAGTACGCAGTTTTGGTGTTTGGTTTGGTGGTTTTTACAACTTTACCAACAAATATCTCATAAACTATAAGTTTCCGGCAGGTTTTTATTTCTGTTATAACATCTGTGAAAAAGTTATTTTTTCGGGGCGTGCGACGTTAATGGACAATTTTCCCATTTAAGTAGTATACTACATCCTATTTGCGATTCAACAACGCAGAATCCCGAGAGTGCAGACGATGATCCCACTGCGCTGTCATTAACACGTTTCCTTTTAGCTGGTACCTTATTAAACAAATTAAATCATTTAAATAAACTTTATAAATTAAAATAATATAATTTTCTCACTTCGTTTTCTATTGAATCACATATATTCCCGATTTTCAGTTTTTTGACTTGAAATCACTTTCGAATTTTTTTTAAATTGCAACCATATGATCGCAAATCATATTTTTTTTCAGTCTACTGAACTCTGCAACGACAAATTTTGTCAGTAAAACTTTGCAGCTTTCTCCGTCAATGAACTGTCAAAATTGAGCTCTCTTCTGCAAATATGAGTTTTTGCCTCAAAAAACGCGATTTTGTAGTTTTTTCTGCAATTTGCAGCAATTTGCTGCCGCCGAACGGTCCTATTATTAGCTCACCCCAACCCACTCGTTCTAGCCCTAACCAGTGATGTAATTTTCACTTCTATCGAAGTATTTCACTTCACTTTTATGCCCGTCACTTCGACACTTCCTCTTTCCCCAAATCACTTCGATTTTGACCAATCAGAATTAACTTACTTTTATAATTTATTCTTACAAATTCTAATAAAAGTTGCATATGCAAGTATGTAAGAGGCAAATGTTTATACAATCATAAGATATGGCATCTCTCATTGACATGAATATTCGATTTTTTAAAAGCTCTTATCTCTAGTCTTTTGTCGCTTTTTTTAAAGGTTTGACACAGGTGAACTCCAAAGTGGAGTTCGAAGCAAAACAAAATTGTGGTATTTTAAGTATAAGTTTAATTTTTTTACATTGAATGAATTATAACCGGTACCTGTTAATATAATATAATACAATGGCGCTATTATAACTCTGACGAGTTTTATGGCCGAGCTTCTCTCCCAATTCGAGGTGTGCTCCTTTTTGTTTTTCCTACTAATTGGGTGGACCTACAGTTTTATGCCGGCTCCGAACGGCGAATGCATTTTTTGTGGGAAGCTTTTTCATGGCAGAAATACTCTCGGAGGGTATGCCGCCCACTGCCGAGAGGTGACCGCTGCTCTTAAAAAACCCAATAATTGTATTTTTACTAATTAGAAAAATTGTTTTGGTGGTTTGCTCGGACCGTGGTTTGAACCCGAGACCTCTGGCATAGCAGGCGAGCACTCTACCCACTGCACCACAGCGGCCACAACCGGTACCTGTTATACTTAAATAAAATTAACAAAAGAATACTTAGTACATTCTCGTTATCCAATGCCCTCACTCTGTAGTTCGATTCGAAAGAAATTTCCATATTCCAAATAAACAATACAGTTTACGAATGTGCTTTCGAATCTAATTTCACTTTCGAATAGAACTACAGTGTGAGGGCCCAGGAATAAAAAAGATCTCGTATTTATATACATGAACCAATATAAACAATTGATGATGCTGCATTCATATATATATATATATATGTACATAATGCATGTCCATATGTACGTGAATTTGAATTTAATGGATTTTTTTTTTGCCTTGTTAGAAATAACAAAAAATAACATATTGTTAAAAAATTAAAGCATTTTATTTTATATGTAGTTTTAATAGTTTTTCTTTGAAATGATACTTAAAAACAAAATGCATATATTATTCCGTTTTTAGGATCCAAATTTTCTTGACCTCGCGGAAAACGTATGAAAAATCATTTAGCCGCGCTTCACTTCGATTTACTTCGAATCACTTCGATTTTTCAGCCGCTTCACTTCACTTTAAAATTTTCGATGACAACACTGGCGCTAACGGCAAGACCAATTAATTTCGTACGCCTCAAAAGAAAATCATTTACAGATCTTTATTGATGCACTGCAATAAATGGATGCGCTACTGAGAGCAATCCATACATGCCCACCATGTTTATTAAGTTATTATTAATTACTAATTACTTTTAACGAACCACAAAATTGTTAGATGTATTTTACTTATACAGTTGGCAAAATATATTGGATGCTATAAAAAAAACAAGTACGTATAGCACGACAACTGCCGCTTACACTAACATACAAAAAACAATCAAACTTCACTAACACACAAAAAAACACTCAAACTGGCAATCCAGATTGTAAGTTGCCAAGGGCCTTATCACTTTCCGATTAGTAATATCTACACAACAGTTGTGCTTAGTAGGGTTTGAATTGCTGACTGTGCTGCGACCAGCATTGCCACTTTGGTTACTTTTTACCAAAATTGGTTACAAGTTTTTCGTTTGGTTACGTGCTTACTTTCGCCCGATTTTGGTTACCATCAAGGTCCATGAATTGAGTGAGTACACCATGGTTACATTCAATTTTTAGGAGTACGCTCTTAAATTATCCAAACTATAAAATATGTTTTATCCAAATTGTTTTGTTGTACTTTCTTTTATCAAATTCCAAATAATTTATTGTTGGGGGTAAATGGAAAAAATTCAAAAACAATTTTCAGCAAATGTTGAGTGTATAGCCGTATATATTCTTTTGCTTCCAAATAGCCATAACGTTAATGGGACATATGGTTATATTATTAATTTATTTTGGTTACTTGTTTCTAGTTTTGGTTCTTTTTATTTCGTATTTTGGTAAATTTAAAATTTTTTATGTGGCAATGCTGGCTGCGACTATCTCAGTCTAGTCGCATGGCCGTTTAACGGAAATAACAATTCCCAGCTAGAACGGGCTAAGGGATTAACCATTGTGAATGCATACATTTTGTCGATTGACTGAATGTTAGAGCGGGAACGCTGCTCGTTTTGCTTAACATACTAGCGGTGTTTCGTTCTAACATGCAAAACGTAGTGCTGGAAAAACATCGATGTTTACGAGTATCGATATTTTGGATACTTTTGAGAAAAGCATCGATATATCTACCTTTCTAGTCGTTAACCGCTTCTTGACAAAAATATCTCGATTTCTAGAAAAATGGGTTAAAAAATACATCTATTTACTGAATTATGAAAAGGCAAAATGCTTTTGTGGGCAATCAATATGAATTTGTTTCGTTTTTTTGACAAATATGAAAATATCGATGTATCGAATAAGCTCAAAAACATCGATGTATCGATATTATACCAATATCGTTTCCAGCACTAATAGAAATTGTGTAAGTAAAAAAAACTAGGCAACGTGTGTACGAAGAAAATATTAATTATTGTGAATTTTAAATATTAATTTATTGATTATAATAAATCATAATTAATATTTTATTATGTCCCTTGAATATGGATTATTCGGATCGACACACTTTTGTTGCTAGTATGGCTTTGCATGAATTTTTGGGTGCATTTGAGTGTAGGCTGTGGCGTGCCTGCCAGGCAATGTTTTCCAGCGTCAAGCCATGATTGAATCGCCGCCGGAGAATTCCTCAAATGTAAGAATTTACTATATGGAAAACCAAATATTTATATACTTATTTTAATTTTTTGTTTATACATCAATCATATTTCGAAGGAAAATCGGGCGGGTGTACAAGTCTGTATTTCATCGTATTCTTCCGAGGCGACCAGTTGACGAAACGCGAAAGAGATTTATGAAGGCTTCCGTGCCACACTATTCATGCCCAGATGCACCAGTCGATTGTCGTGAATTCGCGTTATGGGACGCATCGAAAGTTTCAATACTATACTCGGTCAAACACAAGATATTACGATGGTCTGTTGACGTGGAACCGTATTGCGAAGTGTACACGGCACCATATACCATCATAACATTGGATTTTCTAAATATGTTGACTAAAAAATGTGAGGCTGCAATTAACTTATACACCCCGATTCTAAACGAAAAATCCACAAGGATTTTTCCGCTTCTCCCTGTTCCCCTATTCTGAACACAAATTCCTTGTGGATTTTTCCGCTTCTCCCTTTCCGGCTATTCTAAATGATGTTCGAAAAAGTGAAAAGCGAATAAGGTAGAAAAGTAGGTATCACGAATGAAAACAAAAGCGAGAATTTATGCAATTATTTTGTGAGATTTTTCACAAGACAATTTTAAGTGAATGCTGAACAAAATGTGAGTGAATATAACTTTTGTTAATAAAAAATACATAATTGAATTAATTATGTACTGGTTTGCTTATTTTTATGACGGAAAGTATAAACAGCAAATAGATATTTTAGTAAGTTTATTGGAAAGGTAGCCGGATATTGCGCGGCTTGTAGGCTGTATTGCTTGTTTTGATATGGAGCGATAATGCGGACATGTGTTCCATCAATACATTCAAGGACACTAGGGAAGTCGTAGTTTTAAAAAATGCACTTGAAAATTTTCTTTTTCGTCGCTGTTCATAGCTTTATTAATCCAAATGCATAGAGCAACAATAAAGGAGAATGCATAAGATCAGCTGACTTCTTCTTCAATCTTCATAAACACACGAACACAAGCATTTTTTTTTGTTGACATATGCCACACACACACGCACCCTAGCATTTCCATAGGGGCCGAATCTGCCAAATCCTTCTACATTCCTCTTTGCATGACACTTGTGGCCCCACTATGTATGAAGGTATGTCGTCATGCGAAAACCTTTATTGTTGGATCATGGTCCAAATCGGATACAACTCACTTTCAAAAATTTCAACAATTTTTAGAACTTTGCTGAAGGTGGATTGAGCCAATCAAACGTCAGAATTTTTTCCAACTCACGTTTGATATCCGTCTTCAAGCAAGAACACGGAAGAATGCGCATAGCTTTATAATAGGAGAGACTGCAAATAGTTTCTTTGGTGATATTAAAATGTCCAATAATTATTTGAACGCAGGTTTATTAACTCTATAGTATTTAGTAAATCTGCAAAATAATAAAATCAATGTAATACTCTCAAACAACTTTTTTATTTCCTATAAAGATTCCGACAACTTAATCGGATTCGTACCATCGCGCAATCTTCCTCTTATAGACCTCTGCTACTTCCGAAAATACTATGCATATTTACGCTTAATTTTGTTAAATTTGCAATTTTTTTTAACAAAAATGCAAAATTTTTGGGGAAATTTCGATATGCTCCAGGCCCCTGCATTTTTCGTTTTTTTTTTTTTGGGGTAGTGGGTCATATGGATCACTAAAATGCAAACGAAATCTTGAGAAAACTTATAGTTTGTTAATAATAAATTATTTTTGCGTAGAACACCCTTATGCGTTGGCGGCCGTCGGCTGCGCTTAAAAATAATAACCCTCAGGCGGCAGAATTCTCATTCTGGAGTAAAATCTATGGACCGATCCACAGTTGTTTTGAGTAGAAAAACATTTTGCGTTAGCGGCCTTCGACCTCGCTTAAAAAAAAATTACCCTCAGTCGGAGGAATTCCCTTTCTGGATTTATATTTCTGGAGCAGTCCACAGCATTTTTGCATAGTGGAGTTTTAAAATTAGTAAAATTAACATTCACATAACATTTCCTGAAAATTTTATTGAAAAATTCTCAGTGGTTTGAAAATAAATACGGCATTCGCATTATATCGAAGCCGACATAGGTAGGCGCATAGGCAAATTCCGCAGCTACTTTTTTATTTACAAACGTAGAGTGTAATGTAAAAATCAAAGCGAATTCACATCATGGCCCAATAGGAATGGGCCAGTCCCAAGTGAATTCACGTTTTAACCAAGGCGAAATATTATTTTGACACTACACTACCAATTACAATAACAAAATGCATGGGAAATTTCTGAATCCGCTTAAGCGCCTACCCTGCTAGATCTGCCTTGCAACAAAACAGCTGACTTCGAAAATCCGCTCCCATGTTCGAAATTCTGTTCGCCAGTTTTTCTTCTCGCTAGTGAAAGAGAATAGGAGGAAATTTTCCTGGTGAACGAAAAAATCCACAAGGGTTGAGATTCTGGCGGATATTTAGAATCGGGGTGATAATAAAACTAACGCTTTTAATACTATGTTCATGCAAACGCAACATTTTGCATTTTCGAAGATGGCTTTTCGAAAAGTGTTCATGCTGCCGCGTTTTGTAAATGCGCATTTGAGAAGTTCGAAACAAAAGGAGCTAATATCCCAGATTACGCAATCAGGTGATGAGGTTTATTTTTTGTTTTGTCTAATTAAAAAAATAGGACAAGAATTTGCAAAATATGTAATAATATAATACACTAATTTTGCAAACCAAACGTACCAACCGCTTTGGTATTAATTTTGATCTCTGTTTTGTTTACTTTCGTTCATTACATGTAGAGTGACGTCATCATGGAGCTCGTGTGCCCATGCTCATGCTGCTCTATATGCGTAATCTTGTAGGTATTTCGTTCTTGTATTGCCAGAGTGTTGCCACTATTTTCCATTCGAATGGCAAATTTTTTCGAAGATTTCAGGGTTGCTTTCTGCGTTAGCATTCAAAACGCAAAAAAATAGTTGCGTTAAATTGCATTTTGGTGGTGACATTTGTATGGAGAAATGTAACATTTAATGTTGCGTTTTGGACTAAACGCAAAAATGCCTCCGAAACGCAAAACGCAGGCTCACCATGAACATGCTATAACACTTATCCTGTATACGTGGGCCAAAATTGCCCAAACGACTTTGCATATCTTTTTATAGGATTCATATATTCTGGTGAAACTTTTTGGCTTTTATTATTTAGTAAAACTACACGTAAAAAATGTCAGTGTTTTATCCATTATGACTTATGTTTATCATTCACTGGGCTGGACAAAAATAGTTACCTATGTTGTATAAGGGGGTCAAAATTGCCCAAGAGAAAAAGAAGTAAATAATTTATGAAATTTATGAATATCAATGGAACACGCGATTGCTTTAAGAGTTTTTTTTATTAGTACGAGAAACATCGAAACCTACTTCCGCCCAAAGCCGATCCTATGGAATCACCGCCCAAGTAATACATCGTATGACATGGAGTTTTCTCAGTATCTCACTTGGGCTAATATCGGCGCCGGTGACTTATTGTTGTTTTTATAGCCACTAAGACATTCCACGAAGGAGTGCAGAAAATGTAGAGCAAGTAACAGTCCTTTTCCGGATGCATTCGGATCGCTCAGCTACAATTCTTTCTGAGGCTAGCCCGACTGTCATGCGAACAATTTTTGGCCATTATCAACCTTGTAAGTCAGTGTACATTAGTCGCCCCTTACGACAGAACACAGCTGATAAGCGGGGGGAAAGACGTGTTCAACGTCTTCTTGTTATGGATACGCGTTGACCTCGATTACGATCTACAATCGAGTGGAGCAGCAATGCATGGCGGTCGGCATGATCTAGGGTTGCACTGTGGCTAGTCATTGTCGGCTGGGCGGGGTTCTTGCCTACATTGCTGTCCTGCGCCATAAACAGAAAAAATTCATATCATGCCTTTTCAAACCAAAACGAGTAAAATCACACTAAAACAACATCCGGTTTGGCCGGATGCCACGGACGGACCGTTGAAAAATTCGAAAATTCAGATTAACCCGAAAAATCCAAATTCAAGAGGCCAGGCATCAGTTAAATTTAAATAAATGCAAACCGAGGGAAAATGTCGTTGAAATTTGAATATGAATTTTGAATGTACGTTAAAGTCAGATGGACGTTAGCAAAACATTTAAACCAAAATTTAAATCGGACGGAAATACTGACATCACGGAAAAATTTGGAATTAGATAAGCGGACGTTATATTTAAATAATCGCGGACGGACGAGAAAATAATCGTTGCACCAAAATTTAAATTTGAATGTACGTTGAAATCTATGTGCACTAAATTTGAATAGCCACTACAAAAAAAAACTGTCAAAGTGAATTTAAATTTGAATATACATATCGCGAAAAAAAATCGTTAAATTTGAATTTAAATTTGAATCAACCGGAACGACCGATTATTAACAGGCATCTGAAAATACATAAAAGAAAGCTGAAATTTAAAACATATGGAAAATCAAAAAAAAGTTAAAGGCCGAACTCACAAGGGGTGGCGTTGCTGATGTTGTTGCAGCGCCGGTGCGTTTTTGTCCCACCCTAATCCATGGTTACTGTCGCACCCGAATACCAGTAACCCCTTACCTGTGTTGCGCCGCTGGTGTTGTTGCAGCGCTGGTGCTTTTCGGCCCACCCTCATCCATGGTCATCAATGCACCTATGTTTTGATGACCCCGTACCTGAGATCCCTATGCCTTTTTAAATTAGGGTGGTCAACATTCCCATTTTAATTTTTTTAATTTTATTTGGAATTCATTTCCCTTTTCTTAAAATCTAAGTCCTCAATTTTCTTTCATTATATATTTAATATACCCTACGTTCAAATATTAGTGCTACAAATTATATAGATTAGGGCGCCCTTTTTTTTTATAAAACGATATTACATTCGAGCATGAGGGTGATTTTCAGCCAACCCCAAATATTGAGCACTATACATCTTCGTCTTTGTTGTATGGTAATATGTACGTATTTATGCGTATGTGCCTGTGCCAAAAAAAAAATTTTTTTTTTTTTGAACATAAAATTTGTTTTGTGGCAACTCAGTATACATAACGCCTCCGTACAAATGTATATGTACAGGCAAGGCAAATCCACATAAATATGCACATATGTATGTACATCAACTTTACTAAAATAAAGTGAAATTAAATATTAAATAAAAATATTATTCTTACGGACTATGCGCCGGTGATTGTTGCTGCTGCTGTTGTCGTTGTTGGTGCTATGGGGATTGTTGTTGTTGCTGATTGATGTTGTGCTGATGGGTTTTTTTTTGTTGTTGTCGTTGTTGGCGGTTATTGGTGTTGGTCTTGTTCTTGCTGTATTTGCAAATATAAACGCGGCAACACCGGCAACCGATAACGCTGTTGCTGCTGCTGCTGATAATAATAATAATCGAAATGTTGGCGAAAATGTTGCAAATAACAAATTTTGGCTGAGGTACTGTTGTTCAATTAAATGTTGCTGTTGCTGTTGTTGCAAATAATGATGTTGTTGCTGTCGTTGTTACTTACGTTGTTGTTGTTAATTATGTTGTCAGCGTTGCCCATACTACCGTCACAAAGCTTCAAATTGCAATTCAGCGCGAGTTATGACTTGAAAAATCCTTATAGTTTGAATGTTTGTTTGTTGCTTTTGTTGCAATCAAATTGACTTGCGTAGCGTAAAGAAAAAGTTAAACGGTTCTGTTGGCAGTTTTAACTGGTTGTTTTGCTCAAGTAAGAGTACACTAGATGTTGTTGTTCTTCTTGTTGTTGACTATTTGTTGTACTAGCAATTCTTTCTGAAGGTCTTACTTCGCTTTGCTGTTGATTTGGCTTTATACTTGTTGTTGTTGTTAGTGCTGGGACACTGTAGATAAATATTAAGCAGGAAAAAGTGTGGTTTTGTTTTGTATCTTAAAAAAATTCGCTGTTATGCTATATCCAGCAGCTGCTTTCTTCCTTCAGTGTTTCTTCTATTATTTTAACCCTTTCTTCACACAATGGATGCGTTGCCAAATTCACCGAATGCGCTGCATTGGTTACTATTGTTGTTTATTTCCCTTTGAATTTCGTTTGGCTATATGTTAGCGACGGAAGTACCAGCCTCGGGCATACAAAAAAAAAATATCGGCGCACCTAAACCTTCCTTTTGCATGCACATTCACTTTCGAGCATTTGTTGACTACCTTATTTTTATAGCACCTAAGTTTAGTTTTAATTTTTTTTTTCTTAAAACCACGCAATTTTTTTTTTTTTTTTTTTATAATTTTTGTTCTTATACGCTTCTTCTTGCACACTGCGAACACGAACATTCTCCACCGTCTTTTTCCAACTCACTCACTCTGTACCCAAATTTTTCTGTTCAAGCGTGCCCAGCTAAAACCTCACCTTCGCCTTTTTCTGTATTCGTTTTGGAAGAGTCCCGTTTCTTTTCCGTATAACAATGTAGTGACGTATAACAATGTAGTGACGTGTGCATAATAGTGGCGTGACTTTACGGTTACCCGAATGTCCATATCATGATGTGACGCTAGCAATGACACACCAAGGTGGAATGCGATTGCCATGTTACACAAAAAAAAAATAACCAAAACTTTCGGAATAAAATGCCTCAAGCATTTTCCCATGAACTATCTCAAAAAAGTCGATTGTATTCGTGCCCTAGAAAATTTGCTACTGTAAAATTCCATTAGTGTACGTTGGGAATATTAATAGACATTGTTGTCTTACGCTCAAATTACAAAAATGGTAAGAGACAGGAAAATCTTATTAATGAAATAGTATGTTTGTTTCTTATTAAACCAGCAGCCAGCTGTCAAGTGAAATGAAAAGAGCAAAACGGAAAGAACTACGCTCATAAAGAGCGAAATAAACAGAAAATCAAGAAACATTTCGCCAGCCCAAACCTGGCCAACCATCCACAACCAGCCAATAAGAAACAAACCTAGTAAAATTATGTGGTAAATAATTATTTAATTTTCTGTGAACTATGTAAAATTTAAAATTGTATGGAGCGCATACGAACATTTTATAATAGGTGCATTTGAAAGTATTAAGTATCCGAATAACCACGTGTGGCTTATTTTCACAGTAGCAGGTATTCATGGCAACCCTGAAAGAACCAGTTTCTCCATCACCAATACATGTGCATACCTCGCCATTGGAACGATTGTCAAGGTTGAGATGGGAGATTTTAATTAAGCTTTCCCCATGAAAGGCCTATTTGTAGAGGTTGGCTCGAAAGCTTGCCTATTTGCAATTAAAAAAAATTTTCATGCAATCTATAAGGATTGAAATCTGAAGAATGAATTAAAACCACATAGCCATTTAGAGGAATAAAAAAAAATCAGTGTAAATCTCGGATGCAATTACTTATTTAAAATTAGTTTAGACTCTTAGTGGAGCAAGAAAAGAATTAATTACAGGATTTGGGCAAAGAAAAATTTCGCATTTAAAATACCTATTAACTGAATAAGAAAATACAAATTTTAATTATTGCCAGAACACCAACAATGGAGAATGAAAGTTACTCGAACAGGGAAATTGCTCTTGTCTAAAAAAAATTGTCAGCTGTTCCATGGGGACAACCTAATAATCAACCTCGTCTTGCAGTGCAGCCAACTGTTACACTAGCCCACAGCTCAACCACACAAGGTCGACGTGAGAGAGAATCGCTCTTCTTCTTCCTGTTCTTGGCTTATTCAACTTATCACTTGGCTTATGTCTTGATTTTACAATCTTACATGCGTTGTTCGTAGAAATAGGTTGAATGCCAAGTTGCGTGTTCTCTGGCTTTTACCCCGCTTTTGACATTTTGAAGCAACCCGTCTAACGCCAATCGCATATTCTCCCTCACATGCGACGACCTGTCTTCTTTGGGCCAAGCGTCATCTATTCTTCTTCACCATGTCAGCACGTCGGCCATTATTAATTGGAAGTTATTGGAAAAGTATTAAGAAAACTACTGAAATAGTGGTGCTGCCACACAGACAGAATTGGGCAACCGAAATTAACCCGTTTGTGATCGATATCAGCATTGATATCGATAGCAAACCATAACAGATCTGCTTCGCTTCGAAGACCTAACGAGGGAGCGAACAGGAAAAATGGTTTGCCTGTAAGGTTGTTGCGATAATACTCAACCATTAACTACGTGGGGCACGACTCACCCCTAGATAAGAGTCTCAAATTCTACCACAGCTAACCGGGCAACAGAGGCTCCATCAGGTGATACCAAAAAAAAACGTATGCTGTATGAACGTGTCCAATTTAGTAGTGTATGAAAATCCGAGAATAATTGAAAGTCAGGTATAAAAAAAAAATTCATTTGGTAAAAAAACAAAATGCGTAAGTCCGGTGTTGCGGTGATTCTCTATTGGCTTAGGCCAGAGAATCCTACCCCCCTAGGAGCCCTCCTCCTAGGTGCCGATCTTGGTCGGTCTTAACAACCTGTCCCCCCCGGCTGATCCAACCCCGCACGCTGGACCCAGGACAGGCGGTCTTGAAAAAGACCCTTGGTCCGCTGGTTTCTCGCCCCCCGGAATGGGTTTTACAAAAAAAAATTAAATTATTTTGTTTCCTATTTTAAGGCTTCGCGTCCTTAGACATTTTTTTACAGGAGAACGCGTCTAAACTCCGAATACAATCACCCTATCAGCTGGTCTATGGTCCCTAACCTCTCGAAGCTGGACAAAAAAAAACTTTAACAGGAAAATCATCAGAACTCCGTTTGAATAGACATTTTTATATTGGAGAACTCGTCAAAACTCCGTAAGGTTAGGCATTTGATATAGGAGAACTCGCCAAAACTCCATAAAACTAGACATTTTGATTTGGGAGAACTCGTCAAAACTCCGTATAAGCAGACCAATTGGAATGTGGACTGCTAGATGGTCCACGGTTCCCGATGGGAGCGCTTGTGATCCACCTATTATTATAACTGCTCGGAGAGGATACTGGGCGAATTGTCCCCGACCGCCAAGACGCCCAGCGGAGTCTTATTGAGGACGGATATCAGAAGCATGGAATCGTCCTATTAATCTCCCTGTTAAGTCTTCTAAGTCATACAGTGCATTGTCAACTTTTCCACGAACTCGACACTTAATATATTTTGGCAGGAATTTCGCGTTTATGCCCTGTTTGAAGTTACTCAAGGCAAAATTTCTTCTAAATACCTCTTGACCTTCCCTATAATTCACAAGCCTAGAGCGCTTATTGTAAACCTGCTTGACTTTCTCATTTGCCTGTGCTAAGTTTCTACGGATTTGCTCGTGGATTCCTGATAACTTGTCAGCTTTACTTACTATCGGTACACTATCTTCTTTGAGGCTATCCAATTTCTCTAATAACTTATACGCGGATGCGTGTTGGACCATATTCTGACCATATAATGCAAAGTACGGAGAGCACTGAATTGACGTATGAAAATCACTTCTCAGAACTGATAGAATTTCGGGTATATGTTTATCCCAGTCCGTATGATCCTGCTTATCTTTTAAGAAAATTCTTATCTTGGAAACTATCTCTCTATTCACGCGTTCGGACGCATTAGCTTGTGGGGAATACACTCCTGTTCTAACATGCGTCACACCATACTTCTCAAAGAACGCTTTCATTTCTTTTGAGATGAATTGTTTCCCATTATCGCTGTGGACATATTCTGGGACCCCTATGGCTGGAAAAATCTCTGTACCAAAGTAGTTCATTACATTGATAGTTGTCGCTCTCTGCATTGGCTTCAGCCAAACATGCTTTGAAAAATGGTCTAGAATAATAAAAAGAAATTGGTTCCTGCGTTTTGATCTAGGATAAGGTCGTAAGAAGTCGCAATATAAGCGTTGGAAAGGTCTCTCCGTAACAAAAGTACTTCCTATGGGTGGTCTTGACTGCTGATTCGTTGCTTTCACGGCCTTGCAAGTATCACAATCCTTTACATAATCTCTAACGTCCCTAGCTTGTTGTGGCCAGAAGTATTTCCACCTAACCCGTTCCAAGGTCTTCTGCCAACCTCCGTGATAACTCCTAACCGCGTCATGTGCCATTCGTATTGCTTCCTCCCTGAGTCCTTCGGGCAACCACAACCGCCATAACGAGTCTTCTTCACCCTCCACACCCTTCCGAAACTTAACTCTTTTAAAAATCAAACCGTCTCTGACACGCAAATCCGGGAGAGCCTCACCGTTTACTGCAATTGTTCTGATAAGATCCAGATACTCATTGGCTCTAAATTCGGATGAGTCTAAGTCTATTTCGTAAGGCGCGGGAGATGAAATCAACTCGTCAACGTCAAAACGCGACAGAGCGTCTGGTACTACATTCAGAGCCCCCTTACGGTGCTGTATTTCGAAATCATATCTCTGTAGTAACAGTGACCACCTAGCTAACCTACCACTAAGGTCTTTTTGCGTCATCAACCATTTAAGGCTTGAGTGGTCCGTGATTATACGAAATGGCAGCCCCTCAACGTAGGGTCTGAAACGTTTGACACTGACAATTGCGGCGAGGCATTCGAGCTCGGTGACTGTATAGTTGCGTTGAGCATTATTTAATTTTTTTGAAACGAAAGCTATTGGATGCTCTGCACCATTATCATCGACCTGGAATAACACGCCTCCTACTCCTATTTTGGAAGCATCACATTGTATGACAAATTCTCTGGAAAAATCAGGTTGAGCTAAGACTGGAGCGGAACTCAGAGCTACTTTAAGTTTTTCGAAGGCCTCTACTGCTTCTGGAGTGAGTTTGAAAGGACCAGGTGACTTACGTAAACAATCTGTCAAAGGGCCTGCTAAATCAGCGAAATTGGTAATAAATGCCCTGTACCAATTTGCCATACCCACGAATCTGGGAACCTGTCGAGGAGATTTGGGAATGGGGAAATTTTGCATTGCCTCTATTTTCTCTGGATTCACTTTCAAACACCCACTGCCTATAACATACCCTAAGTATCGAATCTCTCTCTGGCAAAATTTACTTTTACTCACATTGATTGTAAGGCCTACACTTTTCAAGCACCTCGCAACATCTGCTAAAAGTTTGATGTGGTCGTCAAAATCCGCACTACACACCAACAGGTCGTCCAAATAAACAAAAACATGTTCTCGCATATACGAGGGAATTGCTTTGTCCATGAGTCGACTCATTGTTTGCGGCGCGTTACACAGCCCAAAGGGCATAACTTTGTAATGGTACAAGGGTTTACCTGGCACCGCAAACGCTGTCTTCTCTTTTGACGACTCAGTTAGTTTAATTTGGAAGAACGCGTCTTTTAAGTCGATACCACTAATAAAGTGCGTATCCTTTAAACTACTCAATAACCCGTTGATATGCGGCAGCGGATATGAGTCCTTTTTCGTAACTGCGTTTACCTTCCTAGAATCTATGCAGAGCCTAACTTTACCAGGTTTCCGTACTAACACAACTGGACTACACCATGGCGAATTCGACTCTTCGATGACTCCCATTTTCAATAATCTATCTATTTCACTGTAGGCTTCAGCCTGCCTTGGTGGCGAAAGAGGAAAATGTTTGCTTTTAATCGGAACTGCGTCACCCGTGTCAATGTCGTGCTCCACCAGCTGTGTTTGACCTAGGCCTAATTTTTCAAACGACGGAAACATATCAATAACTTTTTGCAAATCGTACTTCTGGGATGGAGTCAAATCATGAAAATTGGGACCTTCTTCTCTATCCTCCTTTGCTTCTAGACAAGATACACTTGGAAATATTTCGGGAGCTAAAGCAAATGTTTTCCAAAAATCTACCCCGAAATAGGCTTCCTGGAGAAGCGAAGGAACAAGGTAAAAGGATATAGATTTTGTTGTATTTTTAAAAGTGACAGGCAATGAACTGCAGCCTATTATCTTCCGTTTGTCGCCGCCTGCCGTATATATACATTCATTCATTTCACGATATTTAAGATTGTTCTCTTCTAGAAATTTCAAACAGTCCTTACCCAGAATAGAGACATTGGCTCCTGAATCCAATAACCCCACAAGTGATCCATTTCCTATCCTCACCCTAATCATTGGTCTTTCATCGTCTGTAAGGACGAGTGTGGTGCTTTCCAAAAGCTTGCGCACCTGGACACGTTTGCTATATCTCTTCCTACACTGCAAAATTTTTTCGGGTGGATATGGTTGGGAATCATTCGTGAAAATATTTGACCTAACCAATTGATAGTTTTGTTCTCTTTCTTCTAAACTGGGTTGGAAAATGGTCTGACAACTCACATTTCTAACTGAAGCTTTCAAAATACTGATTGACCGAGAATTTGTTTGTGACGAAGTTGGGCCATCTGAATCTGAACTATTTGAGTTATCCGTACTATCAGGGAAAGTTACTATTGGTGTTGGTTGACTGCTTGCGGAACTGGCCGAAAGTGGACTAGGCTCAGTACTCGCGACGATCTGCTGGGTATTGACTGAAGTAGGGGCTATAGTCCCGAACGAGTTTCCCCCTCTTTCCTCTCGCTCGGATAACGGTTTCCCTGACCACGGTGGTCGTTGGGACACTTTGGAGTCAACACTCCTCTCTGACCGCATTTGAAACAAAACTGAGATTTGATGGGCTCCTCACAGTATATATAAGAATGGCCCATTGCCTGGCAATTCCAACATTTAATCCCTGAATAGTCTGGCTTACCCATACGACGATAATTCAACGCTTCTACCTGCGGATCTACTATATAATTTTCGTTTTCGACCCTACATTCTGGAGCTATGGCACGTGCTTCGTTTACGCTTGGCCTATGGTAATTTGAGACTAAGCTTCTGCTCTCTTTCAATACTTGCTAACCTCTTCGAGCCACATCGCGAAGGTCGTGCAAACTTCTTACATTCGCGTTAAACAGCATTAACTTCAAATTACCATTGACGTTGCGTTTGATAATATCTATTAACAAGGCCTCAGACATGGGCTCTCTAAGTCTCGCGTTTAATGCCAGAATGTCCGTGTGGAAAACGTCATATGTCTCATTTGGTTTTTGTTTGCGCACTGATATTTCCATCATCAGCTCATGGTCCGTTTTCATTGTACCGAATTCCCGTTTTAAAGAATAACTCAAAAATGGATAAGTTGCATTAGAATTTTGTTTGATAAATAACCAATACCATTCTTCGGCACGGCCTGACAAGAAAAGGTGAAAACTGGCCATAAGCTGATCTTCCGTACACTGCGTGCGCTCACGCAAGGTGTCCAATTTAAACAAAAAATCTGAAACACTGCCAGTACCATCATAAGATATCTTCCAATCTTGTGGTTTCACAACCGTATTACTAGTCGTGGGAATAATTGGGTTGTTACCAAAAGTCTGCGCTTGGTTCGGTTTCTGTCTAGCATCATCCCTAGTATCATGTCTAGCATCACTCCTAACAAAATCCGTCGCCGTTCGAGAGGCTGCGACTGCAGCGTTCAGGGTATTCACGTTTTCCCTAATAGCTCTCATCTCATGGCGTAGTTCTTCTTGGGACGTTTGGAATAACTGATGCAGGACGTGTACCCACGAATTCAAGGGAGACACTTCGGGATGGGTCTCTTGGTTGGAAGCCCTATCATTGTAAACGTTTGGTTGTAACCGAACTTGTGGTAAAGCGCTAGCCTCGTCTACAGTATTTGTCGCGCATTGCTCAGGCGGATCCGGCATATTCCTAATAAGACTGTCTAGATCGAGGATATTTGCACTAGCCGGTCTATCATATTTTCCCGAAGGGTCATTATTTGGGACATCCCTGAATGGATCTACTGTTGTCCGGCTGACTATTGGGGAATGCATTACTAAAGGTCGGCTCGCTGGGGGTTTCGGAGTTGCACCTCTACTTCCTCCTCCTCTATAATATACCCCGCTACCTCTGTTTTTAGAACCACTACCTCTAGTCGAACTCCTAGTTTGCATCCCTTCAGCCGACTGCTGAGTGTTTTGAGACATTTTCAAAAAAAACGTTTGAGCGCTTGTTGGGCCATCTGAATCTGAACTATTTGAGTTATCCGTACTATCAGGGAAAGTTACTATTGGTGTTGGTTGACTGCTTGCGGAACTGGCCGAAAGTGGACTAGGCTCAGTACTCGCGACGATCTGCTGGGTATTGACTGAAGTAGGGGCTATAGTCCCGAACGAGTTTCCCCCTCTTTCCTCTCGCTCGGATAACGGTTTCCCTGACCACGGTGGTCGTTGGGACACTTTGGAGTCAACACTCCTCTCTGACCGCATTTGAAACAAAACTGAGATTTGATGGGCTCCTCACAGTATATATAAGAATGGCCCATTGCCTGGCAATTCCAACATTTAATCCCTGAATAGTCTGGCTTACCCATACGACGATAATTCAACGCTTCTACCTGCGGATCTACTATATAATTTTCGTTTTCGACCCTACATTCTGGAGCTATGGCACGTGCTTCGTTTACGCTTGGCCTATGGTAATTTGAGACTAAGCTTCTGCTCTCTTTCAATACTTGCTAACCTCTTCGAGCCACATCGCGAAGGTCGTGCAAACTTCTTACATTCGCGTTAAACAGCATTAACTTCAAATTACCATTGACGTTGCGTTTGATAATATCTATTAACAAGGCCTCAGACATGGGCTCTCTAAGTCTCGCGTTTAATGCCAGAATGTCCGTGTGGAAAACGTCATATGTCTCATTTGGTTTTTGTTTGCG
This sequence comes from Urophora cardui, assembly GCA_960531455.1. Lineage (NCBI taxonomy): Eukaryota > Metazoa > Arthropoda > Insecta > Diptera > Tephritidae > Urophora > Urophora cardui. The sequence continues at coordinate 95,933,247 of OY482672.1, forward strand.
CACTGATATTTCCATCATCAGCTCATGGTCCGTTTTCATTGTACCGAATTCCCGTTTTAAAGAATAACTCAAAAATGGATAAGTTGCATTAGAATTTTGTTTGATAAATAACCAATACCATTCTTCGGCACGGCCTGACAAGAAAAGGTGAAAACTGGCCATAAGCTGATCTTCCGTACACTGCGTGCGCTCACGCAAGGTGTCCAATTTAAACAAAAAATCTGAAACACTGCCAGTACCATCATAAGATATCTTCCAATCTTGTGGTTTCACAACCGTATTACTAGTCGTGGGAATAATTGGGTTGTTACCAAAAGTCTGCGCTTGGTTCGGTTTCTGTCTAGCATCATCCCTAGTATCATGTCTAGCATCACTCCTAACAAAATCCGTCGCCGTTCGAGAGGCTGCGACTGCAGCGTTCAGGGTATTCACGTTTTCCCTAATAGCTCTCATCTCATGGCGTAGTTCTTCTTGGGACGTTTGGAATAACTGATGCAGGACGTGTACCCACGAATTCAAGGGAGACACTTCGGGATGGGTCTCTTGGTTGGAAGCCCTATCATTGTAAACGTTTGGTTGTAACCGAACTTGTGGTAAAGCGCTAGCCTCGTCTACAGTATTTGTCGCGCATTGCTCAGGCGGATCCGGCATATTCCTAATAAGACTGTCTAGATCGAGGATATTTGCACTAGCCGGTCTATCATATTTTCCCGAAGGGTCATTATTTGGGACATCCCTGAATGGATCTACTGTTGTCCGGCTGACTATTGGGGAATGCATTACTAAAGGTCGGCTCGCTGGGGGTTTCGGAGTTGCACCTCTACTTCCTCCTCCTCTATAATATACCCCGCTACCTCTGTTTTTAGAACCACTACCTCTAGTCGAACTCCTAGTTTGCATCCCTTCAGCCGACTGCTGAGTGTTTTGAGACATTTTCAAAAAAAACGTTTGAGCGCTTCAAAAAAAAACCAGGCACGCTTGAACGGTTGTATGAAATCTAAGCAATTAATTCCTTAAATATGTCACGTTTGGTATCAAACCTCAAATGCAATTATTTGTACAATTACTGAAATTTAAATCCTTATCTCGATTCAAAATTATGTCGCATCCAAAAGAAAATAACAAAACTTTGGTTTTTGTGTTTGATGAAACTTTCAGCAATCATTTATAACGAATATTTGCTTTTTAAATCTCCATGCCGGTAAAAATTATGTCATATCCAAGAAATTATAATACGTTGTCGCGTTTGGTGAAAAGAATCAAGCAAATGTTTGTAACAATTATCTTCGATTATAAAAATTATCTTAAGTTTTGCTAACAATGTCGATTCAAAATTACTTCACTTCGCTTATCAAAAAAAAATATTTGTATAAATAAACGTGTTCATATACGTGAATATGTGAATGTAAAAAGATATACAATGCAAAATATATATATATGTTCGTTATTCAATGGGAATGCTGACCTCCCATCATAAAAGGCACAGGTTACAGAATAAAAAAAAATTATAAACCCCCTTGAAAAACAAAAAAAAAATTAAGACAGTGTGTGCCAACTGGTCTCCAGCGCACCAACCGCAATGCAGGGTTGCTCGGGAGCTAAATCTCTGAGACAGGCTGGCTAACTAAAAGATAGTTAGCAATAAAAGAAAATTGAAATTTTGCGAAATACCAACCCATCTCCGCCGCAATGAAAGGAACGGTTTGAATCCGCTATCCCCAGACTTGCGGAGATAGACAATACATCCTTCGGTCTCAGCTCAGCTCATCGCCATGAAGTGGTGCTAAATGTTCCAAGGCACCCAACTCAGGCATGAGATGAACTGAGGCCTGCATCGCATAACAAAAGAAAAAGACAGAACAAAATAAATTTGCAAACTACCCTCCTAGTCTCCGCCGCAATGAAAGGAACAGCTAGAGGCTGCTTTCCCCAGACTTGCGGAGATGAAAAGTACTAACTCAGATCTCAGACCAACCCATCGCAATGAAAGTGGCGCTAGGTGCAACCAACTCAGACGCGGGATGGCTGAGGCCTAAATTGCAAAAAAAAATCACGAAAACAAAAAAGATAAAAGGACGAATTTTCCTCATGACCAACATCCTTGGCTCCGCCGCAATGAAAGGCACGGTTTGAAGCAGCTACCCCAGACTTGCGAAGAAGGATTGCTAGCTTAGGATCCAGCTCAACTCATCGCAATGAAGGCGGTGTTCGAATTACCACCCCAGACGCGAGATGAGCTAGGCCCCAAAAGAAAAAATCCGATACACAAAACTGCACAAAAGATATATTCGGCAAAAGCAAGTTTATGAAAATAAATACTGAATCTAGCGGACATGCCCCTCGGACGACAGTGAAAACAAATTTAAATTACAAAAAAAAATACGTGCGTTCAACACTGCCTCTTCGGGTGAAATGCAAAAGAAAAAAAACAGACTAGGTGACGTAAAGTCTCGTGGAGCCTTGAGCCACTGACATCAATGACTCTCCAATCATCCCGATCAATCTCGTCATTCCGCCGCAACGCAGTGGCGGCTTCTGAGGCTGCCAATCTGGGACTTGCGGAATAATGAAACTTCACTGAACGACCAGAAAACCACCGAAGCCAGTACCCCAGGACACCACGTTGGGCGCCATCTGTTATGGATACGCGTTGACCTCGATTACGATCTACAATCGAGTGGAGCAGCAATGCATGGCGGTCGGCATGATCTAGGGTTGCACTGTGGCTAGTCATTGTCGGCTGGGCGGGGTTCTTGCCTACATTGCTGTCCTGCGCCATAAACAGAAAAAATTCATATCATGCCTTTTCAAACCAAAACGAGTAAAATCACACTAAAACAACATCCGGTTTGGCCGGATGCCACGGACGGACCGTTGAAAAATTCGAAAATTCAGATTAACCCGAAAAATCCAAATTCAAGAGCAGGCATCAGTTAAATTTAAATAAATGCAAACCGAGGGAAAATGTCGTTGAAATTTGAATATGAATTTTGAATGTACGTTAAAGTCAGATGGACGTTAGCAAAACATTTAAACCAAAATTTAAATCGGACGGAAATACTGACATCACGGAAAAATTTGGAATTAGATAAGCGGACGTTATATTTAAATAATCGCGGACGGACGAGAAAATAATCGTTGCACCAAAATTTAAATTTGAATGTACGTTGAAATCTATGTGCACTAAATTTGAATAGCCACTACAAAAAAAAACTGTCAAAGTGAATTTAAATTTGAATATACATATCGCGAAAAAAAATCGTTAAATTTGAATTTAAATTTGAATCAACCGGAACGACCGATTATTAACAGGCATCTGAAAATACATAAAAGAAAGCTGAAATTTAAAACATATGGAAAATCAAAAAAAAAGTTAAAGGCCGAACTCACAAGGGGGTGGCGTTGCTGATGTTGTTGCAGCGCCGGTGCGTTTTTGTCCCACCCTAATCCATGGTTACTGTCGCACCCGAATACCAGTAACCCCTTACCTGTGTTGCGCCGCTGGTGTTGTTGCAGCGCTGGTGCTTTTCGGCCCACCCTCATCCATGGTCATCAATGCACCTATGTTTTGATGACCCCGTACCTGAGATCCCTATGCCTTTTTAAATTAGGGTGGTCAACATTCCCATTTTAATTTTTTTAATTTTATTTGGAATTCATTTCCCTTTTCTTAAAATCTAAGTCCTCAATTTTCTTTCATTATATATTTAATATACCCTACGTTCAAATATTAGTGCTACAAATTATATAGATTAGGGCGCCCTTTTTTTTTATAAAACGATATTACATTCGAGCATGAGGGTGATTTTCAGCCAACCCCAAATATTGAGCACTATACATCTTCGTCTTTGTTGTATGGTAATATGTACGTATTTATGCGTATGTGCCTGTGCCAAAAAAAAATTTTTTTTTTTTTGAACATAAAATTTGTTTTGTGGCAACTCAGTATACATAACGCCTCCGTACAAATGTATATGTACAGGCAAGGCAAATCCACATAAATATGCACATATGTATGTACATCAACTTTACTAAAATAAAGTGAAATTAAATATTAAATAAAAATATTATTCTTACGGACTATGCGCCGGTGATTGTTGCTGCTGCTGTTGTCGTTGTTGGTGCTATGGGGATTGTTGTTGTTGCTGATTGATGTTGTGCTGATGGGTTTTTTTTGTTGTTGTCGTTGTTGGCGGTTATTGGTGTTGGTCTTGTTGTTGCTGTATTTGCAAATATAAACGCGGCAACACCGGCAACCGATAACGCTGTTGCTGCTGCTGCTGATAATAATAATAATCGAAATGTTGGCGAAAATGTTGCAAATAACAAATTTTGGCTGAGGTACTGTTGTTCAATTAAATGTTGCTGTTGCTGTTGTTGCAAATAATGATGTTGTTGCTGTCGTTGTTACTTACGTTGTTGTTGTTAATTATGTTGTCAGCGTTGCCAATACTACCGTCACAAAGCTTCAAATTGCAATTCAGCGCGAGTTATGACTTGAAAAATCCTTATAGTTTGAATGTTTGTTTGTTGCTTTTGTTGCAATCAAATTGACTTGCGTAGCGTAAAGAAAAAGTTAAACGGTTCTGTTGGCAGTTTTAACTGGTTGTTTTGCTCAAGTAAGAGTACACTAGATGTTGTTGTTCTTCTTGTTGTTGACTATTTGTTGTACTAGCAATTCTTTCTGAAGGTCTTACTTCGCTTTGCTGTTGATTTGGCTTTATACTTGTTGTTGTTGTTAGTGCTGGGCCACTGTAGATAAATATTAAGCAGGAAAAAGTGTGGTTTTGTTTTGTATCTTAAAAAAATTCGCTGTTATGCTATATCCAGCAGCTGCTTTCTTCCTTCAGTGTTTCTTCTATTATTTTAACCCTTTCTTCACACAATGGATGCGTTGCCAAATTCACCGAATGCGCTGCATTGGTTACTATTGTTGTTTATTTCCCTTTGAATTTCGTTTGGCTATATGTTAGCGACGGAAGTACCAGCCTCGGGCATACAAAAAAAAAATATCGGCGCACCGAAACCTTCCTTTTGCATGCACATTCACTTTCGAGCATTTGTTGACTACCTTATTTTTATAGCACCTAAGTTTAGTTTTTATTTTTTTTTTCTTAAAACCACGCAATTTTTTTTTTTTTATATAATTTTTGTTCTTATACGCTTCTTCTTGCACACTGCGAACACGAACATTCTCCACCGTCTTTTTCCAAATCACTCAATCTGTACCCAAATTTTTCTGTTCAAGCGTGCCCAGCTAAAACCTCATCTTCGCCTTTTTCTGTATTCGTTTTGGAAGAGTCCCGTTTCTTTTCCGTATAAAAATGTAGTGACGTATAACAATGTAGTGACGTGTGCATAATAGTGGCGTGACTTTACGGTTACCCGAATGTCCATATCATGATGTGACGCTAGCAATGACACAGCAAGGTGGAATGCGATTGCCAGGTTAAACAAAAAAAAAATAACCAAAAGAGTTTTTAGTGCTTAGCACGAAATTTTTATTTTTTTAATTCAATTTTTAATTGTTGGGGTAAGTGGAAAAAAATTCAACAACTATTTACAGCGAAGGTTGAGTGTATAGCTATTTCACGAAAAACCATTTTCGATCATCAGCACTCTTTTCGGAAGTGGATGCACCGGGGATTGAACCCGAGTCCATTCCAACTTCAGCCGCAATGACCCAACGGATAAACACACTCGGCCATTGAGACTCTGTGCAAGCTGTTGGATTTTCCCCACTTTTGCCTTTTTCATTTTCAACATTAACGTTAGTGTGTATATGCTTTTGCATATATTCTCCACAAACGTGCTGAATTTTTGTTGTAGGCAGTTCGCAATGAACATTGTTGTTGGTATTTATTTTATGTATATACCAAACAACGTTAACAATTTTACTTGAAAGAGTTTTTAGTGCTTAGCACGAAATTTTTATTTTTTTAATTCAATTTTTAATTGTTGGGGTAAGTGGAAAAAAATTCAACAACTATTTACAGCGAAGGTTGAGTGTATAGCTATTTCACGAAAAACCATTTTCGATCATCAGCACTCTTTTCGGAAGTGGATGCACCGGGGATTGAACCCGAGTCCATTCCAACTTCAGCCGCAATGACCCAACGGATAAACACACTCGGCCATTGAGACTCTGTGCAAGCTGTTGGATTTTCCCCACTTTTGCCTTTTTCATTTTCAACATTAACGTTAGTGTGTATATGCTTTTGCGTATATTCTCCACAAACGTGCTGAATTTTTGTTGTAGGCAGTTCGCAATGAACATTGTTGTTGGTATTTATTTTATGTATATACCAAACAACGTTAACAATTTTACTTGAAAGAGTTTTTAGTGCTTAGCACGAAATTTTTATTTTTTTAATTCAATTTTTAATTGTTGGGGTAAGTGGAAAAAAATTCAACAACTATTTACAGCGAAGGTTGAGTGTATAGCTATTTCACGAAAAACCATTTTCGATCATCAGCACTCTTTTCGGAAGTGGATGCACCGGGGATTGAACCCGAGTCCATTCCAACTTCAGCCGCAATGACCCAACGGATAAACACACTCGGCCATTGAGACTCTGTGCAAGCTGTTGGATTTTCCCCACTTTTGCCTTTTTCATTTTCAACATTAACGTTAGTGTGTATATGCTTTTGCATATATTCTCCACAAACGTGCTGAATTTTTGTTGTAGGCAGTTCGCAATGAACATTGTTGTTGGTATTTATTTTATGTATATACCAAACAACGTTAACAATTTTACTTGAAAGAGTTTTTAGTGCTTAGCACGAAATTTTTATTTTTTTAATTCAATTTTTAATTGTTGGGGTAAGTGGAAAAAAATTCAACAACTATTTACAGCGAAGGTTGAGTGTATAGCTATTTCACGAAAAACCATTTTCGATCATCAGCACTCTTTTCGGAAGTGGATGCACCGGGGATTGAACCCGAGTCCATTCCAACTTCAGCCGCAATGACCCAACGGATAAACACACTCGGCCATTGAGACTCTGTGCAAGCTGTTGGATTTTCCCCACTTTTGCCTTTTTCATTTTCAACATTAACGTTAGTGTGTATATGCTTTTGCATATATTCTCCACAAACGTGCTGAATTTTTGTTGTAGGCAGTTCGCAATGAACATTGTTGTTGGTATTTATTTTATGTATATACCAAACAACGTTAACAATTTTACTTGAAAGAGTTTTTAGTGTTTAGCACGAAATTTTTATTTTTTTAATTCAATTTTTAATTGTTGGGGTAAGTGGAAAAAAATTCAACAACTATTTACAGCGAAGGTTGAGTGTATAGCTATTTCACGAAAAACCATTTTCGATCATCAGCACTCTTTTCGGAAGTGGATGCAATGTTCATTGCGAACTGCCTACAACAAAAATTCAGCACGTTTGTGGAGAATATATGCAAAAGCATATACACACTAACGTTAATGTTGAAAATGAAAAAGGCAAAAGTGGGGAAAATCCAACAGCTTGCACAGAGTCTCAATGGCCGAGTGTGTTTATCCGTTGGGTCATTGCGGCTGAAGTTGGAATGGACTCGGGTTCAATCCCCGGTGCATCCACTTCCGAAAAGAGTGCTGATGATCGAAAATGGTTTTTCGTGAAATAGCTATACACTCAACCTTCGCTGTAAATAGTTGTTGAATTTTTTTCCACTTACCCCAACAATTAAAAATTGAATTAAAAAAATAAAAATTTCGTGCTAAGCACTAAAAACTCTTTCAAGTAAAATTGTTAACGTTGTTTGGTATATACATAAAATAAATACCAACAACAATGTTCATTGCGAACTGCCTACAACAAAAATTCAGCACGTTTGTGGAGAATATATGCAAAAGCATATACACACTAACGTTAATGTTGAAAATGAAAAAGGCAAAAGTGGGGAAAATCCAACAGCTTGCACAGAGTCTCAATGGCCGAGTGTGTTTATCCGTTGGGTCATTGCGGCTGAAGTTGGAATGGACTCGGGTTCAATCCCCGGTGCATCCACTTCCGAAAAGAGTGCTGATGATCGAAAATGGTTTTTCGTGAAATAGCTATACACTCAACCTTCGCTGTAAATAGTTGTTGAATTTTTTTCCACTTACCCCAACAATTAAAAATTGAATTAAAAAAATAAAAATTTCGTGCTAAGCACTAAAAACTCTTTCAAGTAAAATTGTTAACGTTGTTTGGTATATACATAAAATAAATACCAACAACAATGTTCATTGCGAACTGCCTACAACAAAAATTCAGCACGTTTGTGGAGAATATATGCAAAAGCATATACACACTAACGTTAATGTTGAAAATGAAAAAGGCAAAAGTGGGGAAAATCCAACAGCTTGCACAGAGTCTCAATGGCCGAGTGTGTTTATCCGTTGGGTCATTGCGGCTGAAGTTGGAATGGACTCGGGTTCAATCCCCGGTGCATCCACTTCCGAAAAGAGTGCTGATGATCGAAAATGGTTTTTCGTGAAATAGCTATACACTCAACCTTCGCTGTAAATAGTTGTTGAATTTTTTTCCACTTACCCCAACAATTAAAAATTGAATTAAAAAAATAAAAATTTCGTGCTAAGCACTAAAAACTCTTTCAAGTAAAATTGTTAACGTTGTTTGGTATATACATAAAATAAATACCAACAACAATGTTCATTGCGAACTGCCTACAACAAAAAGCACGTTTGTGGAGAATATATGCAAAAGCATATACACACTAACGTTAATGTTGAAAATGAAAAAGGCAAAAGTGGGGAAAATCCAACAGCTTGCGCAGGGTCTCAATGGCCGATTGTGTTTATCCGTTGGGTCATTGCGGCTGAAGTTGGAATGGACTCGGGTTCAATCCCCGGTGCATCCACTTCCGAAAAGAGTGCTGATGATCGAAAATGGTTTTTCGTGAAATAGCTATACACTCAACCTTCACTGTAAATAGTTGTTGAATTTTTTTCCACTTACCCCAACAATTAAAAATTGAATTAAAAAAATAAAAATTTCGTGCTAAGCACTAAAAACTCTTTCAAGTAAAATTGTTAACGTTGTTTGGTATATACATAAAATAAATACCAACAACAATGTTCATTGCGAACTGCCTACAACAAAAATTCAGCACGTTTGTGGAGAATATATGCAAAAGCATATACACACTAACGTTAATGTTGAAAATGAAAAAGGCAAAAGTGGGGAAAATCCAACAGCTTGCACAGAGTCTCAATGGCCGAGTGTGTTTATCCGTTGGGTCATTGCGGCTGAAGTTGGAATGGACTCGGGTTCAATCCCCGGTGCATCCACTTCCGAAAAGAGTGCTGATGATCGAAAATGGTTTTTCGTGAAATAGCTATACACTCAACCTTCGCTGTAAATAGTTGTTGAATTTTTTTCCACTTACCCCAACAATTAAAAATTGAATTAAAAAAATAAAAATTTCGTGCTAAGCACTAAAAACTCTTTCAAGTAAAATTGTTAACGTTGTTTGGTATATACATAAAATAAATACCAACAACAATGTTCATTGCGAACTGCCTACAACAAAAATTCAGCACGTTTGTGGAGAATATATGCAAAAGCATATACACACTAACGTTAATGTTGAAAATGAAAAAGGCAAAAGTGGGGAAAATCCAACAGCTTGCACAGAGTCTCAATGGCCGAGTGTGTTTATCCGTTGGGTCATTGCGGCTGAAGTTGGAATGGACTCGGGTTCAATCCCCGGTGCATCCACTTCCGAAAAGAGTGCTGATGATCGAAAATGGTTTTTCGTGAAATAGCTATACACTCAACCTTCGCTGTAAATAGTTGTTGAATTTTTTTCCACTTACCCCAACAATTAAAAATTGAATTAAAAAAATAAAAATTTCGTGCTAAGCACTAAAAACTCTTTCAAGTAAAATTGTTAACGTTGTTTGGTATATACATAAAATAAATACCAACAACAATGTTCATTGCGAACTGCCTACAACAAAAATTCAGCACGTTTGTGGAGAATATATGCAAAAGCATATACACACTAACGTTAATGTTGAAAATGAAAAAGGCAAAAGTGGGGAAAATCCAACAGTTTGCACAGAGTCTCAATGGCCGAGTGTGTTTATCCGTTGGGTCATTGCGGCTGAAGTTGGAATGGACTCGGGTTCAATCCCCGGTGCATCCACTTCCGAAAAGAGTGCTGATGATCGAAAATGGTTTTTCGTGAAATAGCTATACACTCAACCTTCGCTGTAAATAGTTGTTGAATTTTTTTCCACTTACCCCAACAATTAAAAATTGAATTAAAAAAATAAAAATTTCGTGCTAAGCACTAAAAACTCTTTCAAGTAAAATTGTTAACGTTGTTTGGTATATACATAAAATAAATACCAACAACAATGTTCATTGCGAACTGCCTACAACAAAAAGCACGTTTGTGGAGAATATATGCAAAAGCATATACACACTAACGTTAATGTTGAAAATGAAAAAGGCAAAAGTGGGGAAAATCCAACAGCTTGCACAGGGTCTCAATGGCCGATTGTGTTTATCCGTTGGGTCATTGCGGCTGAAGTTGGAATGGACTCGGGTTCAATCCCCGGTGCATCCACTTCCGAAAAGAGTGCTGATGATCGAAAATGGTTTTTCGTGAAATAGCTATACACTCAACCTTCGCTGTAAATAGTTGTTGAATTTTTTTCCACTTACCCCAACAATTAAAAATTGAATTAAAAAAATAAAAATTTCGTGCTAAGCACTAAAAACTCTTTCAAGTAAAATTGTTAACGTTGTTTGGTATATACATAAAATAAATACCAACAACAATGTTCATTGCGAACTGCCTACAACAAAAATTCAGCACGTTTGTGGAGAATATATGCAAAAGCATATACACACTAACGTTAATGTTGAAAATGAAAAAGGCAAAAGTGGGGAAAATCCAACAGCTTGCACAGAGTCTCAATGGCCGAGTGTGTTTATCCGTTGGGTCATTGCGGCTGAAGTTGGAATGGACTCGGGTTCAATCCCCGGTGCATCCACTTCCGAAAAGAGTGCTGATGATCGAAAATGGTTTTTCGTGAAATAGCTATACACTCAACCTTCGCTGTAAATAGTTGTTGAATTTTTTTCCACTTACCCCAACAATTAAAAATTGAATTAAAAAAATAAAAATTTCGTGCTAAGCACTAAAAACTCTTTCAAGTAAAATTGTTAACGTTGTTTGGTATATACATAAAATAAATACCAACAACAATGTTCATTGCGAACTGCCTACAACAAAAATTCAGCACGTTTGTGGAGAATATATGCAAAAGCATATACACACTAACGTTAATGTTGAAAATGAAAAAGGCAAAAGTGGGGAAAATCCAACAGCTTGCACAGAGTCTCAATGGCCGAGTGTGTTTATCCGTTGGGTCATTGCGGCTGAAGTTGGAATGGACTCGGGTTCAATCCCCGGTGCATCCACTTCCGAAAAGAGTGCTGATGATCGAAAATGGTTTTTCGTGAAATAGCTATACACTCAACCTTCGCTGTAAATAGTTGTTGAATTTTTTTCCACTTACCCCAACAATTAAAAATTGAATTAAAAAAATAAAAATTTCGTGCTAAGCACTAAAAACTCTTTCAAGTAAAATTGTTAACGTTGTTTGGTATATACATAAAATAAATACCAACAACAATGTTCATTGCGAACTGCCTACAACAAAAAGCACGTTTGTGGAGAATATATGCAAAAGCATATACACACTAACGTTAATGTTGAAAATGAAAAAGGCAAAAGTGGGGAAAATCCAACAGCTTGCACAGGGTCTCAATGGCCGATTGTGTTTATCCGTTGGGTCATTGCGGCTGAAGTTGGAATGGACTCGGGTTCAATCCCCGGTGCATCCACTTCCGAAAAGAGTGCTGATGATCGAAAATGGTTTTTCGTGAAATAGCTATACACTCAACCTTCGCTGTAAATAGTTGTTGAATTTTTTTCCACTTACCCCAACAATTAAAAATTGAATTAAAAAAATAAAAATTTCGTGCTAAGCACTAAAAACTCTTTCAAGTAAAATTGTTAACGTTGTTTGGTATATACATAAAATAAATACCAACAACAATGTTCATTGCGAACTGCCTACAACAAAAATTCAGCACGTTTGTGGAGAATATATGCAAAAGCATATACACACTAACGTTAATGTTGAAAATGAAAAAGGCAAAAGTGGGGAAAATCCAACAGCTTGCACAGAGTCTCAATGGCCGAGTGTGTTTATCCGTTGGGTCATTGCGGCTGAAGTTGGAATGGACTCGGGTTCAATCCCCGGTGCATCCACTTCCGAAAAGAGTGCTGATGATCGAAAATGGTTTTTCGTGAAATAGCTATACACTCAACCTTCGCTGTAAATAGTTGTTGAATTTTTTTCCACTTACCCCAACAATTAAAAATTGAATTAAAAAAATAAAAATTTCGTGCTAAGCACTAAAAACTCTTTCAAGTAAAATTGTTAACGTTGTTTGGTATATACATAAAATAAATACCAACAACAATGTTCATTGCGAACTGCCTACAACAAAAATTCAGCACGTTTGTGGAGAATATATGCAAAAGCATATACACACTAACGTTAATGTTGAAAATGAAAAAGGCAAAAGTGGGGAAAATCCAACAGCTTGCACAGAGTCTCAATGGCCGAGTGTGTTTATCCGTTGGGTCATTGCGGCTGAAGTTGGAATGGACTCGGGTTCAATCCCCGGTGCATCCACTTCCGAAAAGAGTGCTGATGATCGAAAATGGTTTTTCGTGAAATAGCTATACACTCAACCTTCGCTGTAAATAGTTGTTGAATTTTTTCCACTTACCCCAACAATTAAAAATTGAATTAAAAAAATAAAAATTTCGTGCTAAGCACTAAAAACTCTTTCAAGTAAAATTGTTAACGTTGTTTGGTATATACATAAAATAAATACCAACAACAATGTTCATTGTGAACTGCCTACAACAAAAATTCAGCACGTTTGTGGAGAATATATGCAAAAGCATATACACACTAACGTTAATGTTGAAAATGAAAAAGGCAAAAGTGGGGAAAATCCAACAGCTTGCACAGAGTCTCAATGGCCGACTGTGTTTATCCGTTGAGTCATTGCGGCTGAAGTTGGAATGGACTCGGGTTCAATCCCCGGTGCATCCACTTCCGAAAAGAGTGCTGATGATCGAAAATGGTTTTTCGTGAAATAGCTATACACTCAACCTTCGCTGTAAATAGTTGTTGAATTTTTTTCCACTTACCCCAACAATTAAAAATTGAATTAAAAAAATAAAAATTTCGTGCTAAGCACTAAAAACTCTTTCAAGTAAAATTGTTAACGTTGTTTGGTATATACATAAAATAAATACCAACAACAATGTTCATTGCGAACTGCCTACAACAAAAATTCAGCACGTTTGTGGAGAATATATGCAAAAGCATATACACACTAACGTTAATGTTGAAAATGAAAAAGGCAAAAGTGGGGAAAATCCAACAGCTTGCACAGAGTCTCAATGGCCGAGTGTGTTTATCCGTTGGGTCATTGCGGCTGAAGTTGGAATGGACTCGGGTTCAATCCCCGGTGCATCCACTTCCGAAAAGAGTGCTGATGATCGAAAATGGTTTTTCGTGAAATAGCTATACACTCAACCTTCGCTGTAAATAGTTGTTGAATTTTTTTCCACTTACCCCAACAAAAATAACCAAAACTTTCGGAATAAAATGCCTCAAGCATTTTCCCATGAACTATCTCAAAAAAGTCGATTGTATTCGTGCCCTAGAAAATTTGCTACTGTAAAATTCCATTAGTGTATGTTTGTTTCTTATTAAACCAGCAGCCAGCTGTCAAGTGAAATGAAAAGAGCAAAACGGAAAGAACTACGCTCATAAAGAGCGAAATAAACAGAAAATCAAGAAACATTTCGCCAGCCCAAACCTGGCCAACCATCCACAACCAGCCAATAAGAAACAAACCTAGTAAAATTATGTGGTAAATAATTATTTAATTTTCTGTGAACTATGTAAAATTTAAAATTGTATGGAGCGCATACGAACATTTTATAATAGGTGCATTTGAAAGTATTAAGTATCCGAATAACCACGTGTGGCGTATTTTCACAGTAGCAGGTATTCATGGCAACCCTGAAAGAACCAGTTTCTCCATCACCAATACATGTGCATACCTCGCCATTGGAACGATTGTCAAGGTTGAGATGGGAGATTTTAATTAAGCTTTCCCCATGAAAGGCCTATTTGTAGAGGTTGGCTCGAAAGCTTGCCTATTTGCAATTAAAAAAAAATTTTCATGCAATCTATAAGGATTGAAATCTGAAGAATGAATTAAAACCACATAGCCATTTAGAGGAATAAAAAAAAAATCAGTGTAAATCTCGGATGCAATTACTTATTTAAAATTAGTTTAGACTCTTAGTGGAGCAAGAAAAGAATTAATTACAGGATTTGGGCAAAGAAAAATTTCGCATTTAAAATACCTATTAACTGAATAAGAAAATACAAATTTTAATTATTGCCAGAACACCAACAATGGAGAATGAAAGTTACTCGAACAGGGAAATTGCTCTTGTCTAAAAAAAATTGTCAGCTGTTCCATGGGGACAACCTAATAATCAACCTCGTCTTGCAGTGCAGCCAACTGTTACACTAGCCCACAGCTCAACCACACAAGGTCGACGTGAGAGAGAATCGCTCTTCTTCTTCCTGTTCTTGGCTTATGTCAACTTATCACTTGGCTTATGTCTTGATTTTACAATCTTACATGCGTTGTTCGTAGAAATAGGTTGAATGCCAAGTTGCGTGTTCTCTGGCTTTTACCCCGCTTTTGACATTTTGAAGCAACCCGTCTAACGCCAATCGCATATTCTCCCTCACATGCGACGACCTGTCTTCTTTGGGCCAAGCGTCATCTATTCTTCTTCACCATGTCAGCACGTCGGCCATTATTAATTGGAAGTTATTGGAAAAGTACTAAGAAAACTACTGAAATAGTGGTGCTGCCACACAGACAGAATTGGGCAACCGAAATTAACCCGTTTGTGATCGATATCAGCATTGATATCGATAGCAAACCATAACATTCTATAGCGTAGCAACACAAAGAACAAGAAGGACTAACGTTGTGCTTCAATCCACAAAGCTAGGCCCTAAAACACCATGCCGGCTAAGGAACTGAATAAGGTGGATATTGGCTGACACTGCTCTTTATCCGCCCAACTGCTCATATTGGTAATCAATCTATAAGTCCACTAGCATCACCAAAGAATGTTCGAAATGCACTTGTCGGTCTTAGAATGGTCATGAATTGCGAAGTTTGTTGCCCTGACTAGCGGAGGTCGACGAGCTGACCGTACACAACCTTTATTGGTAATCATCCTTTCATGATCGCCACATATTTTTTACGCCTTTTCTATAGCTTGTATCAAGTTGCACAGCCTCTGATCAGTACCACACCAAGATATTTTATTGATGGCTACGAAGTTTACTCGCACCACCCAACCGAAATTCACATATTTTCATACACTTTTCTTGCGCTCACTAGCATTACATCTGTTCGATCCGCGAGCTACAGGGCCATGGTTTCCTGAGCTTTTCTATGTGACTTGCTACTCCTCTTATTATGAATTCATCTGCGTAAGTTAAAAGCTCTATAGATTTAGGATATTCCAGCTCTCGGACCCCATTGTACATAACATTCCACAAGATAGGGACTAGGACGGATCCGTGCGAAACTCGACTGGCTATCGCATAGTTCTCGACGCCGTCATCGGAGTTGTAGACTAGTACTATCTCTCAAAGTGACTTATAATTATATTTGTAAGATATTGGGGGTGTCGAACAAATGCGTTAGCTGCGAAAAATTAATTTGAAAAGCTTATTCTGAGACATTGATCGGAAGTAGGTACTATTGGTTTTAAAATAAACCTAAGAACACTTTTTTCTGTACTTCCATAAAGGAATTTAATATTTATTAAATAAAATAATACTTAAAAACTGGAATTTTAATGGATTAAATATTAAGGGCCGTTTAATCAAACTCTGATTAACGCTAACCACGGTTAAAGTTCAGTGAAACATCATTATCGACTTCATCAAACCATGTGTTTAACATATGGTCGATAATGCAGTGCATAGCTTAACCGGACCTTTGTCCTCCGGTTAGCGTTAATCAGAGGTTGAGTAAACGGCCCTAAGTCTGTTCGCTTACTTTTTCCAACAGCATTTACTCAGCAGCCTCCAACAGCCAGGTGTTGGAGAAAAATGTCATCTATCTTCTCACCAAGGCTGCTCAACGAAATGAACAAAATAATTTTGTTTCAAAAAATATCAATAAAAAATATCCAAAAATTATTTTGTTTTGCTAATTATCAGAAACAAAATTTTTTCGTTTCAAAAATTATCAATAAACCTTTAATCAGAATAATTTTTGTTCCGTTGATATAAAAAAAATTAACAAGAATTGTATTTGTTTTTATTTATGTACGTATGTACATACATACAAACATATGTAAAATTTCTTCTATTCATAGAAAACGAAATTATTGAAAAGTCAATTTTTTCGTTTAAATTTGAAACTATATTTTTTTGAAATAATTGTTTTGATAATTATCAAAACAAAAAAATTTTGTTAATTTTTTTTATAACAGTTGAAACAAAATAGATTTAGATATAAAAAAAATTGAATTAAAATAAAAAATTTCGTGCTAAGCACTAAAAACTCTTTCAAGTAAAATTGTTAACGTTGTTTGGTATATACATAAAATAAATACCAACAACAATGTTCATTGCGAACTGCCTACAACAAAAATTCAGCACGTTTGTGGAGAATATATGCAAAAGCATATACACACTAACGTTAATGTTGAAAATGTAAATAGTTGTTGAATTTTTTTCCACTTACCCCAACAATTAAAAAAAAAAAAAAATTGATTTAAAATAAAAAATTTCGTGCTAAGCACTAAAAACTCTTTCAAAATAGATTTTGTTATGCTTTTTACGTTCATAAAATCGAATATATCAAGAGAAACAAACGTTATTTTGCAGCCTTGTTTCTCACAAGAGAAAAATATCAAGCCCCAAATTTAAAGTTGCAGAAAAGAATTAAAATTAAAATTATTGCTGTTAATTCTGTATATACATATAACGTAAAAAGAATAAAATAAAACATGGTGTTTCCTTATTTAATTTCTCTTGATTCGTTTTGGGTTTCTTTTTGGTCAGATAGCCTTTTATCAATAGCCCTCAATATAAAAATCGTTCGCATAGGCTCGCAAAAAGGGTTTTTGAAATTCGGAAATACATCCGAAACTCTCTTTTACAATAATTCGGCACTTTGTTCTATATAATCGAGGCATTTCAAGCCACTATTTGTGAAACCTTGCAAAACAAATTTCGAATTAAATGAACCATTCCGCCGCTTATGCCATGACTTTAATAATCACTCCAGCACGTTTGACACTTCAGACTCGCTTTTTATTATAAAAAAAATAGTTCTAGCCTCACTTAATAAATGATATACAATCAGCTGATGAATTTTGTTCTGTAGCTGAATAGTTTTAGATCTCGACACCTAACAAACCCCTTCCTGTACGACTCGGCACAAAAAAAAAAACAAAAACAAAAATAAAACATATCCGTGCGTCATGCGGATTGGCGCCCCTCGCGTCGGTCGGGCGGGATATGGAGGGTAAACCGTTGGGTATTATTATTATTATAATTACTAATGGAGTTACAATTCTGCCTGGACACAGTGGGGATATATGTATGTACATACATATGTATGTATCAGCAATACAATTAACTTCATCATCACTTTCGCTGGCACTATCTGATCCATAGTGTTTTCCACCGTGGTATGTCTTCGGGTCTGCTGCTCCGCAGAAGAGATTTCAATTTAATGCACCCGGCCCTGGCCATACTTTAAAAAAATAACCCTCTATGGATCGATCCACAGTACTTTTGAGTAGAACAAACTTGCGTTGGCGGCATTTGGCCGCGCTTTCAAAAAAAAAAAAAATTGCCCCAGCCAGCAGAATTTCCTTTCTCGAATTATATCTGCGGAGCGATCGGCGGTGTTATAATTAGTAAAATTAACATCCATAGAACATTTCCCGAAAGTTCCAGTGGTTTGAAAATAAATACGGCGGGCGCATTATACTGAAGCCGACCCACTGCAGAAATACTCTCGGAGGGTGTGCCACCCACTGCCTAGAGTGACCGCTATTTTTAAAATCCGAATAATTGGGTTTTAATTAGAGTTTGTTGTTATCGGATCGTGGTCCATTATATACAAATGTTCCCTCTATCCAGGCTGGGGATCCAACCCACGACATATGATTTTACGATGCGTTTGATTTTCAACATAAGCCTTAAAATCTATAAACGCTTCTATAGCTTCGGATTTTTGTTTTAAGAAGTATATGAAGGTTTTATGACTGTAGTCATCTATAAACGTGATGAAATACCTAGCGCCACCAATAGACTGTGTTTCCATTGGCCCTACTATATCAGAATGTATGATTTCTAGAAGTTCTTTTGATTTTGATTTACTATTCTGAAATGGTTTTCTAGAATGTTTACCCTGTGCGCACACTGTGCAGTTAGTATCTATTGCCTTGTCATTAAATTTTAAGCCGTCAACTACTTGTTTCATTTGCTTCAAACTTTTGAAATTAATGTGACCTAATCTGCGATGCCAGGTTAATGCAGTATTTTCCATGCTTTTACACATGAATGATGTACCCGATGTAAATCTGTATACACCGTTCACTGCTTTGAAATTTGAGTAAGGAATTCCGTTTTGATCGTACACTGTGCAGCCTATTTTGTCAAATAAAACTTTATTACCGGCCTCTATCATTTTATGGACAGATAGTAAATTTGCTGACAATTTTATTAACGTCGATTTCTTTTGCATTTATTTTTAACACATTGAGTGCCAAGCCGATTTGACGAAAACCTTCACCGGGTGCCAAGCATGTTTTTTGTTATAAAGCGGTGTAAACCCGGAAGATATTAATTTCTGTACTGTTCCCAGAAGTTTTTGTGGCTTATTTTGGATTTTATAACGGCTTTTGTATGTCGTACGTTTTCGTATGGCATGGCACTGTACGACGGAATTGCAATCGTAAAAATCGATGTCGTACGAAAATGTAAGACGCGATTTTTTTTTGCTATTTCATATTTTTACTTTTCTTTATACGCATCTTCCTTTATATTTATCTAAATTTTTTATTATGTTTTAAATAAAATGAAGAAGTTCCTCGGCCTTCTTTTGTGGATGGGTTTGGTATCTTTAAAAGGCTATTGGTCCAAAGATTCGCTCTACAACTTTTCGATTCCGGGGAAAACAATGTCACGCAATCGCTTTCAACTATTGCTTAGTTTCATGCACTTCTCAGAAAATAACTCAATTTTACCAGGCGTTCGGCTTGGTAAAATAACACCACTTTTAGCTATGCCCCACATTAGGTACCAAAGAGTTTACGTACCAGGTGAAAACATAGTAATTGATGAGGCAATTATTTCATGTCGAGCCAGACTATCATTCCCGCAATATATACCAAATAAAGCTCATCCTTATGGTGTTAAGCCTTTTAAGTTGTGCTCTACCGAAGGATTCACCTGGTCAGTGAAAATATACTCCGGAGTCCTCAAGTGGATTGAGAGAATTCGGTAAAGGGTTAAAATGGTATCGAAAGCTGGGGATCGAACTTTTATTCGGACTTTCCGTGGTAAATGCCTTTATTGTGTATAAAGAAGTTACGAATAAAAACATTAGCATACGAACATTTCCTAAATGTGTTGATAAGGACTTACTAGATCTCACATCCCCGCAGCCTGTATCGCAATCCAAACATATTATCACAAAAATGGTGGATGATAATAATAAAAGCATCCGACGTGCTTGCGTTTTATGCTTTTCTCAATCAAAAAAAAATTAGGTCGAAAGGAAGCAAGAAAACATATCAATAAGACAGCTACGTACTGTCCGAAATGCCCGAACACTCCCGATTTGTGCATTGTTTGTTTTCCCAAATATGCACATCTTAAAAATTAATGTACTTAATAATTAATTAACATATCCTATGATTAATATTTTTGTATCTTTTCATTTTTCCCCCAAATATCCAATGATTTACAGTAAATTTTCAAATATAAAAGGCACCTCCGAGTTTTTATCATTAAACCCGCAAAAATCAACGTAGCTCAATGAAAATTGGACCAAATTGTAGGGCGAACATTATAGTACTAAGAAAACATTAAATAAACACTGTAGTATCACACAGAAACGCACGACAATAGCTTTGTTCAATAACTAAAAGTTTTTAATTGCTTTTACAAATAGTTACGAATTTTATGTTCAATAACCCAAAAAATTTGCAAAAGAGACCCAAATTGGGAGAGTAAGACTTCGAGAGAGTTGAAAATAGTTGCAAGTAAAATTTTCACTTGCAACTACTTGCAGCTTTAAAAAAAATAGAAGCGTCAAAAACATATGATCACAAAAATTGCAATTGGAAATATGCCAACATTTTAATCGCAAATTTCTAATTGCATACTAAATAAATTAGCGCAAAAAGGAATCTTGACGTTGTTGTGGAATATCCAAAGTAGATTTTCGTCCTCCTAATTCAGTTATTTACATTCATTTTCAATTTCAAACATTTCAATTACAACCTAACCTAAAAATCAAATTGTGAAAACAGCCCATCAGCTGTTTACTTGCAAATGTTTACGATTTTGTGTTCAATAACTTTGGTTGATAATTTTCTCTTTTACTCGTTTTTACTCTTAATTTGTCACTGGTGCTCTTGTTGCAAGTAAAGTTGTTGAACAAAGCTAATATCTAATGCGAGACAATACCTGTCGTACGTTTTCGTATGACGTGGCACCCCAGGAAGTATTAGGTGTCGTACTAAAACGTATGCCATGGCACTCAATGTGTTAAAGTGGTTTTTCCAGCACAATTTACCCCCATTTTTGCATCATTTGCTGCAACGATGTCTTTTATGGGCGACGGTTTGAAATTCGTCAAGAGACCTGCATTGGGTGTCATGTGGTTTGATGCCCCGCTGTCAACAAACCATTCATCACTTGAACCTGTAGCGATTAAACAAGAGAACGCTCTCTTTGCCGAAAAAATTTCTTTGCCTTTTGACTTTGCCGTGCATTCACTTGCTTTGTGATTTTTGCCACCACACGCGTAGCATCTAATACCGCGATTTGCATACTTTTTGAAATGCTTTGCTTTATTCTTTGATAAAAATGCATTGTCAGTCAGGGGTGAAGGTTTTACTTCCAAATCAAGCAATTTTGTTTTAACCTCTTCAGATGTCGGATACGATTGCCTACCTTCAAAACTCATTAGCAGTGGCATGAATTGCTCTGGTAAGCCAAGATAGTAGATTCCTGCCAACCAACGATCGTCAACCTCCCACCCTGCACTATTTAATTTGTGGTAAAGTTATGGATTCAATGTATGCTTCCATAGATTGACAATTTTCGAATCTGACCGATACAAATTTACCCCCTTATTATGGATTGTCATACGATAGCTATCGGCCGCTTGCAAGCGTATCGTATAAAATGAGTTTCCATATTATGAATTCCACACGCCCGCTAGGTGCACTATCGTGAATGACATTTGTTTAGGGTTCAATTAGTTATGCGTTAACTTTATTTCCATTAGAGCCTATACACACTTGCGACTCAATCGATTTGGTCGAATTGGACTGTTGTATTCACACTACTCCAACTATTTAGTCGAATCGGTGGCAGCTATTCACACTTGAGACTAAATAGTCGTGCGATTGACAATGACATAGTGTTGCCAATGTTCACATTTTACTCAGCAAATTTTACATTAGTGGTCTTCATATAAAGTGATGAAGTATTAAATTGTTAAAGTTTATCTGCATTCTTACATGTAAGCACCTTCTTGTCAGCTGTCAACTTGATTAATAAATAAAAAACAATAAAATAAACAAAAAGTGCATACATTGTTTGGCTTTGTTTCTTATTAAACTAGCAACTAGCTGTCAAGTAAATGAAAAGAGAAAAACGGAAGGAATTACGCTCATAAAGGCGAAACGAACAGAAGTACAAGAAACGGAAAAATAGTAAAAATCAGCCATTAATAATTTTCATGAAATTTCATTTTCATTATTTCTATTTTAAAATGCGATTAATGACATTTGAAGAGAACAACAATATCAAGAAACATATGAAAGTTAGTTAGATAATTCTTGTCTATAACTACATCATTTCCAGATGGATTTTAGAAAGCGGCAACTGGATTTTAGAAAGGGGAAATTGGATCTTAGAAATGTCAATTGGATTTTAGAAAGGGGAAATTGGATTTTAGAAATGTCAATTGGATTTTAGAAAGGGGAAATTAGATTTTAGAAATGTCAATTGGATTTTAGAAAGGGGAAATTAGATTTTAGAATAGCCAAATGGATTTTTGAAAGGGAAAATTGGATTTTAGAAATGTCGATTTGATTTTAGAAAAGGGAAATTGGACTTTAGAAACTGTAAATTGGATTTTCGAAAATTTATATAATTATTAATTTATACTTTCATACGCAATAAAGAATTTCTATTCGAAAAATTCTGTGTAAAATTTATTTTAAACGCACATTCTGAAATCCAATTCACGCTTTCAAAAATCCAATTTTGTTTTCTAAAATCCTTTTAACGCTTTCTAAAATCCAATTGACATTTCTAAAATCCAATTTCCCCTTTCTAAAATCCAATTGACATTTCTAAAATCCAATTTCCCCTTTCTAAAATCCAGTTAACGCTTTCTAAAATCCATCTGGAAATGGTGTACAATTTACCAAAAGTGAAATAAAAGTAGTTCTGTCAGCATGGCAACTCTTTCCACTACGAATATCACTGTTGTTGTTGTAATCGTTCGACTAAATTGTCTCAAGTGTGAATACGTAGAAGGGCGCCTTGCTGATCAAGCCGTTGTACAACTGTTTCAGTTGGAATGAAATTGGGCTGCAAATCCAACTGTTTCAGTTGTACAACTAATTGAATGTAGTGTGAATGCTTCCATACATTCCCATGCAAATCAACATTCGACTAAATCGATTGAGTCGCAAGTGTGTATAGGCTCTTAGAGCCTATACACACTTGCGACTCAATCGATTTGGTCGAATTGGACTGTTGTATTCACACTACTCCAACTATTTAGTCGAATCGGTGGCAGCTATTCACACTTGAGACTAAATAGTCGTGCGATTGACAATGACATAGTGTTGCCAATGTTCACATTTTACTCAGCAAATTTTACATTAGTGGTCTTCATATAAAGTGATGAAGTATTAAATTGTTAAAGTTTATCTGCATTCTTACATGAAAGCACCTTCTTGTCAGCTGTCAACTTGATTAATAAATAAAAAACAATAAAATAAACAAAAAGTGCATACATTGTTTGGCTTTGTTTCTTATTAAACTAGCAACTAGCTGTCAAGTAAATGAAAAGAGAAAAACGGAAGGAATTACGCTCATAAAGGCGAAACGAACAGAAGTACAAGAAACGGAAAAATAGTAAAAATCAGCCATTAATAATTTTCATGAAATTTCATTTTCATTATTTCTATTTTAAAATGCAATTAATGACATTTGAAGAGAACAACAATATCAAGAAACATATGAAAATGGAAGTAAATATCCTTAGTTAGATAATTCTTGTCTATAACTACACCATTTCCAGATGGATTTTAGAAAGCGTCAACTGGATTTTAGAAAGGGGAAATTGGATTTTAGAAATGTCGATTTGATTTTAGAAAAGGGAAATTGGACTTTAGAAACTGTAAATTGGATTTTCGAAAATTTATATAATTATTAATTTATACTTTCATACGCAATAAAGAATTTCTATTCGAAAAATTCTGTGTAAAATTTATTATAAACGCACATTCTGAAATCCAATTCACGCTTTCAAAAATCCAATTTTGTTTTCTAAAATCCTTTTAACGCTTTCTAAAATCCAATTGACATTTCTAAAATCCAATTTCCCCTTTCTAAAATCCAATTGACATTTCTAAAATCCAATTTCCCCTTTCTAAAATCCAGTTAACGCTTTCTAAAATCCATCTGGAAATGGTGTAGTTAATAAGAAACGAACCTTTTGTTTTTAAACATTTTGAAAATATTAATTGAAATATTCAATCTCTACAATTTACCAAAAGTGAAATAAAAGTAGTTCTGTCAGCATGGCAACTCTTTCCACTACGAATATCACTGTTGTTGTTGTAATCGTTCGACTAAATTGTCTCAAGTGTGAATACGTAGAAGGGCGCCTTGCTGATCAAGCCGTTGTACAACTGTTTCAGTTGGAATGAAATTGGGCTGCAAATCCAACTGTTTCAGTTGTACAACTAATTGAATGTAGTGTGAATGCTTCCATACATTCCCATGCAAATCAACATTCGACTAAATCGATTGAGTCGCAAGTGTGTATAGGCTCTTACAGTCTATCGGGTTTCACACGATAGAAATTATTTCGTAATACGAATTACCCGACTGCAAGCGTTTAGCGTGTATCGTATTAATTCATAATTAATAGACTAACCGTTCGCACACTCAGAAAAAAAATCATCAACACGATTCATGTAAAATTAACACGATCGATCTTTACACATAGAACAGCAACAATTTTTTCAAATTACACGATGTTTGAAACATGATTTTGGCTTTGTAACTGTAATCTGAAAATTTGGTAAATTCAACCAAATTTTATTGTTGATACAACATGAATAAATTTTAAAATATACAAGATGATTCAAATATACAATTTTATTCCTAATGTCATTTGGAATTTGGTTTATTTAACATGATGATAGTGTTAATATAAACTAAAAAAAATGTTAGAAAAATGATGTACCAATTTTAGTGTTAATACAACATGAAAACAAATGTTAAAACAACAAGAACCACAATCAACAATTAAAGTTGGTTGATATAACACGAAACAATGTTCAAACATAAACGTCATTTGGAATTTTGATTTATTCAACACGATGATAGTGTCAATATAATCTAAAAAAGTGTTAAAAAGAACGTCAAAACTATTTTGAAACATACACAATTTTTTCAACGTTTGCATTTCTGCTGTGCAAAACACAAACTAATAATTTTTTTTTAACAAAAAGAAAATTTTGTGCCGTGGCAATGATGTGAGTTTAGCATCATTGGCAGTGCGTGATAATGGTTTTTCCATTTATGTTTTTAGTTCGCAGGTAAGTTAAAAGTGGGTTGCATTTTTGTTTCTAAAAGTTTTTAATGTTCAATATTTTCTTTGTCCTCTTCATAGTTTGTAATTTTTACCACGAAGAGATGTTTAGCGAATGGAGTCTTTCACGCAGCATGCGGTGCATATACCGTTGCATTAGCGGCCAAACATTACTCGGCGCCAGTGATAGTAAGTACTATCGCCCATGTACAAACTATTCGTATGAGAAGGACGCTTTCAATTTGGTCGGTTGTGCGGGTGATGTACTCGAATATGCTTTATTGATCTGATGATTATATATTTTATGTTTTATATGTTTTTTTATTAAAAAAAAAAAAAAAAATTGCAAAATCAACAAGACTTTCTAGTTAATTTAACAATAAATTTAAGGTAAAATCAAAAAGATGTTATTGTTAATTCAACAGGACCACTTCGTGTTAATTTAACCAGCTCTTATTGTAACATTAACTAGTTAAAATTGTAAAATCAACAGGAAGACTCAATACTTTTTAGTGTTAATTCTACAGTTGTCATCCTGTTAAACTAACACTTGACAGTAGTGTTAAATTTACACGATTACATGATGGCATACATTAAGCATCGTGTTGAAAAAAATTAACTACAAAATTTGTTGATTTTTGGTTGATTTCACACTATTTTTTTTCTGGGTGCAGAAACCCGGTGTCTTCATATAATTTCTTGAGCTTATTCCATATTTCTAGCGCGGACTTGCACGATCGGATATGTGCATATAAGGACTTCTCCACAGATAGCACTAGTGTAGCTTTTGCCTCCCCAAGTTTTATTACATTCTTTTCTATCGCTGCTGTAGATTCGGTATTCATTGTTATACATGCGGTGAGCCCCTTTGACTTCCATAGCGAATGCCCAATCGTGGTAATTGTCACCGCCAGTTAATTTTTCCAGAACGAACTCCCTATGTAACTTCGCCATCTCGTTGAACCAAGCTTTTTTTTTTATTATAAATTGCAACTAATGCGGTGTATATAAAAAAAAAACGTTTTTACTACCTTGATCCTTTATCAATTACCAGAAAAATTGCAAGAAAGAAAGGTGCCCATAACCTGTTGGGACGATGCAATTAAAACACGTGCGTCTTCTTCGGTAATTTAGAAGCGAAAAGGGAAGAACAAAGTTTATTTGTATCTATCTAAATCTTACAAGTTAGAGATGTCGATAATATAGAGATGTATCGATTTAACATATATGTCGCATAACTAACATTAACGTGGGTTTAGATCAAGGCCCGGCAAATCGAATCACGTGAGTTAATGAGTATAACACACATAGGCTAACTGTGTAACCTAAATCAAACGCACGCACGCAAATTTTTCATATGCGTTGAACCGAAATTGACTTGCGTGCGTGTTCAGATAAAGAAATAGAAAAATACAGAAAATCAGAGAAAATCTTGTTATTTTGTGGAATATGTACCTAACAGACACGATATCAAAAGCAAGTGTCAATTTTTTTGCAAACAATCACCCACAATGCTTAATTTCAACTGTCACGCAAAACAAAAATTGGGCGTCGAATTTGCTTTTTACGCACGCCGTTCAATTTCGGTTACTCCCATACAAGTTGTATGGGCATGAGAAATTTTTGACAGTAAATTGACGGCGTGCGTTTGATTTAGGTTACACAGTTACGCTCTGTGATTCAGTCGTTGTTTAGACAGCGAAGAAGCAACACAAGCACTGGCTGCGTTGCTTTGTTTGTTATGCGACAGTGTGCCATTGCATATGTATGACCATGAATAATAAATCATTTTGTACTGCAACCAAATTTTCAAGTTGCAAAATTGCAATGCTTTATTTTTCAATTCATATAATAAAATTTGCTTATTCTTAAAGCTTCTACTAAATCTTTAGTTATAACTTACGCCCCATCATTGCATACCTTAACAAGTTTAGTTATGTACTTCTGGAAAAATTTCGTAAATGATATCAACTCTCAACTATTTCTCAATGAATATTCTTCAAATAAATTTTTAATGTATATTTTTTACACTAAAAACTCCTTATAGATATTTTTTTATTATTGGAATTTCCAATATTTTACATTGTTGAATCCAAATTAATTTATAAAACATTTTTTTAAGTTAATTTCCAATATTTTAGATTGGTGAATCCAAATTAATTTATAAAACATTTTTTCAAGTTAAAAATTCCTAAGTAATACATTTTTCATTATTATTCAAATATTTATTTTATTTTCAAAACGTTGCTATTTTGTACGTTTGCCCCATATGCTTAGTTCTTACACCACTGTTGCATAAATCTCTCTGTTCTCACTAACACAATCTCAGTTTTAGTTTTGCCGGGGTCTGGTTTAGATTATTGCGTAAACTATCTTCAACAGTACACTTTTATTACTTGCGGTAATACATGTTCAAAATTTTAGCGAAATCGGTTGACGCCCACGCCCACTTTTATATATGGGTATTGTAAAGTGACCTAATAAAAACATTTTAAGCGATATCTTTGTCAAATATATATATATTTTCCTTATTGAGCTCCAGGCCACAAATTAAATTAAAAACAAATTTTTAATTTTAATTTTTATTTGTCAATATTTCGATCTCAGCCTGAGATCATCATCAGGACTGGAAAAACAAACACAATGATTACATTTATATACATATATGTATTGATACATATGCTTAAATATAAACATAAACAGAGAAGCGAAACTTACACAAATTCCTTGTTTTAATCGACTGACTAGAAAATCAACAAAAAATATGGAACAGGTAACATTGGAAAAAATGAACAATGTAAACAAAATTTGGAGACATAAATACATATATAAGAAACATGAAAATGTAAACAATTGAAAATATACCGTAATGGTAAACAAAAATATACAGGAACAACAATACCTTGGAATAAGACGAACAGTAAGACATAAATATATACGTATACATATCGCTGCAGCTCTCCTTTGTTGTTGTTGCTTAAGCTTGGTTGAGAAACCAGTTTAGATGGGGATGCGCTCGAACAAACAAACATGCATTGTTATAATTGTTGTTGTCGAATGACCAAATTTCTATATACATGAGCGCAATTGTCAGTGTCGGACTTAAAGTTCATTCTCTTTGTACTAGGGGTGTTCAAAATGTGTAGCATTTCAAGGGTGTATCGCTTATGATAGTGTTTTTCATTGTCTAAAATTGCTACATTGTCAAAATCTGGATAATGTCCCGTACTGCCGCAATGGTATGACAAGGCTGTCTTGTTGTCCGAAGAATTATTCCTTAGTTTTATATTGGACTTATGAGCGGAAATCCTTGTCTTTAATTTGGATTTTGTTGTCCCCACATATACCTTTTCGCATACGTGGGACCCGTCACCACTGCATGGAATTTCATACACAACGTTGGATTTCTCATATTTCGGGATTTTGTCCTTAGTATTACTGTATAAGAGTTTTAAGGAATTGTTGTATGTAAATGCGATATTATAATTTTCTTTGTCATATATACTGGACCTTTTTATTCTTTCCGATATCCCCGGGACATATGTCATTGCTTTATATATCTTTGGTTCTTTATTTAATCTCTCTAATTTATTTCCAACGTAGAAGAGGTTTATCATTTTATTTGTCAAGTAGGAAGGAAAATCGTTGTTTGTCAGAATTTTCTTAATTAAAGGGATATTTTTCTTGTGGTATATTTTGTCACTTATGGAGAGTACTCTAGTTATAAAATTTTTGGCAGTATTTATAATAATCTTCTTTTCATGCTTCGAATGATAATTTATTAGCCTCCCTGATGCAGTGGGCTTTTCGTGCCAGTCAAAGGTTATTTTGTTGTTTCTTCTAATTATTAGTGTGTCCAAATAAGGTAGTTTACCGTTGTTTTCTTTTTCTATTGTGAATTTTATTGATCTATTATAATTGTTAAGCATGTGTAGTATATTATCTGCATCTTCTGCTTTGATGATGGCAAATAGATCATCGACGTACTTTGTAAGTAGTCTCGGTTTCTGCGCAGATTGTCTTTCAAATTTGCTAAGTAGGTCTTCCATAAATATGTCAGCTATTATAGGGGACGCCGGCGAACCCATTGGCATTCCTGATCTCTGTTCATATATTTTGTTGTTGAATTTGAAATACGAGTTTTCTTTGATGCAGAATTTTAGAATTGTCAGGAATAATTCCTTTGTCATGGATGTATGTTTTTGGATTTCTTCCCATCTTGAGGATATAATCTCAATGGACAAATCAACTGGGACACTAGGGAACAACGAGACAACATCTAACGACACTAAAATTTCATCATCATATATATACGAGCCTCCAATCTTATTTTTGAAATCCAATGCATCTCTGACGTTATATTTGGAGGACTTGGTCAAATTTTTGAGTATATTTGTCAAGTATTTACATATATTATAGGACGGCGAATTGACGGACGAACATATAGGCCTAAGAGGGGTGGCTTCCTTGTGGATTTTTGGTAAACCATAAATTCTGGGTGGGTTGGCTGTTTTACACGTAAGACAGTTTTTTTCATTTAGATCAATCAATTTGCTTTTGAACATTCTTTCTACTAAATCGTTGTTTTTATCCTGTAGCTTATTGGTAGGGTCACGTTTTAACACTCTATATGTAGTTATATCGTTTACTAATCTTTCCATTTTTGCATCATACTCAGATTTGTCCATTAATACCGTTACATTCCCTTTGTCAGCATTTAAAACCAATAGCTGTTTATTATTCTTTAAGAATTTTTGTGTAGAATGAAGTGTCTGGATTATAAATTTATCTCTAGCGGAAGCCGTTGTTCTATTCAAGTGATCACGCATTATTGTAGTCAAGTTGTTTCTTTCTATTTCTTGTCTTTCTTTATCCTTAATTGTTTGTATACAATTTTCACCGTCCGCTATAAATTTAAATAGTGGAAAGTTTTTGTTCTCAGTTGGTAAAGCATGTTTTGGTCCAAGAGATAAGAGCCACTGAATGTCTGTTGGTATGTCAATATTTGTTTTGTTACAAAACCATTTTGGTACCACCCTAATGTTTAATAGCTGTTGGTGTTTGGCTCTCAGATTTTCGTACTTCCTCTTTTGTGTATTTTTAACTTTTGTCGCTAATTTGTTTGTTAATATTTTCTCACTCTCGAACAATGCATTTGAGTCATGTATGTCAATTTGTTGTTTTATCAATTTTTCCAGCATATTTACCTCTTTTTGTTTTTGTCTGTATATTTCATGCTTCATTTCGAGGATTAAATTTACCAATTTTGTTTGCAAGTTGTTGACGAATGTAGAAACCGGGGTTGAGAACTTTGCTGGTATTTTGTTGTTGCAGGTGTTGTTATTTATTGTCCGTATGATGTTTTTGGTGGCATTGCTAACGAAATTGGGAATTAAGCCACTTCTTTTGCATCTCTCCATATACCTTGTCGATTCTGCTAGTCTAGTAATTTGTTGCAAAAAAAAAAAAAAAAAAAAAAAAAAAAAAAAAAATTTGTCAAATATAAACATAATTCATTGAAATTTTGTGGCATGAGTTCTAAAATAGACCGGAAACAAGAAAATGGGCGTGGCACCGCCTCTTTTTAGACAAAGGGATATACGAGATTTCGGAGCCCATAACTCGACAAATCATTAAGATATTATGACGAAACTTGGTTTATACACTTTTATAACTTGTGTTAATCGACACTCAAAAATTTATTGAAATAGGTTTATGACCACGCCTACTTTTTAACAAAGATATTTCTGGAACACCCTTTAGGAATTTGTAACGTGACATCTTTGTAACTAGAAGTCATAAAGGAATGAAATTTTGCACAAAGAATAATATTCTTATTCTTAGTTGGATCACTGAAAAAATTTCTGAAAATGGGCGTGGTTACGCCAACTTTATGCAGCACTCGCTTTATATAAAGTACACCGTGCTTCCATAAAATGCAAAGAAACTATGAAAGCATACAGCTGAGTATCTAATGTTCGATTACACTCAAACTTAGGCTTCCTTACTTGTTCTCTTATATGTTTTTATAGTTCACATTTTACATTATGCTTTAATTATATAAAAAAAAACAGATCGGGCAAATTTCCTCCGTTTTTAAAAGGTGTACTTATCATACAACATACGCTAGAGCACGCAAAAATCGTGTTTTGTTAGTTGAATAAAACACATTGCTTGCTAATAAAATTTGTATTATATTTAATTCAAGTGCGCCAACAGATGCATTAGTTGTATTTTTGAGGTATATGTGCAAAAATGGACCGACAAACAAGTTTCGATATTAGGAATAGAGTAATTGAACTGTTGAAACAAGGCAAAAAAGTATTAAAACCGTGTTAGGGCATATTCCTCTTAGCGTCTAACTTTCACTGTGAGCCCGTTTCATGAACTTTTCCGGTTTTAACTATAATTTTTATAACTCAAAATAATTTTCATCAAATATTTATTGAAATACTAAATTATGGTTTATTCTAAGATATACCTATGTACATAATTCTGTTTTTCAATCGGTTTGTGTATAATTTTTTATTTTCATAAAACTTCGCACAACATAACGTGGCTCATTTTCACTGCGACTTACTGTATGTATCAAAAGTATAGATACACATTTTTTCAAAACAAAAATGAAATATCCATGATTCCAATCGTTGCTACCCAATAAGCATTTTTGAATCCATTTGAATTTCATTGAGATCAAATCCATTTTCCAATTTCCAACAATAATTTTTAACTTGAAATCAGGAACAGCCCATTCTCTGGAAAAAAGGCGCTTTTTCGATATTAAAATGTTTCTGTTTCTCCACTTGAAAAAAATATTGGAATTTGACTTGAATTCTATCGATATTCTCCAACCAAAATCAAACGTCAGAATAAAGCTTTTGAGCAACAAACGCTCATCCGATTGAAATAAATGAACAAAAATGTAACAATTAAGATTGTCTGCTTGCCTTATTTGCTCACTTTTTTGTTATTCATTTAACAATATTTTATACACAAAAATTAGTTGAATTATACATTCCTCTTTAAATTTTATTCTTCTCACTTTTTAGTTTCTTCTTCTTGATTGGCGCTTAACCGTCTAGACGATTCTGGCCGAGTCCAACAGAGCGCGCCAATTGCTTCTGTTTCGTGCAGCATGGCGCCACTTGGGAACACCTAGGGAGGCAGCATCGCTGTCCACCTGATTTTCCCAACGCAGTGGAGGTCTCCCTTTTCTTTTGCGTTCAGCGGGTTTCGATAGAAATGCTTTCTTGGCCGGAGCGCCTTCGTCCATTCTCACGACATGACCTGCCCAACGCAGCCGCTGGATCTTTATTCGCTGAACAATGTCGATGTCTGTGTAAAGCTCGTACAGCTCATCGTTAAATCTCCGTCGATACTCGCCCACGCCAACGCGCAAAGGTCCATAAATCTTACGAAGAACTTTTCTCTCGAATACTCCAAGTGCCATCTCATCTGATTTTGAAATTGTCCATGCTTCTGCGCCGTACATGAGGACTGGAACGATGAGCGTCCTGTAGAGTGTGATTTTTGTTTGTCGAGAGAGGACTTTACTTTTCAGTTGCCTACTTAGTCCGAAGTAGCATTTATTGGCAAGCGTGATTCTTCGTTGGATCTCCGTGCTGACATCATTCTTGGTTTTAATGCTGGTTCCCAGATAGACGAAGTCCTTAACAGTTTCGAATTTGTAGCTATCAACATTGACGTGGCTGCCAAGGCGTGCTTTTTAGTTTACTTATTGCTAATATGATTCAATTTAATTATTACTAATTATGCTCTCAGTTCAGTTTGAATTTAAATTCGGAAATAATTATTTTCTCCATTTTAGAGTTATGTCCCATTTTGTTTGAGATCGATATGATTCCCGACAGCTTCTCGAGTCGTCCTCTAACGTTAGAGATTTGAGAAAAGGTCTAGTTCTCGAGTCATTCTTAAACCGATATCTAACCTAAATGTGTGTTGGATTTTCGCCATGAAAAACGGTCGTTTGAATTTAAATTATTTTCTTTCCTTTTCAACATTTTCGTATAAGCAGGGTTGCACTTTCTCGTACAGTTCTATTAATACATTTTTCCCAGAAATATAGAAAAGGGAATATACGGATACCAATGCCTTTACTACTTCGTTCACGTATACGCAAATTTTAATTCATGTAAGATTAACATGTTCGATCTTTACACATAGAATAGCAACAATTTTTTTCAAATTTCACGATTTTTTAAACGTTATTTTAGCTTTTAAACGTCATTTGACATTTTGGTAAATTCAACCAAATTTTAGTGTTGATGCAACATTGAGCAATTTTAAAATATACGCTATGATTCAAATATAAAATTTTATTCTTAAATGTCAATTGGAATTTGGTTTATTTAATATGATAATAGTGTCAATATAAACAAAAAAATGTTACAAAAAAAAGAACGTCAAAACTACATATTTTGAACATTTGGAGTTCTGCTGTTCGTGCAAAACGCAATTATTATTTTTTTTAATAAAAAGAAAATCTGGTGCCGTGGGAAGAGTTTAGCTTCATTGGAAGTGCGTGATAATGGCGTTTCCATTTATATTTTCAGTTTGCAAGTGAATTAAAAGTGAAATGCGTTTTTATTTCTAAAAGTTTTTAATGTAAAATATTTTCCTTATCCTCCTAATAGTTTGGAATTTTACCACGAGGAGGTCCTCCCATATCTAGTAATACTGAAGCACATTTTTTATTGAATGTTCATATCGCACCCTATATCACAAAGTGGCTATAGTTGTTATTCAACTATTTTATTTTATATAAAATAATTAATTTATTTTGTAAAAATTTATTTAACATATTTACATATTTTGATAGATAAAATTCTAATGAAATCTCTAAAGAAAATTTTTGATATTTCATATTACAAATAAACAAAATCATTTAAACAAATAAAATATTTTAAACATAAGGTATTATATACTAAAGTATATATCCCTACATTTACTCCCCCTTCTGAACTTCAATTGTAATTTTCTGAGCTTCAATTGTAATTTTCTGAAATTCAATTGGAATTTTCTGAACTTCAATTGTAATTTTCTGAAATTCAATTGTAATTTTCTGAAATTCAATTGGAATTTTCTGAACTTCAATTGTAATTTTCTGAACTTCAATTGTAACTTTCTGAACTTCAATTGGAAATTCTGAACTTCATTTGTAATTTTCTGAACTTCAATTGTAACTTTCTGAACTTCAATTGGAAATTCTGAACTTCAATTGTAACTTTCTGAACTTCAATTGGAAATTCTGCACTTCAATTGTAATTTTCTGAACTTCAATTGTAACTTTCTGAACTTCAATTGGAAATTCTGAACTTCAATTGTAATTTTCTGAACTTCAATTGTAACTTTCTGAACTTCAATTGGAAATTCCGAACTTCAATTGTAATTTTCTGAACTTCAATTGTAACTTTCTGAACTTAAACTGGAAAAGGTGTAGTTCTGCTGGGGAACATTTTAAATCTTCTTTAATGGAAGTTCTTACGCCTAATAGAATCCAGGGAAGAATTTCAGACCAATGTATAGAATCACCTGATGCTGTAATAGAAGTTTTTAATGTTCTATGAAATCTCTCAAAGAAAATTTTTGATATTTCATATTACAAATAAACAGAATCATTTAAACAAATAAAATATTTTAAACATAAGGTATTATATACTAAAGTATATATCCCTACAGTGGCACAACTCAAAATTTTTTTAAATTGAGTTTTTTACATAAATGTTACACAGAACATATCTCTAGCGATTGCCAAAAGAGCTTTTCAATAAGTGTCTCTTTTGACCGCAAAATTACCATTATACGTGGCCTTTTGCCATACGATTGCTTGTAAAGAAAAAAAGTTTTTTGGCTCTCCTGAAAATATTTGAATTTTGAGTTGTGTCACTTTATGATTTATGGTGCGATGTATTTTATTTTTGTAAATTGTAAAATCAATCTAGTTAATTTAACAATAAATTTAAGGTAAAATCAAAAAAATCCGTGTTTATTTAACTAGCTGAAATTACAAAATTATCTAGTTAAAAATGTAAAATCAACAGGAAAACATCTATCTGTTATTTTGTGCGCACGTGGACCGATGTGCGGAAAAAATGAATATATATCGCACACTAAATCATAAAGTGGCACAATTCAAAAGGGCCACGTATTTTTCAGTCAAAACTCCGAATAAACAGTTTTTTGTTGGCAATCGCTAGAGATATGTTCTGTCTACCGGTTTATGATGGAAAGTCGATTTAAAAAAATTTTGAGTTGTGTCACTTTATTATTTAGGTTGCGATATATTTTTATTAAAATCGTTTTCGTAGTGAAGAAAAAAATTCAGTAAAAACGGAGTAAATCCCAACTACTTTGCTCCCATTTTGGTACTAACAGCAATTCTACGAAATTGCACAGCATTGATTACTTCATTCTCTCCATTTTCGCACAAATGCAACGCATTTTTAAAATTGATCAAGAAGAAGACCATTTGAATTACCAAACTATTTAGTATAAACAATGTTCAACAGCTTCTCACAAAAGGAAATGTCAGTTTTCTCTCTCAGTTGGCTCTCTTCTGTTGGGAACCAGCTCATTTGGTTGCTAGTCGTTTGGTTTTTTTGGCAACTTGACTAGACAACGACTAGGAAAAGTAAACAACTTGATTAGAAAATGAGATAGTCGTTGACCAACAAACAGCTTGTAACTATGGCAGCAAATGTGACGGCGCGCAACTTGTAGTTTTTAGTGTATATACACACATACATGTATGTGTGCACACATTTTCAGCGATTCTAGGTCCGTTCGGCGGCTGCAAATTGCAGCAATTTGCAATCAAAGAAAAATATGTCTTGCTCTCCGAAAGAGAGAACCTTATGCGAATTTACTGGCAACGAACAGAACTTTGTCAAAATTTGCAGCAAATCAGCTGTTTGTCTTTATTCATAAGTGCATAACAAAATTAAAATATTACGAGATGGAATCGAAGGGAAATCTAAATGTGCAGTGTTCTACTACACTGTGGATTGGTCAAGGAATAAATCCAGAAAAGGAATTCTGCCGGCTGAGGGTTATCTTTTTAAAGTGCGGCCCAAGGCCGTCAACGCAAAAAGGTATTTCCTCGGTAATAGTGCGCAGTTTTGGTGTTTTGTTTGGTGGATTTGACAACTTTACCAACAAATATCTCATAAACTATAAGTTTCCGGCAAGTTTTTATTTCTGTTATGACATCTGTGAAAAAGTTATTTTTTCGGGGCGTGCGTCATTAATGGACAATTTTCCCACTTAAGTAGTGTACTACCTCCTATTTGCGATTCAACAACGCAGACTCCCGAGAGTGCAGACAATGATCCCACTGCGCTGTCATTAACACGTTTCCTTTTAGCTGGTACCTTATGAACAAATTAAATCATTTAAATAAACTTTATAAATTAAAATAATAAAATTTCCTCACTTAATTTTCTATTAAATCACATATATTCCCGATTTTCTTAGTTTTTTGACTTGAACTTTCGACTTTTTTTTAAATTGCAACCATATGATCGCATATGTTTTTTCAGTCTACTGAACTTTGCAACGACAAATTTTGTCAGTAAAACTTTTCAGCTTTCTCCGTCAATGAACTGTCAAAATTTCGCTCTCTTCTGCAAATTTTGACTAAGTTTTTGCCTCAAAAAACGCGATTTTGCAGTTTTTTCTGCAATTTGCAGCAATTTGCTGCCGCCGAACGGGTCTTCTGTTTTGGCATTTCCTTTTCATCCACTTCTCATCAAATTCATCGCAATTCATAAAGGTTGTTCTCTCTGTGTGATTTTGGCCTGGCAAATTTGCCGAGATGACATAAGTGTGATAAATTTGCCGAGCACAACAACAAAATACACGTCTTGTCAAATTTGGAGCTTCGGAAAATTTCTCATACCCCAACCCGTGATATTTGATATCATGAGAAAAATATCACGGGAAATGCAACCATGTTATTACATTCACAATAGTCTTCTATGAGAAGCGAGTTTAAATTTATGTTAATAGTTCCTTTTTTAAGTATTTTATTTTATTCAGATAAAAAATTAATTAATTCGAAATTGAAGCAAGCAAAGCAAAGCGACAAGAGTCGTATAAAGAGTGGAAATAATATGACTAACATGCTAGTTTACAATGAAGTCAGTTCGCATTTTATTTTCTTAAAGGTGCGCTCTCTCTGTGTGAGTAATTTCTCAAGATATCATGATATCTCGGCAAAAATTAGACAAAGAGAACAACAAAATACAAGAGTATTCCGGTTTAAAGCTTAGTATCGACCTCTCAAGAAACGCAAAAGTTCCATATAAAATGACGTACAAGAAATGCTCAAGAAACTTTTCTTGTGAAACTTTCTTGAGCGAGTATCGACCTCTCAAGAAATTTAATACACTTTTTTACCACTATTTTTCAACATAATGCGAACACAAAGAAATTTTGACGTCTGTTGGCTTTTGTTACATGTTGATAAAAATTGTGGTGAAATTGGAAAAATTTATCGGAAAAAATATATTGCACAATTTTTGTAATGATGCAAAGCGGAAGTTGACATCAATTTCTTACATCTACTTCCATTCCGGCCATCAAAATACCACAGTTTAGCAGTAATATAAGGTCATCCTCGTCGCCTTCGATGATTTCCTAAAATAACAACAAAATAAAACTATTGAAAACAAATATTTAAAGCTTTTATTTATTGTTTTTTAAGAACTTATCAATTTCTCATGTTTGCAAAATGGTTTATTTTGTTTACGTTTTTGATGATCTTCTTCGTTTCACTTGGTATTCACGGTGGAATATGTTATGGTACGCGTTTGACCTCGATTACGATCTGCGTTTTGTGGCGCCCTATGCCACCAACAGCGATGACCTCCTTGGACAACCTGATCAGCCCCACCATCTCGCCGCAACGCAGTGGCGGCGCAGGGCCTGCCCATCTGGGACTTGCGAGATATTAAGACGTCACTGGCTGACCAAAAAGCCATCGAGTCAGCACTTTGGGCGCCATCTGTTATGGTACGCGTTTGACCTCGATTACGATCTGCGCTTTGTGGCGCCCTATGCCACCAACAGCGATGATCTCTTTGGACAACCTAACCATTCTCACCATCTCGCCGCAACGCAGTGGCGGCGCAGGGCCTGCCCATCTGGGACTTGCGAGATATTAAGACGTCACTGGCTGACCAAAAAGCCATCGAGTCAGCACGTTGGGCGCCATCTGTTATGGTTGCCATTCGAATATCGAGTACGATCTACAATCGAGTGGAGCAGCAATGCATGGCGGTCGGCATGATCTCGGGTTGCACTGTGGCTAGTCATTGTCGGCTGGGCGGGGTTCTTGCCTACATTGCTGTCCTGCGCCATAAACAGAAAAAATTCATATCATGCCTTTTTCAAACCAATAACGAGAAAATCACACGAAAACAACATCCGGTTTGGCCGGATGCCACGGACGGACCGTTGAAAAATTCAAATATTCAAAAGGTAACCCGGAAAAATCAAATTCAAGAGGCCAGACGTCAGTTAAATTTAAATAAATGCAAACCGAGGGAAAATGTCGTTAAAATTTGGATATGAATTTTGAACGTACATATGTACGTTAAAGTCAGACGGACATTAGCAAAACATTTAAACCGGAAAAATTTAAAAATAGATGAGCGCACGTTAAATTTAAATAATCGCGGACGGACGAGAAAATAATCGTTGCACCAAAATTTAAATTTGAATGTACGTTGAAATCGATATGCACTAAATTTGAATAAACACCGTCAAAAAAAACTGTCAAAGTGAATTTAAATTTGAATATATATATCGCAAAAAAAATCGTTAAATTTGAATTTAATTTGAATCAACCGGAACGACCGATTATTAACAGGCATCTGAAAATACATAAAAGAAAGCTGAAATTTAAAACATATGGAAAATCAAAAAAAAGTTAAAGGCCGAACTCAAAAGGGGGTGGCGTTGCTGATGTTGTTGCAGCGCCGGTGCGTTTTTGTCCCACCCTAATCCATGGTTACTGTCGCACCCGAATACCAGTAACCCCTTACCTGTGGTGCGCCGCTGATGTTGTTGCAGCGCTGGTGCTTATCGACCCACCCTCATCCATGGTCATCAGTGCACCTAATTGTGATGACCCCGTACCTGAAATCCCTATGCCCTTTTAATTAAGGTGGATCAGCACTCCCATTATAATTTTAACAATTTATTTGGGATTCATTCGTCTCTTTTTATAGCTAAATCCTTACTCTACTTTTCCTTCATTTTAGTACACTAGGGCGCCCTTTTTTTTCCTTTTTACAGAGAAATTAAAAAAAAAATATATATATAAAATACGGAAAATAATATAAATAGCTTACGACCTATGCTCCGGTGGTAGTTGTTGATGTTGTTATGGTTGTTGGTGCTGTGTTGGTTGCTGTTTTTGCTGCTGCTGCTGAGGATGATGATGTTGTTGTTGCACTAAAATGCTTGAGCTGCTGTAGGCGCTATTGCTGTCACGACGCGGCGCCATAAGTGTGTGAGTGCCCAATTTTGTGGTGCGATTTTTAAAATGTTTGTTTTTTTTTGTTCTTTTATTTCAAAATTTCAATATCAAAATTTTCATGTACATAAATGCATTTTACGTGTTAATTTTGTTGCAAATGTTTCTATTACACAGTGAATATTGATTTTTTTTTTCCGTATCCGCTGTTTGTTGTCGTTACGGCAAAATTTTTGCTGTTTGCTGTTGTTGCAGCGACAAAATAAATTATCCGCTGTTTTTTTTTTTTGTTGCGGCAAAATTTTTACCGTTGGCCGTCGTTGCAGCGATGAAATTTTTTGCTTTTGGCTGTTGTTGTTGGAAAAAAAAATTTTTGGTTTTTTTACATATTTACATTTGTATGTAGCATATTTATATATGATATCCAATGTAATTTGTTTGTTGCAATTCATATTCATTTACATATGTAGTTAGTTAGCTTTTACATACATAACACAACACTTTGCTACATAACATAAATTTTTATGCTTAGTATGCACCTTTACATATTTTCCAATTGATAATAGTACAATTTTTATGTATGTTCTCGTTTATGTATGTTCTTTTCTTAAATTTGTTCGAAGTCAGACATTTAAGTACCATAAAATACAACACAAAAACATCGGGAAGTGGAAGAGTGGCTTGATTTATATTAAGTTGTAAAGTGTGTATTTATGCAGCAGTAAAACACAAGCACATTGAGCTTCTTGTTGCACACTTGCAAAAGCTAGTCGGCGCACTGCTTGCTAGCAAATTTCACAAATATCTAGTTTTTTTTATAGATGTATAGATGTATTGTGCAGTGTTAATTGCTTTTTTAAAAAAAAATATCGGCAGCGCACATAATTTTTTATTAATTTTTATCCCTATATATTTTTTTTTCTTACGGCCAACTTAACCGACTCTTTCTAACTCGCTTAACAGACTTTTTCCAACTCAACTGACTTCGACCGACCGACTCCTATCACGACTATTTCCCAACTCTGGCGACCGCCGTACTGAAATTTTTTTTTTTTGTTCAAGCGTGCCTTCCACCTTTTTATCCGTATTCATCTGGAAGAGTCCCGTTTCTTTTCGCATAGCCTGCAGTGGTGTAGTGACGTGTGCATAATAGTGGCGTGACTTTACGGTTACCCGAATGTCTATATCATGGTATGACGCTAGCAATGACACAAGCGAGATGGAATGCGGTTGCCATGACACACAAAAAAAATTACCAAAACTTTCGGAATAAAATGCCTCAAGCATTTTTCCCATGAAACTATCTCAAAAAAGTCGATTTTATTCGTGCCCTAGTAAATGTGCTACTGTAAAATTCTATTAGTGTGCGTTGGGAATATTAATAGACATTGTTGTCTTACGCTCAAATTATAAAATTGGTAAGAGACAGAAAAATCTGATTAATGAAACAATAGTATAAATATGTGGTAAATAATTAATTAATTTTCTGTGAACTATGTAAAATTTAAAATTGCATAGAGCGCATAAGAACATTATATAATATGTACATTTGAAAGTACTAAATCACCGAATAACCATGTGTTACGTATTTTCACAATAAGAAGTATTCATGGCAATCCTGGACAACCAGTTTGTTCATAACCAAACATGTGATTATCCCGCCATTGGAAAGACTGT
Source organism: Urophora cardui (assembly GCA_960531455.1). Taxonomy (NCBI): domain Eukaryota; kingdom Metazoa; phylum Arthropoda; class Insecta; order Diptera; family Tephritidae; genus Urophora; species Urophora cardui. Next base: position 95,974,676 of record OY482672.1, read on the forward strand.
CAAGGTTGGGATGGGAAATTTCAGTTAAGCTTTCCCAATGAAAGGCCTACTTATAGAGGTTGGCGCGAAAGCTTGCCTATTTGCAAAAAAATTTTACGTGCAATCTATATGGATTGAGATCTCAAAAATGCAGCAGAACTATATAACCATCTAGAAGAATAAAACAAATCAATTTAAATTTCGGATACAATTACTTATTTAAAATTTGTTTATACTCTTAGTGGAGGAAGAAAAGAATTAATTACAGGATTTAAGAAAAAAAAGAAGAAAAAGCAAAAAAGTTACAATTGAAATATCTGGTAACTGAATAGGAAAATACAAATCTTTATTATTGCCAGAACACCAGCAATGGTGAATGAAAGTTACTCGAACAGGGAAATTGCTCTTGTCTAAAAAAAATTTGTCAGCTGTCCCATGGAGACAACCTTGTTTTGCAGTGCAGCCACCTGTTACACTAGCCCACAGCTCAACCACACAAGGTCGACGTGAGAGGGAATCGCTCTTCTTCTTCCTGTTCTTGGCTTAAGTCAACTTATCATCTGTTGTCTTGATTTTACAATCTTACATGCGTTGTTCGTAGAAATAAGTTGAATGCCAAGTTGCGTGTTCTCTGGCTTTTACCCCGCTGTTGACATTTTGAAGCAAACCGTCTAACGCCAATCGCATATTCTCCCTCACATGCGACGACCTGTCTTGTTTGGGCCACGCGTCATCCATTCTTCTTCCCCGTCCTAGCACGTCGGCCATTATGAATTGGAAGTTATTGGAAAAGTACTAAGAAAAAAAACTACTGAAATAGTGGTGCTGCCACACAGACAGAATTGAGCAACCGAAATTAACCCGTTTGTGATCGATATCAGCATTGACATCGATAGCAAACCATAACAGACCTGCTTCGCTTCGAAGACCTAACGAGGGAGCGAACAGGAAAAATGGTTTGCCTGTAAGGTTGTTGCGATAATACTCAACCATTAACTACGTGGGGCACGACTCACCCCTAGATAAGAGTCTCAAATTCTACCACAGCTAACCGGGCAACAGAGGCTCCATCAGGTGATATCAAAAAAAAACATATGGCTATATGAACATGTCCAATCTAGTAATGTATGAAAATCCGAGATTAATTGATAGTCAGGTATAATAAAAAAAATTCATTTGGAAAAAAAACCAAATGTGTAAGTCCGGTGTTGCGGTGGTTCTCTATTGACTTAGGCCAGAGAAGCCTACCCCCCTAAGTGCCGATCTTGGTCGGTCTTAACAACCTGTCCCCCCCGGCTGATTCAACCCCGCACGTTGAACCCAGGACAGGCGGTCTTGAAAAAGACCCTTAGTCCGCTGGTTTCTCGCCCCCCGGAATGGGCTTTACAAAAAAAAAGAAAATTATTTTGTTTCCTATTTTAAGGCTTCGCGGCCTTAGACATTTTTTTACAGGAGAACGCGTCTAAACTCCGAATACAATCACCCTATCAGCTGGTCTATGGTCCCTAACCTCGCGAAGCTGGACAAAAAAAAACTTTAACAGGAAAATCATCAGAACTCCGTTTTAATAGACATTTTTGTATTGGAGAACTCGTCAAAACTCCGTAAGGTTAGGCATTTGATATAGGAGAACTCGCCAAAACTCCGTAAGGTTAGGCATTTGATATAAGAGAACTCGCCAAAACTCCATATAAGCAGACCAATTGGAATATGGACTGCTAGATGGTCCACGGTTCCCGATGGGAGCGCTTGTGATCCACCTAAATCATAACTGCTCGGGGAGAATACTGGGCGAATTGTCCCCGACCGCAAAGACGCCCAGCGGAGTCTTATTGAGGACGGATATCAGAAGCATGGAATCGTCCTATTAATCTCCCTGTTAAGTCTTCTAAGTCATACAGTGCATTGCCCACTTTTCCACGAACTCGACACTTAATATATTTTGGCAGGAATTTCGCGTTTATGCCCTGTTTGAAGTTACTCAAGGCAAAATTTCTTCGAAATACTTCTTGACCTTCTCTATAATTCACAAGCCTAGAGCGCTTATTGTAAACCTGCTTGACTCTCTCATTTGCCTGCGCTAGGTTTTTACGGATTTGCTCGTGTATTCCTGATAACCTGTCAGCTTTGCTCACTATCGGTACCCGATCTTCCTTCAGGCTATCCAATTTCTCTAATAACTTATACGCGGATGCGTGTTGGACCATATTCTGACCATATAATGCAAAGTACGGAGAGCACTGAATTGATGTATGAAAATCACTTCTTAAAACTGATAGAATTTCGGGTATATGTTTGTCCCAGTCCGTATGATCCTGCTTATCTTTTAGGAAAATTCTTATCTTGGAAACTATCTCTCTATTCACGCGTTCAGACGCATTAGCTTGTGGGGAATACATTCCTGTTCTTACATGCGTCACACCATACTTCTCAAAGAATGCTTTCATTTCTTTTGAGATGAATTGTTTCCCATTATCGCTGTGGATATATTCTGGGATCCCTATAGCTGGAAAAATATCTGTACCGAAGTAGTTCATTACATTGATAGTTGTCGCTCTCTGCATTGGCTTCAGCCACACATACTTTGAAAAATGGTCTAAAATAATAAAAAGAAACTGGTTCCTACGTTTGGATCTCGGATAAGGTCCTAAGAAGTCGCAATATAAGCGCTGAAAAGGTCTCTCTGTAACAAAAGCGCTTCCTATAGGTGGTCTTGACTGCTGATTCGTTGCTTTTACAGCCTTGCAAGTTTCACAATCCTTTACATAATCTCTAACGTCCCTAGCTTGTTGTGGCCAGAAGTATTTCCACCTAACCCGTTCCAATGTCTTTTGCCAACCTCCGTGATAACTCCTAACCGCGTCATGTGCCATTCGTATTGCTTCCTCCCTGAGTCCTTCGGGCAACCACAACCGCCATAACGAGTCTTCTTCACCCTCCACACCCTTTCGAAACTTAACCCTTTTAAAAACCAACCCGTCTCTGACACATAAATCCGGGAGAGCCTCACCATTTACTGTGATTGTTCTGATGAGATCTAGATACTCATTGGCTCTAAATTCCGATGAGTCTAAGTCTATTTCGTAAGGCGCGGGAGATGAAGTCAACTCGTCAACGTCAAAACGCGACAAGGCGTCCGGTACTACGTTCAGAGCCCCCTTACGGTGCTGCATTTCGAAATCATATCTCTGTAGTAACAGTGACCATCTAGCTAACCTACCACTAAGGTCTTTTTGCGTCATCAACCATTTAAGGCTTGAGTGGTCCTTCATTATACGAAATGGCAGCCCCTCAACGTAGGGTCTGAAACTCTTGACACTAACAATTGCGGCGAGACATTCGAACTCGGTGACTGTATAGTTGCGTTGAGCATTATTTAATTTTTTTGAAACGAAAGCTATTGGATGCTCTGCACCATTGTCATCGACCTGGAATAACACGCCTCCTACTCCTATTTTGGAAGCATCACATTGAATGACAAATTCTCTAGAAAAATCAGGTTGAGCTAAGACTGGAGCGGAACTCAGAGCTACTTTAAGTTTTTCGAAGGCTTCTATTGCTTCTGGAGTGAGTTTGAAAGGACCAGGTGACTTACGTAAACAATCTGTCAAAGGGCCTGCTAAATCTGCGAAATTGGTAATAAATGCCCTGAACCAATTTGCCATACCCACGAACCTGCGAACCTGTCGAGGAGATTTGGGAATGGGGAAATTTTGCATTGCCTCTATTTTCTCTGGATTCACTTTCAAACATCCACTGCCTATAACATACCCTAAGTAACGAATTTCTCTCTGGCAAAATTTACTTTTACTCACATTAATTGTAAGGCCTGCACTTTTCAAGCACCTCGCAACATCTGCTAAAAGTTTGATGTGGTCGTCAAAATCCGCACTACATACCAACAGGTCGTCCAAATAAACAAACACATGTTCTCGCATACACGAGGGAATTGCTTTGTCCATGAGTCGACTCATTGTTTGCGGCGCATTACACAGCCCAAAGGGCATGACCTTGTAATGGTACAAGGGTTTACCTGGCACCGCAAACGCTGTCTTCTCTTTTGACGACTCAGTTAGTTTAATTTGGAAGAACGCGTCTTTTAAGTCGATACCACTAATAAAGTGCGTATCCTTTAAACGACTCAGTAACCCGTTGATATGCGGCAGCGGATATGAGTCCTTTTTCGTAACTGCGTTTACCTTCCTAGAATCTATGCAGAGCCTAACTTTACCAGGTTTCCGTACTAACACAACTGGGCTACACCATGGCGAATTCGACTCTTCGATGACTCCCATTTTCAATAATCTATCAATTTCGCTGTAGGCTTCAGCCTGCCTTGGTGGCGAAAGAGGAAAATGTTTGCTTTTAATTGGGACTGCGTCACCCGTGTCAATGTCGTGCTCCACCAGCTGTGTTTGCCCTAGGCCTAATTTTTCAAACGACGGAAACCTATCAATAACTTTTTGCAAATCGTATTTCTGGGATGGAGTCAAATCATGAAAATTCGGACCTTCTTCTCTATCTTCCTTTGCTTCTAGACAAGATACACTTGGAAATATTTCGGGAGCTAAAGCAAATGCTTTCCAAAAATCTACCCCGAAATAGGCTTCCTGGAGAAGCGAAGGAACAAGGTAAAAAGATATAGATTTTGTTGTATTTTTAAAAGTGACAGGCAATGAACTGCAACCTATTATCTTCCGTTTGTCGCCGCCTGCCGTATATATACATTCGTTCATTTCCTTATAGTTAAGATTGTTTTCTTCTAGAAATTTCAAACAGTCCTTACGCACGATAGAGACATTGGCTCCTGAATCTAATAATCCCACTAGTGATCCATTTCCTATCCTCACCCTAATCATTGGTCTTTCATCGTCTGTAAGGACGAGTGTGGTGCTTTCTCCTCTTCCTACACTGCAAAATTATTTCGGGTGGATATGGTTGGGAATCATTCGTGAAAATATTTGACTTAACCAATTGATAATTTTGTTCTCTTTCTTCTAAACTGGGTCGGAAAATGGTCTGACAACTCACATTTCTAACTGAAGCTTTCAAAATACTAATTGGCCGAGAATTTGTTTGTGACGAAGTTGGGCCATTTGAATCTGAACTATTTGAGTTATCCGTGCTATCAGGGAAAGTTACTATTGGTGTTTGCTGACTACTTGCGGAACTGGCCGAAAGTGGACTAGGCTCAGTACTCGCGACGATTGGCTGGGTATTGACTAAAGTGGGGGCTATAGTCCCGAACGAGTTTCCCCCTCTCTCTTCTCGCTCGGATAACGGTTTCCCTGACCACGGTGGTCGTGGGGACACTTCGGAGTCAACACTCCTCTCTGCCCGCATTTGAAACAAAACTGAGATTTGATGGGCTCCTCACAGTAAATATAAGAATGGCCCATTGCCTGGCAATTCCAACATTTAATCCCTGAGTAGTCTGGCTTACCCATACGACGATAACTCAACGCTTCTACCTGCGGATCTACTATATAATCTTCGTTTTCGACCCTACATTCTGGAGCTATGGCACGTGCTTCGTTTACGCTTGGCCTATGGTAATTTGAGACTAAGTTTCTGCTCTCTTTCAATACTTGCTCACCTCTTCGAGCCACATCGCGAAGGTCGTGCAAACTTCTTACATTCGCGTTAAACAGCATTAACTTCAAATTACCATTGACGTTGCGTTTGATAATATCTATTAACAAGGCCTCAGACATGGGCTCTCTAAGTCTCGCGTTTAATGCCAGAATATCCGTGTGGAAAACGTCATATGTCTCATTTGGTTTTTGTTTGCGCACTGAGATTTCCATCATCAGCTCATGGTCCGTCTTTAGGGTGCCGAATTCCCGTTTTAAAGAGTAACTCAAAAATGGATAAGTTGCATTAGAATTTTGTTTGGTAAATAACCAATACCATTCTTCGGCACGGCCTGACAAGAAAAGGTGAAAACTGGCCATAAGCTGATCTTCCGTACACTGCGTGCGCTCACGCAAGGTGTCCAATTTAAACAAAAAATCTGAAACACTACCAGTACCGTCATAAGATATCTTCCAGTCTTGTGGTTTCACAACCGTGTTACTAGGCGTGGGAATAATTGGGTTTCTAATGAAAGTCGGTGCTTGGTTCGGCTGCTGCCTAGCCTCATCCCTAACAAAATCCGCCGATGATCGAGGGGCTGCAGCTACAGCATTCAGGGCATTCACATTTTCCCTAATAGCTCTCATCTCATGGCGCAGCTCTTCTTGTGACGTTTGGAATAATTGGTGTAGAACGTGTACCCACGAATTCAAAGGAGACACTTCGGGATGGGTCTCTTGGTTGGAAGCCCTATCATTGTAAGCGTTTTGTAACCGAACTTGTGGTGAAGCGCTAGCCTCGTCTACAGTATTTGTCGCGCATTGCTCAGGCGGATCCGGCATATTCCTAATAAGACTGTCTAGATCGAGGATATTTGCACTAGCCGGTCTATCATATTTTCCCGAAGGGTCATTATTTGGGACATCCCTGAATGGATCCACTGTTGTCCGGCTGACTATTGGGGAATGCATTACTAAAGGTCGGCTCGCTGGGGGTTTCGGAGTTGCACCTCTACTTCCTCCTCCTCTATAATATCCCCCGCTACCTCTGTTTTTAGAACCACTACCTCTAGTCGAACTCCTAGTTTGCATCCCTTCAGCCGACTGCTGAGTGTTTTGAGACATTTTCAAAAAAAAATCGAACGTTTGAGCGCTTCAAAAAAAAAAAACAAGGCACGCTTGAACGGTTGTATCAAATCTAAAGCAATTAACTGCTTGAATAAGTCACGTTTGGTGTTAAAGCTCAAAAGCAAATATTTGTACAATTACCGAAATTTAGATCTTTATCTTGATTAAAAATTAGATCGCATCCAAAGGAAAATAACAAACTTTGGTTTTCGTGTTTGGTGGAACTTTCAGCAATTATTTATAACGATTAATTGCTATTTAAATCTCCATGCCGGTAAAAATTATGTCATATCTAAGAAATTATAATACGTTGTCGCGTTTGGTGAAAAAAAAATCAAGCAATAATTGTAATAATTATTTGCGATTCAAAAAAAAATTATCTTAAATTTAACTAACAATATCGGTTCAAAATGACTTCGCTTATAAAAAAAAAATATTTGTATAAATAAACGTGTTCATATACGTGAATATGTAAATGTAAAAAGATATATAATGCAAAATATATATATGTTCGTTGTTCAATGGGAATGCTGACCTCCCATTATGAAAGGCCCCTTGAAAAATAAAAACACAAAAAAAAAATTTAAGACGGTGTGTGCCAACTGGTCTCCAGCGCACCAACCGCAATGCAGGGTTGCTCGGAAGCTAAATCCCTGAGACAGGCTGGCTAACTAAAAGATAGTTAGCAATAACAAAAAAATTAAAATTTTGCGAAATACCAATCTATCCCCGCCGCAATGAAAGGAACGGTTTGAATCCGCTATCCCCAGACTTGCGGATATAGACAATACATCCTCCGGTCTCAGCTCAGCCCATCGCCATGAAGTGGTGCTAAATGTTCCAAGGCACCCAACTCAGGCATGAGATGAACTGAGGCCTGCATCGCATAATAAAAGAAAAAGACAAAACAAAAGAAATTTGCAAAATACCCTCCTAATCTCCGCCGCAATGAAAGGAACAGCTAGAGGCTGCTTTCCCCAGACTTGCGGAGATGAAAAGTACTAACTCAGGTCTCAGACCAACCCATCGCAATGACAGTGGCGCTAGGTGCAACCAACTCAGACGCGGGATGGCTGAGGCCTAAATTGCAAAAAAAAAATCACGAAAACAAAAAAAAAATAAAAGGACGAATTTTCCTAATGACCAACATCCTTGGCTCCGCCGCAATGAAAGGCATGGTTTAAAGCCGCTACCCCAGACTTGCGAAGAAGGATTTGTTAGCTTAGGATCCAGCTCAACTCATCGCAATGAAGGCGGTGTTCGAATCACCACCCCAGACGCGAGATGAGCTGGGCCCCAAAAGAAAAAAAATCCGATACACAAAACTGCACAAAATACATATTCGGCAAAAGTTTATAAAAATAAATACTGAATCTAGCGGACATGCCCCTCGGACGACAGTGAAAACAAATTTAAATTACAAAAAAATACGTGCGTTCAACACTGCCTCTTCGGGTGAAATGCAAAAGAAAACGGACAATATGACGTAAAGTCTCGTGGAGCCTTGAGCCACTGACACCAATGACTCTCCAATCATCCCGATCAATCTCATCATCCCGCCGCAACGCAGTGGCGGCTACTGAGGCTGCCAATCTGGGACTTGCGGAATAATGAAACTTCACTGAACGACCAGAAAACCACCGAAGCCAGTACCCCAGGACAACACGTTGGGCGCCATCTGTTATGGTTCGCGTTTGACCTCGATTACGATCTGCGCTTTGTGGCGCCCTATGCCACCAACAGCGATGACCTCCTTAGACAACCTGATCAGCCCCACCATCTCGCCGCAACGCAGTGGCGGCGCAGGGCCTGCCCATCTGGGACTTGCGAGATAGTAAGGCGTCACTGGCTGACCAAAAAGCCATCGAGTCAGCACGTTGGGCGCCATCTGTTATGGTTGGCATTCGAATATCGAGTACGATCTGCAATAGAGTGGAGCAGCAATGCATGGCGGTCGGCATGATCTCGGGTTGCACTGTGGCTAGTCATTGTCGGCTGGGCGGGGTTCTTGCCTACATTGCTGTCCTGCGCCATAAACAGAAAAAATTCATATCATGCCTTTTCAAACCAATAACGAGAAAATCACACGAAAACAACATCCGGTTTGGCCGGATGCCACGGACGGACCGTTGAAAAATTCAAATATTCAAAAGATAACCCGGAAAAATCAAATCCAAGAGGCCAGACGTCAGTTAAATTTAAATAAATGCAAACCGAGGGAAAATGTCGTTAAAATTTGGATATGAATTTTGAACGTACATATGTACGTTAAAGTCAGACGGACGTTAGCAAAACATTTAAACCGAAATTTAAATCGGACGGAAATACTGACAATCGACGGAAAAATTTAAAAATAGATGAGCGCACGTTAAATTTAAATAATCGCGGACGGACGAGAAAATAATCGTTGCACCAAAATTTAAATTTGAATGTACGTTGAAATCGATATGCACTAAATTTGAATAAACACCGTCAAAAAAAACTGTCAAAGTGAATTTAAATTTGAATATATATATCGCAAAAAAAATCGTTAAATTTTAATTTAATTTGAATCAACCGGAACGACCGATTATTAACAGGCATCTGAAAATACATAAAAGAAAGCTGAAATTTAAAACATATGGAAAATCAAAAAAAGTTAAAGGCCGAACTCACAAGGGGGTGGCGTTGCTGATGTTGTTGCAGCGCCGGTGCGTTTTTGTCCCACCCTAATCCATGGTTACTGTCGCACCCGAATACCAGTAACCCCTTACCTGTGGTGCGCCGCTGATGTTGTTGCAGCGCTGGTGCTTATCGACCCACCCTCATCCATGGTCATCAGTGCACCTAATTGTGATGACCCCGTACCTGAAATCCCTATGCCCTTTTAATTAAGGTGGATCAGCACTCCCATTATAATTTTAACAATTTATTTGGGATTCATTCGTCTCTTTTTATAGCTAAATCCTTACTCTACTTTTCCTTCATTTTAGTACACTAGGGCGCCCTTTTTTTCCTTTTTACAGAGAAATTAAAAAAAAATATATATATAAAATACGGAAAATAATATAAATAGCTTACGACCTATGCTCCGGTGGTAGTTGTTGATGTTGTTATGGTTGTTGGTGCTGTGTTGGTTGCTGTTTTTGCTGCTGCTGCTGAGGATGCTGATGTTGTTGTTGCACTAAAATGCTTGAGCTGCTGTAGGCGCTATTGCTGTCACGACGCGGCGCCATAAGTGTGTGAGTGCCCAATTTTGTGGTGCGATTTTTAAAATGTTTGTTTCTTTTTTTTGTTCTTTTATTTCAAAATTTCAATATCAAAATTTTCATGTACATAAATGCATTTTACGTGTTAATTTTGTTGCAAATGTTTCTATTACACAGTGAATATAGATTTTTTTTCCGTATCCGCTGTTTGTTGTCGTTACGGCAAAATGTTTGCTGTTTGCTGTTGTTGCAGCGACAAAATAAATTATCCGCTGTTTTTTTTTGTTGCGGCAAAATTTTTACCGTTGGCCGTCGTTGCAGCGATGAAATTTTTTGCTTTTGGCTGTTGTTGTTGGAAAAAAAAATTTTTTGTTTTTTTACATATTTACATTTGTATGTAGCATATTTATTTATGATATCCAATGTAATTTGTTTGTTGCAATTCATATTCATTTACATATGTAGTTAGTTAGCTTTTACATACATAACTCAACACTTTGCTACATAACATAAATTTTTATGCTTAGTATGCACCTTTACATATTTTCCAATTGATAATAGTACAATTTTTATGTATGTTCTCGTTTATGTATGTTCTTTTCTTAAATTTTTTCGAATTCAGACATTTAAGTACCATAAAATACAACACAAAAACATCGGGAAGTGAAAGAGTGGCTTGATTTATATTAAGTTGTAAAGTGTGTATTTATGCAGCAGTAAAACACAAGCACATTGAGCTTCTTGTTGCACACTTGCAAAAGCTAGTCGGCGCACTGCTTGCTAGCAAATTTCACAAATATCTAGTTTTTTTATAGATGTATAAATGTATTTTGCAGTGTTAATTGCTTTTTTAAAAAAAAATATCGGCAGCGCACATAATTTTTTATTAATTTTTATCCCTATATATTTTTTTTTTTCTTCCGGCCAACTTAACCGACTCTTTCTAACTCGCTTAACAGACTTTTTCCAACTCAACTGACTTCGACCGACCGACTCCTATCACGACTATTTCCCAACTCTGGCGACCGCCGTACTGAAATTTTTTTTTTTTGTTCAAGCGTGCCTTCCACCTTTTTATCCGTATTCATCTGGAAGAGTCCCGTTTCTTTTCGCATAGCCTGCAGTGGTGTAGTGACGTGTGCATAATAGTGGCGTGACTTTACGGTTACCCGAATGTCTATATCATGGTATGACGCTAGCAATGACACAAGCGAGATGGAATGCGGTTGCCATGACACACAAAAAAAATTACCAAAACTTTCGGAATAAAATGCCTCAAGCATTTTTCCCATGAAACTATCTCAAAAAAGTCGACTTTATTCGTGCCCTAGTAAATGTGCTACTGTAAAATTCTATTAGTGTGCGTTGGGAATATTAATAGACATTGTTGTCTTACGCTCAAATTATAAAATTGGTAAGAGACAGAAAAATCTGATTAATGAAACAATAGTATAAATATGTGGTAAATAATTAATTAATTTTCTGTGAACTATGCAAAATTTATTGCATAGAGCACATAAGAACATTATATAATATGTACATTTGAAAGTACAAAGTCACCGAATAACCATGTGTTACGTATTTTCACAATAAGAAATGTTCGTGGCAACCCTGGAGAACCAGTTTGTTCATAACCAATACATGTGCATATCCCGCCATTGGAAAGACTGTCAAGGTTGGGATGGGAAATTTCAGTTAGAGCCTATACACACTTGCGACTCAATCGATTTGGTCGAATTGGACTGTTGTATTCACACTACTCCAACTATTTAGTCGAATCGGTGGCAGCTATTCACACTTGAGACTAAATAGTCGTGCGATTGACAATGACATAGTGTTGCCAATGTTCACATTTTACTGAGCAAATTTTACATTAGTGGTCTTCATATAAAGTGATGAAGTATTAAATTGTTAAAGTTTATCTGCATTCTTACATGAAAGCACCTTCTTGTCAGCTGTCAACTTGATTAATAAATAAAAAACAATAAAATAAACAAAAAGTGCATACATTGTTTGGCTTTGTTTCTTATTAAACTAGCAACTAGCTGTCAAGTAAATGAAAAGAGAAAAACGGAAGGAATTACGCTCATAAAGGCGAAACGAACAGAAGTACAAGAAACGGAAAAATAGTAAAAATCAGCCATTAATAATTTTCATGAAATTTCATTTTCATTATTTCTATTTTAAAATGCGATTAATGACATTTGAAGAGAACAACAATATCAAGAAACATATGAAAACGGAAGTAAATATCCTTAGTTAGATAATTCTTGTCTATAACTACACCATTTCCAGATGGATTTTTAGAAAGCGTCAACTGGATTTTAGAAAGGGGAAATTGGATCTTAGAAATGTCAATTGGATTTTAGAAAGGGGAAATTGGATTTTAGAAATGTCAATTGGATTTTAGAAAGGGGAAATTAGATTTTAGAAATGTCAATTGGATTTTAGAAAGGGGAAATTAGATTTTAGAAATGTCAATTGGATTTTAGAAAGGGGAAATTAGATTTTAGAATAGCCAAATGGATTTTAGAAAGGGAAAATTGGATTAGAAATGTCGATTTGATTTTAGAAAAGGGAAATTGGACTTTAGAAACTGTAAATTGGATTTTCGAAAATTTATATAATTATTAATTTATACTTTCATACGCAATAAAGAATTTCTATTCGAAAAATTCTGTGTAAAATTTATTTTAAACGCACATTCTGAAATCCAATTCACGCTTTCAAAAATCCAATTTTGTTTTTTAAAATCCTTTTAACGCTTTCTAAAATCCAATTGACATTTCTAAAATCCAATTTCCCCTTTCTAAAATCCAATTGACATTTCTAAAATCCAATTTCCCCTTTCTAAAATCCAGTTAACGCTTTCTAAAATCCATCTGGAAATGGTGTAGTTAATAAGAAACGAACCTTTTGTTTTTAAACATTTTGAAAATATTAATTGAAATATTCAATCTACAATTTACCAAAAGTGAAATAAAAGTAGTGCTGTCAGCATGGCAACTCTTTCCACTACGAATATCACTGTTGTTGTTGTAGTCGTTCGACTAAATTGTCTCAAGTGTGAATACGTAGAAGGGCGCCTTGCTGATCAAGCAGTTGTACAACTGTTTCAGTTGGAAAAAAATTGGGCTGCAAATCCAACTGTTTCAGTTGTACAACTAATTGAATGTAGTGTGAATGCTTCCATACATTCCCATGCAAATCAACATTCGACTAAATCGATTGAGTCGCAAGTGTGTATAGGCTCTTAAGCTTTCCCAATGAAAGGCCTACTTATAGAGGTTGGCGCGAAAGCTTGCCTATTTGCTAAAAAAAATTTTACGTGCAATCTATATGGATTGAGATCTCAAAAATGCAGCAGAACTATATAACCATCTAGAAGAATAAAACAAATCAATTTAAATTTCGGATACAATTACTTATTTAAAATTTGTTTATACTCTTAGTGGAGGAAGAAAAGAATTAATTACAGGATTTAAGAAAAAAAAAGAAGAAAAAGCAAAAAAGTTACAATTGAAATATCTGGTAACTGAATAGGAAAATACAAATCTTTATTATTGCCAGAACACCAGCAATGGTGAATGAAAGTTACTCGAACAGGGAAATTGCTCTTGTCTAAAAAAAATTGTCAGCTGTTCCATGGAGACAACCTTGTTTTGCAGTGCAGCCACCTGTTACACTAGCCCACAGCTCAACCACACAAGGTCGACGTGAGAGGGAATCGCTCTTCTTCTTCCTGTTCTTGGCTTAAGTCAACTTATCATCTGTTGTCTTGATTTTGCAATCTTACATGCGTTGTTCGTAGAAATAAGTTGAATGCCAAGTTGCGTGTTCTCTGGCTTTTACCCCGCTGTTGACATTTTGAAGCAAACCGTCTAACGCCAATCGCATATTCTCCCTCACATGCGACGACCTGTCTTGTTTGGGCCACGCGTCATCCATTCTTCTTCCCCGTCCTAGCACGTCGGCCATTATGAATTGGAAGTTATTGGAAAAGTACTAAGAAAAAAAACTACTGAAATAGTGGTGCTGCCACACAGACAGAATTGAGCAACCGAAATTAACCCGTTTGTGATCGATATCAGCATTGACATCGATAGCAAACCATAACAAATAATAAACCTTAGTTTTGAACATAAGTGTTGTTAAGTATTAAACTATGTTCGAATCAGTGTTAGGTAGCGTTTATGCGAAATCATATGTATTTTTTGACAGCACATTTGAATTTTTAACAGCAAATTTATATTTTCAGCAAGTTTTAGATTAAATCTTCAGAAAGAATATATTAAATGGTTAAAAAATGGATTCCATTGCTGCTGCAGCTTTTTTTAGTGGAAAAATAAATGGGAAAACAAAGGAATTTGAAAATTAATTTTAATTAAATTTTTTAAAATATTGCTTTCTACTATAAAGAAAAAAGTACCAACATATATTAAAACGGCATTTATAGAATACTGTCACCAAGAATACCTTGTACTTCGGAAATTAACACCGGCTAAGCTTGAATGAACCAATTTTATCTATTTATTTACAAACTACTGGAAATTTTTCAGTGAAACTTTCAGGAAATATTCTTTGGATGATAATTCATCTATCAACTATTATTAAATTATAAAATTATTAAAGTTCTCCAAAAAGAGAATTCTCCGGGCTGAGGTTTTTGTTAAAGCGCGGCCGAAGGCCGTTGACGCAAAAATGTCTTCCACACACACATTGCTTTAGCAAGGTATATCTCTTGCACTATAATCGTCCGGCCGGAGGAACTTTTTTTGTGATCTGTGATAGGATCGTGGTTCATTATATACAAATTATCCCTTAACACCAGTGGTAGATTATTGCGATTCTCCCACCTTAACTATTAGTAATTTTAAATTATGAAAAACTTAACTCCATGAACTCAATGGTAATGAAAATGCCAACTTTAGTGAAAATAACACTTATAGCTTACTCCCAAAAAGTTTCATGTGAAAACCCCTTGCAGTTTTACACTATTTATAGTAATATGTTATACTGATGCAATCCATGGATGACGCTCCACACTGGTCGCATACCAACAAGTTTGTATGGATCGCAAAACATAAAAACAAATTTGAGACCCAGGTTGCGATCCATCAAATCGTGAATATGTATATATCGCATAGCAGGAATTTTGTGATTCGCCAGGGCGCGTTGAGCATGAACGGAAAGTGAGCACGTTTATTCGATTTGTTAGTTTCTCGTGCAAATGTTTGTAAATCATGTCGGATGGCGATATTTTAAACCTTTAAAAAGACAGTCGGACAAAAATGCTTAAAGGAGTACATCCTGGCACAGAAATTATGCCCGAGATGCGCTACTCACTCGTATTACATAATCGTAGTGATAATACACAATTAGAATTATTTTCAGAAGCTTTTATTGAGCAACAATATATAAATATTGCTAAAAAGGAAAATAAATTTTATTATTAAATAAAAGTTCAATACATTGAAGCTCCATGTACTTATTTCCCTCTATCCAGTCTATTGTACTAAAGCAGATTCCTTTTTTCACTTATTTTGCAAAGAAAAGGACAGTAGTATAGCTAAACCAAGCCCGTTTTGTATAATAATGTTGCATAAATTTAAAAATCATAGTTTAATTACATTAAATTGGTAATATTTCTATTTCCTCCGATGGAAAGAATCACTCCGATTAACTGTCAAAATTCCGATCCATCGTGAGCTAGAATACCGATTTCCGAACATCGAAAAAATCTAAAGTTCATCGGACGTCAATCGAATCGCAGGATGCCATTTAATCCAAATCACCTCCGATGAAAGTGGATCGTAATCCGGAATAGACGTGATAGAGAAAATACGGCGTTAGGAAATTTGTAGGGAAAAATGTTAGCGTAGGGAAAAATAGGGAATTTTTTGGCATGCCGTAGGGAGTATTGGTCCGAGATATTGGCATCACTGGTAACCAGTGTAATTCGCCGGGTAAATAGCCGGGACGGGACGGAAGCCGTACCAGTATAGAACGGTGACAAACTTAAGGCAGTTATAATAGTGCGTTAACTGCCGTCTTTGACATTTGCCACAGCTGTAAATATTGTGCTTTATTTACCAATTTAAAACAGAAAACTCTCAATTTGTTGGTGTTTTCATGTCGACGCACGCCGTTATTAAGTCTTTCGTCGAATTCGCTCATTTTTATATTATAAAATGTCAAAAATATTTTTTGCTAACGGTATTCTGTTTTGTCACTGCAAAGAGAACTCTCAAATTGCCGTAAGAATACGGAACAAATCTAAAATCAACAGATGCCTACGGTTGTCGCCGTTTTCTACCGTTCATTATAATCATTCGCATGCCTTTCACATACAATAGACATTAAACACTGAAAAAGAAATTATCAAACGTTTATCAATTTTAGAATATCTTACAACACATTTGAACTACTATTTCACGAATTTCAACATTTCAAGGTTTGAAGGAACGAAGAAATTTTGTGTGTTTGCAAATTTCAGTCAGCGTTCGTTGTTCTACTCGAGCAGTCCCTTAACGGTTGAAATGATGATGGTTGAAAATGATTGTGTGTAATAATGATTCTGTATTTCTTCCAGTTTAATAAAAACATATGATCAAGATCGCGAAAAATGTAACCAGAAAAAATTTTTTTTTGTCGAAATATTATATAAAACGGTGTTTAATATGAAACGTTATTCCGCAAAATACCTGATAAAAGTAAATTTCAGGAAGTTAAAGATGTTTTTATATGATATTTCTTCATCTTTGCAAACTTATCTTAGAATTTTAAAATTTTTAAGAAGTTCATCACCAGAGAAAATGGCAATAAAATTCTGTCCTGTTGGTTTATTTCGTATTATATCCACTTTGAGGCCTGGGAAATGATTGTTATTATTTAAATCCCACCATATAAAGAGCGAAATGTCTTTGGTTTGCATGTTTGGCTGAAAAGATTAGGGTAGCAAATTTTGTGTAACGTTCCAGTCAAAAATACATATTTTTCTTTTTTTTAGCGGAATGCATTTATATAATGCAATGTACTATATATTTCTTAAACAGGTTTCTTCCCGTGTTGGTGCCGGTAGAAAAAAAGCCTGGAAAAAGGCCGGTAATATGGAATAAAAAATGACCAAACATGTGTAACGTGGCAGTCTTTTTACAGGAAAAATTTAAAATTTTATTAACTAAATTTAAATTTTGTTGAATATGCAACATTGTTTCGCGAAGCACCCGGCACCTCTCATGGCAAATGGTGACAAATATTGGCAGTTGACATATTTATTGTCCATTTTAAGAAAATCGATTCAGAACTAAAAATATATGGTCAAAAAATCGACTCCGGGTAAAATGGTAAATTATGTTAAAATTTCGTATTTATTTTACTTTGATTGGGAAAGTTTATATCTTAATAAATAACTAAAGTAATTATAAAATTGTTCCCAAGGTGCCAGATTATGAAAACGGCGATATGTTTTTGGGTCGTCGTATTGGATCATCTGTTTTTGTTTACTTCTTCACAGGGCTTCGGAAAAGTCTTTTATAACTACATATGTCCATACAATATTTTAATATGACATGTGACTTTATGACACTTTGTGAATGCCCTAATTGTTTCAAAACACATTACTGTTGTTGTAAATAATGCATGTGATTTTGTACTTGCATTTCATATGAGTGCATCCAAAATTTCTGTTGAGGAAATTACGGAAAAACAAATTGACTGTGTTAATGATGAGTTGAAAGTTGTTGAGCTTTTCTCAAAAATACAGTCAATAAGAAATATATCCAGTGCTCGCCAAATACAAACGATTAGCAAAAAGAGCATTACTTTTCCTTAATCCAACCAAGGATATTTGCAAACTTAAAATGAAGACTTAAAAATGTGCTTTTATAATAAATTGAATTTTTATTTACTGCTTTGTTCATACAATGTATCGAAAATTCGTACGTGTAACGTGGCAGACAAATTCTTGTAACGTGGCAGTCCGCACCTTATTGCTCATAAATCATCTTAAAATGTATTTTTTAGGTACACTGAACCACTCTCTCTGTGGGTTTACCTCTTATATGAGACATAAAAAAAGCAAAAAAATCTGTTGGTTATATTCGCAGATTTTTCGCAAAATGTACAGTAACATCGGAATACACTTCCAAAATTATGTAACGTTCCAGTCCGATGAAATTTGGCTTAACATTTTAGTTACGAAATTTACAGAGAAATGGTAATATTCAATATGATGCCTCTAGGGAGACTCACGATATGCGCTTTCAAGATCTCATTTTAAAAATATGGTTCCGGAGATATGAGGTTAAACAGTGTACGATTGTAACGTGGCAGTCAAAAATCTTGACCATATGTAGTTGGTTTCCGATATGTGTGTATGTACATTAGAGCGTATCACGGTGAATGGAGGAAAAAAAGTTGAAAATGTTCCCTCCCAGTTTGAATACTTACCTTATGAGGTTTTCAAAAAAATTTTTTTTAATTTTTTTGTCACCCTGTAAAAACAGCGAAATTTGTTTTTTTCTATAATTTCTAAATTTTATGTTCGATTTTCAAAAGTGATACATTTTTAGAAAGGTATTCACCAAGGCAATATTTCATCCATAGAAACTTTTAGCCCATCATGCCAAGTTCAGCTTTTATTCTATTTTTACTAAATCCAACACCCTGTATTTGAAAAAAAAAATTGTTTCCTGAATACTAAGAAAAACAAAAAAAAAAGAAAAACGCGGCTGACTTCGGACGTACCAAAGACTGCATACCTTTCATGAATGGGGAAATGAAAAGTTGCATAGTCTGATATTGTTTAATTTATACTTTCAATTCTCTGGGTAATTTATACAAAGATTCCTTAGAAAAAGAAGTGTCATTATTTAGATGGAGAAGTTATACCCTAAAATATATATATCTGAACAATCGGTTGTATGGCAGCTATATGATATAGTGGTCCGATTCGGCCGATTCCGACAAATGATAAGCTTCTCCTAAAAATACACTCACATTCCGAATTTCATGCAGATATCTCAAAAATTGAGGGACTAGTTTGCGATTAAACAGACAGACAGACAGACGGACATGGCTTAATCGACTCAGCTCATTATCCTGATCATATTGGTATATATTTTCGTAGGTCTGCAACGCCTTGTTCTGGTACTTTCACCATTCGTGTTTCGGTACAAAGTTATAATACCATTTCATTCTCATGAAAGGTATAATTAGGAGAAAAGAATTGAAATGATAAAGAAGAGTTAACAAAGTTTTGTAATTAAAGATATATTAGACGGACAACTTAAGTGTTATGATCAGAGAAGAAAGTGGAAAGAATTCGCCTATAATTGTTGTGGTTTAGAGAGTTTCTCACAGCAGCTGGAATAGAATTCCAAAGGCGTATGGTGTTGACGAAGAACAGCCTGGTTGAGGCAACGTAGTTGAAGCTTGGTACTACTAACGTGCATGAGCGCTGTTTGCCTCAGGTTGCGTAAAGTTCCATACACTTTGCCCACATGATCGGCCGCATTAAGATTGGAGTTCATTATGATACCAAGGTTTTTTACCTAACTGGTAGTCTTCACAGTTGAATTTCCCATAACTACATATCTCTGCATATCTCTGGTATTTTAAGCATTGAAACATCTCTTTTCGCAACAGGTAATATATGAGTTGAATTTTTTGAAGTGAGCCACCTAAAATTTTTCGGCGGCCATGTATTTTAATGAAAGTGGGTAGTATGGCTCACAACGCTTAAACAAAAATACGTATTTAACGATTTTTCGAAATTCGAATTATTTTCAAAGTTATAGCTATCAACACTTTTCGAAGTTCCTCGGTTTTTGCCGATTTTCTCACGATTGGTCAAACCGATTTTGCTAAATTTTTATATATATATAAAAGATGATATCTTCTAGCAAACTGCATTTCTTATTTTTGCAAATAATTTTTTTTTTGCAAACATTCGTGTTGAAGACATGAGCGAGGAAGATCTCATCGACTTCGATTAATGCCATTTTTATTAATACTTGTATTTTTGCATTTTTTCCCCTTTCTATGGAATTAACCCTACGTACTTACCACGTTCTAAAATATACATACTTACCTATCCCTCCGACATAGTTACCAATTCTCCTGTAAATACCTACCTCTTCACTGGAATTGCCCATACTCACCTTCGCTCTATCATACTTACTCTTTCAATACTCTTATATACCTATGTACTTACCTTCTCTCCTTGGAATAGTCCCGCTATCCACTTACCTTTTGCTGTAGCTATTAAGAAAAAGCTGTAATTAGTTAGTTGAGTTATTGAACTTAATGTAAAAAGGCGCGAATCGGTCCAACTAAAAAACGAAAAAACAAACAGTGTATTAATTAACAAATAATTTGTGCATACATAAAATAACTTGCAAATTGAAATCAAACCAAAATTGTTAAAACAAATAAAACCAAACATATTTAAACACAAAAATCCAAACCCAAATAAAAGTGTTTTTATTTCAATAATTAAAAAATAGAAAAGGAAAACAAACCGAAAATATATATATCCAAGGTGACATTAAGGTGGCACAAAAGTGTACATGGTCCTTACGACCCGTCAAAGAAACAGTGACAAAAAAAATCATTACTTTTCAAACAAAGCATATAAAGTTGAATAAAGTGGTCTCATAAAAATCAAGTGAAGAAATAAAAATACAAATAGAAAGAGTTTACAAAATAATTAAGTTAAAGTGGATAGTTAAAATCAAATTAGCAATTTTCGGCAAGTCTCGACCCCTACTTCATGTTTTAAAATACATAAAAATTAAGATTGTGGAAATAAAGAAGCGTGGAAAATTTTAACAAATAAAGAAAGCGTGAAAAAAAAAAAATAAAAAAAATAAAAAAAATATTCATACAAAACATACATATATACATAAAGGATAAAATTTTAAACTGTGAAAATTTCGAAAAGCAATAATTAATAAATCGTGGGTTGTCAGCCGTAAAATTATTATATCGAAAAATAAAAAATTAAATTTTTGAGAAAAATAAAGTATCTACCAAAATACATACGTATATATGTACATACATATACAGCGGTGCAGAAATAACATACATACATACCTACAAAAAAAATTCATACATATCAATTGGCGGGAAAAAGAAAATACACATAAAAAGCAACATACATACATACATAAAGTGTGCGGTGTAAATTAAAATAACTACAAAAATATATGAAGAATTGAAAATACCTACAAGCATATATAAATTGAAAAAAATAATAATAAAAAGCTGCAAAAAATATATATAAAGTGGTACAGAAAGTGGTAAATAAAATAGCAACAAAAATACATACATACAAATTGGTGTGAAACATAAAATACCGCCAAAATTAAGTACATACATCATAACAAAAAAGAGCAATACCCTAAGGTAAAGGTAACACCGCCGGTACAAAAAAAAAAAAAAACCACAACTTACATATCTACATACATTGTACAATCTGCCATGCCCAAGTAAGTAGCAAATTATATAAATAAATATATACTTACATTGCATCTCACAATATATAAGTACAGCTAAACATCCCAAAAACCAGCTATTCTAGCGAACTTTGACCCTAACCGAAAAACGAGACGGTAAGCAATTTCGCTAGCTGTACTTATATACACAATATATATGTACATATACCCTACATTATACATATATACCCCATATACATACATATATATCCCATAACATATAGCTCCCGCATATACATACTCACGTATATTTCTCATCATATATCTCAGTGCGAGCCCCATACTGAAAATCAATTACCACTCAAAAATCTCGCAACTGGCGATAATAATAAAATTGCATTCAGCATCTGGGCTTCCCTTTCTCTCACATTAAAATTTATCCCAACAAAAGTTCATATAACCCAGATACCCAAAAATTGAAACCAAAAGCTCATTTCCATTAGATCTATTTCCCACGCAAAAAGAGACACAAATAATAATCACAAAAAAATTAACTCATCACTCAATTGCACCTCCCCTGCATTGACTCCTCCCCTTTTCAATTTCTGCATCCCAGTCACATACCCAACTACACTTGTACTTAGAAGCGCTAAGACAAGTAATTACTCTCACTCTCTCGTAAGTCACTTATATATAAAAGTGCACAGTGGGCACAACCACATAAAATCGCGATCAAAAATACAGTGGGACAATACTGAATAAACATCCCCTAAATTTTAATACATTAAATTTAATAAAAACACTCACTCAACCCCAATTAAAAAATGACTGAGCCCAAGGAAAAAGTTAAAACTCAATTAGATCCCCCAGCGGCAAATACCAGAAGAAAATCCCAATCGGAAGATGACACACTCGAGAGAAAATTTTCGTTTGAAACCCAAAAATTAGATAAATTCTGCGAGAAGTGGTGGAGTATAGGTGAGGCTGAGCATACGGAAGCCAGCCTTAAAACCTATTTGGAGACCCTGAATAAGCGAATGGACACAATTGAAGCAGCATACGAGGCGGCACATCTCAGCACAAAAGATGTGAAATCCCAAAAACAGTACGAGGAAACATATGAGGCCTCAAGCGGAACAGCAATGGACACGAAGCTAAGGATCAACGAGCTGTTAAGCCAATTCCAACCCCCTCAAATCAGTACAAATATTGCCCCAATTCTCACTCAAGCCCCCCCAGAACACCAACCCTACCTAAAGGTACCCGCTTGCGACACCGAAACATTTTATGGTGGATATGACAACTGGCCGTCTTTTCGTGACATGTTCACAGCGGTCTATATAAACCACCCCAAATTATCGCAAGCACAAAAACTGTTTCATCTGAGACAAAAAACTAGAGGAAAAGCTGCCCTCATAATTAAAAAATATGCCCTCAACGACCAAAACTTTGAGCTCGCATGGGGCGCACTCAAATCTCGCTACGAGAATCGAAGAATTCTCTTAGACAATCAATTAAAAACCCTATTTGATATGCAACCCGTATTTTCCGAAAATGGTGACAAAATACAAGATTTACAAACCACCATAAATAATTGCATATCAACCCTCAATGCTAATAATGTCCCAACGGACAATTGGGACCCCATTTTAATATATTTATGCTCCTCAAAACTTCCCAATGAAACGTTAGCACTCTGGGAGCAATCACTCGACTCCCGAAAAGAATTACCGCTTTGGTCGGAGATGGACAAATTCCTCACGACAAGATACGAAGTGGTAGAAAGACTCGGTACCTATAGGCCGAGCAAACCCCGAAACCCCAACTCAAGCTTCTCCCAAAGATCTTCGACACCCCAAAGCTCGAATTTCAGAAGCAAATCTCAAACATTCCATGCTGACTCAAAGAAAAAGGGCACTTGCAAACTATGCAATCTGAATCACTCTCTGATGAATTGTGTGAAATTCAGAGATCTCTCACCCCAAGAGCGTAATGAATTTGTTAAGAACAATAGTTACTGCTCAAATTGCCTTGCATACTCACATAAGGAAAATGATTGTCGTAGCAGTTTCACTTGTGCTTATTGCCAGAGACGACATCACTCCCTACTCCATTCAAATGCAAAACCACAAAATAGCGCAAGAACTCAAAATACAACTCAAAATTCACAAAGGCAACAAAGCCAGGCATATGCCACAACCCAAGTGGCGCCAACCCCAAACAATTATACAGACCAGCCCTCAACCTCTGCAGAGGCCTGTCAACCCCAAATCTCAACCCCAATAAACAGAACAACAACCCACTTCTCTAGTAGCAGCGAAACGACTCTACTACCCACGGCTTTGGTCACCATACACTCAAAAGGCGAATACCACAAAATTCGTGCATTAATTGACCAAGGATCGGAAAAAACCTTTGTATCCTCTCGGATTCAAAAAATATTGTATCTACCTACCAAAGAAACCCACTACGAAATCTCAGGTATGGGCGGTATGGTAGTGCAAAACTCTACTAAGATCTGCGAGATAACTCTTTGCTCGTCAGACTTAAGTACCCAGATCAGAACTCAAGCAATAATATTACCCAAACTGACACACTTTCTCCCATCATTTAAGGTGTCAGATATTAACCTCCAGGAGATCTCAAGACTCACTCTCGCTGACCCTAACTGTTTCACACCCTCAAAAATCGATATGGTTATAGGCAGCGATCTCACCCCACAAATTATGCTACAAGGTTTACAAGCCAATGTTAGCGGCTGTTTATTAGCCCAAAATACAATATTTGGGTGGATAATCAGCGGACCCATCAAAGAAAAGGTAAACACCTTTTCTACTCAAGTGAGAGAAAACCCCAACGACTCTCTCAACACTCTACTTCAAACGTTCTGGCAACAAAAAGAAGTACCCACTACCCCAACTCTCTCTGAGGAAGATAAATTTTGCGAAGACCTTTACCGCAAAACCACTCGCCGCCAAGACGATGGCCGATACGTGGTAAAACTCCCCTTTAAAACGGAATTTCCCAATACTCTCGCCCTAGGACATTCGCGCATTGGAGCCCAGCTGCAGTATTTAAGCGTCGAACGATCCCTGGAAAAACGGCCAGAACTAAAGGATAAATACTCGGAGGTTCTGGCCGAATACATAACTCTAGGACATATGGAAAAAATCCCACCCCGCGAGACAGTCGAAAACGGAAAATATTTATCGTTTTATCTCCCTCACCATGCTGTCTTAAAACCCGACAGCAAAACGACAAAAGTTCGCGTCGTATTCAACGCCTCAAAAATCTCGTACTCAGGAAATTCCCTGAATGACATTCTCCATACTGGACCCATTCTCCAAAACGATTTAATGCTCGTCCTACTCAATTGGCGACTTTTTAAATACGTTTTCAATGGCGATATCGAAAAAATGTATCGCCAAATACTCGTACACGAGGAAGACCAGGATTATCAAAGAATCCTCTTCCGAAAATCCCCAGAACTCCCCATGGAAGATTATAAATTGAAGACAGTGACATTTGGCGTCAACTGTGCCCCATATCTCGCAATACGCACACTCCACCAACTCGCAGAAGATACTCAAAACTCCCACCCTCTCGCTCATGATATATTGCTACACGAAACATATGTAGACGATATTCTCTCGGGCGAACATACAATAGAGTCCACTCTCAACTCGCTTCATCAAGTTATCGAAGCATTAAAATCAGCCGGTTTTCCTCTCAAAAAGATAACGGCAAACCACCCCGATATACTCAAAGACATCCCAAAATCTCATCTGCTCGATGAAGATTTTCTCAAATTCCATGATGTAAGCTCAACGAAAACCCTCGGCATCAAATGGAATGCAATAAATGACTCATTCTCATATTCATATGACCCACTTCCCGTCGCTAACTCCAGTACAAAGCGACAAATACTTTCGGCGATTGCGAAATTGTTTGACCCGGCAGGATGGCTATCGCCCATAATGATACTAGCCAAAACTCTTCTCCAGCAACTGTGGCTAGAAGGAACGGACTGGGATGAACACGTTAAGCCCAGCTCCTTCCACAAATGGACAACTTTTCGCGAAAATCTCCCAGCGATTAGTGAAATTACAATACCCCGATGGATTGATTTTTCTCCCAACAAATCTTTCCAAATGCATGGATTTTCGGATGCCTCTGAAAAAGCATTCTGCGCTTGCATATATATCAGAGTGCAGAATAGCGAAACCGAATTCTCTTCTCACTTACTCGCTGCAAAAAGTAAAGTGGCTCCACTAAAAACAGTGAGCCTCCCTCGCCTCGAACTGTGCGGAGCAGTGCTTCTAACCAAACTGGTGAAACAAACGCGCTCCCACTTAAATCTGACTTCCCACGACTTAATACTCTGGTCGGATTCCTCAATAGTTCTCGCATGGCTAGAAAAGCCACCCCATACATGGAAGACATATGTCGCAAATCGAACATCTCAAATAATCGACAATGTCAGTAATGCCACATGGCGCCATGTACCCAGTGGAGATAACCCAGCTGATCTTGGCCCCCGCGGATGCAAACCACAAGAATTAGTGCCCTCTTTGGTGGAAAGGCCCAGAATGGCTTTCCAAACCACCCACATTTTGGCCAAAAACAGAGCCACAAAACGCAACTCCACCCGAACTAAAACGCACCCAAACGTTTCACATGGTGGAAACCCCAGATATGCTCGAACGCTTCTCCTCATTTGCTCGAGCGCTACGAGTTGTTGCCTACATGTATCGTTTCATTAATAAAACGAGAAAACTCATAATTCCCCAAACGCTCACACTTACTCAAAGTGAAATAAATCACGCAAAAAATCGTATCTTACTCCAAACTCAAATGAAATATTACTCAGATACGATCGCAGATATACAATCCCGTATACCCATACACAAAAAGAGTCCTCTATTAACTCTTAACCCCATGCTCGATAAAACAGGCATCATGCGAGTAAATGGTAGACTCGCACACTCGGCTCTTAGCTACAATGAGCGTCACCCAATTATAATCCCAGAAAATTCGAGATTTTGCAGATTACTCTTAGAGTTTACGCACTCTACCCTCCTACATGCAGAAAAACAACTAATGATACGCATGATACAGCAAGAGTACTATATCCCCCGCCTCAAGCAAAAAGTGAAGAAGTGCATCTTTCACTGCAAGACCTGCACACTCTATAAGCAGCAGTCCAGATCCCAAATAATGGCTGCGCTGCCCCCCGAAAGGTCTACGTACTCCTTGCCATTTCATACTACAGGAGTGGACTTTGCTGGACCATTTCAAGTCAAAATCTCGACCCAACGAAAAGCATCTTACGCCAAAGCATACGTTTGCGTATTTGTATGCTTCTCCACTAAAGCAGTCCACCTCGAAGTCTGCTCAGATCTCACTACAGCAGCCTTCAAAGCAGCGTTCTCCCGCTTTGTCAGTCGTCGTGGACTCCCCCACAAAGTTATGTCGGACAACGGAAAAACGTTCGTTGGTGCCAGCCGACACTTCCAAAAGGAATTTGCCAAATTTCTCCAGGAAGCTGCTGCTGACATAGCCGACAAATATTCAACTCATGGCATGTCCTGGCAATTCATCCCACCATACGCCCCTCATATGGGAGGATTATGGGAAGCAGCAGTTAAAAGCTTTAAAACCCATTTCCTCAAAGTTGCCGGGAATCACAAGTTCACATTCGAGGAATTCTCTACACTTCTTACTCGAATCGAAGCGGTACTCAACTCTAGACCGCTCTCCCCAATGTCACAAGATCCTAATGATCTTCTCGTTTTGACACCAGGACATTTCCTGCGTGGCGCCCCACTGCTCTCACTCCCAGAACCAAACTCTGAAAACCTCTCTCTTGTCAACAAATGGCAAAAACTACAGGTATTACACCATCAATTCAGCACTCGATGGAAAAATGAATACCTCAGAGAGCTCCACAAACGAAATAAGTGGAAAACCCAGCAGCCAAACCTTAGCGAAGGCGACTTAGTGGTCATAAAGGATGACCTTCTCCCCCCAAATGAATGGCGACTCTGCCGCGTCATAAAACTTCACCCTGGCCAAGATGAACAAGTGCGAGTTGTCGACCTTCGCACTCAAAACGGTGTCTATACAAGGCCCATCACGAAGCTCTGTTTGCTCCCTGCTGATAAATAATATCTCCACCCCACTCTCATATTAAGAGCCCAACACTCCAACTAACCTTCTACTCGTTACAGACCACGCTATGGAAGTTACGGCCAATGCCGACTATGCTGCCAGCAACACTCATTGCGTCTTTGTCGCGTTTTTATGGCTATGACGCCGAACGAACGCTACGAGTCCGCACGAGCGCATAACTATTGCCTAAATTGCCTCGCTACCTCACATGTGACGAGTGCATGCAACTCTCCCGAGCGCTGCCACCGATGTGGGCTAGCACACCATACACTGATCCACTGCCAAAAACGGGCAAACTCAACCAATCGAAGGGTGATCCAGAAGCCCAAGCCTATGAGCGTGAATCGGCGTGAAATCGTGAAACGTGCCAAGAAGCAACAGAACAGCAACAACAATCAACGGCGAATGAAGAAGTTATTTACAAAGGCGGTGTCATCTTTAGAAGAACTTCAAGAGCTGCTGATCCCCTCATCCGCGCAGGCCGGCCGCCATGTTGAAGACATGAGCGAGGAAGATCTCATCGACTTCGATTAATGCCATTTTTATTAATACTTGTATTTTTGCATTTTTCCCCTTTCTATGGAATTAACCCTACGTACTTACCACGTTCTAAAATATACATACTTACCTATCCCTCCGACATAGTTACCAATTCTCCTGTAAATACCTACCTCTTCACTGGAATTGCCCATACTCACCTTCGCTCTATCATACTTACTCTTTCAATACTCTTATATACCTATGTACTTACCTTCTCTCCTTGGAATAGTCCCGCTATCCACTTACCTTTTGCTGTAGCTATTAAGAAAAAGCTGTAATTAGTTAGTTGAGTTATTGAACTTAATGTAAAAAGGCGCGAATCGGTCCAACTAAAAAACGAAAAAACAAACAGTGTATTAATTAACAAATAATTTGTGCATACATAAAATAACTTGCAAATTGAAATCAAACCAAAATTGTTAAAACAAATAAAACCAAACATATTTAAACACAAAAATCCAAACCCAAATAAAAGTGTTTTTATTTCAATAATTAAAAAATAGAAAAGGAAAACAAACCGAAAACATATATATCCAAGGTGACATTAAGGTGGCACAAAAGTGTACAATTCGCAATTTTTATATTCTGGACCACGGTCGGATGGCGCCTTTGTATGATGTGGTTGGGCATTCCATTAGTAACTATTAGCAAAAAAAAAGTTTGGGGCACTTTAAGGGAGCGGGAGTTATGCATTCTTTAATTCATTATTCGTAGTACTTAGTAAGTAAAAAAAAAAATTCATACAAAAATAAAAAGTGTAAAAATGTAAGTATCCCGCGCCTTTAAAGTGCCCCAAATTTTTTTTTTTACTAATAGTTACTAATGGAATGTCCAACAACATTATATCCCATGAATGGTATAAAAAGAATATTTACCTGCATATAATGAGGAAATAAATATAATGCATTTATGCTAAATCTTTTCTTGGCTCTAATTTTCTGTAACGTTCTCGGCTACTTACTTTAGCGAGTATATAACCTAGGCGTTCCTCGTCGGCAACTTCTGTACAAGAATCACTTACTACCTGTTCAAATCGCTCAGTATTTAGAGAATGGCATAGAAAATCTGAGTAAATTAATAGGTTATAATTAATATAATTAGTATCAATCACTGCTGTTTTGAAATATTAATCAGGTATTTAAATTTTTAATTAATTTAAATTCAATGAAGTAACAAGTTTGGAACTAGAGAAAGCTGCAAATAGTTTTAAATACAAGATTGGTGGCAAACAACTACTTTCCGAAGGCGTAATTAAAGACTCTATGTCGTATCTAAGCTATTTCTATTCGATAATCATAAATAAAAGCTTAAAAACCGGGGTCGTACCTGATGAATGGAAAATTTCAACGATAATTCCAATAAAAAAAGTGAAAAATATTACAAAACCAGATGAACTAAGGCCAATTAATACGTTACCAAACATCGATAAAATACTGGAATCCGTGGTTAAAAATCAGCTGGTGGATTACATCGAAACAAATAATATAATTATCAGAGAGCAGTCAGGATTTCGAGCTAAACACTCTTGCGAAACGGCTCTTAATTGGGTTATATCTCAGTGGAAGGACAACCTCCGAAGTAAAAAAGTGATACTGGCTGTCTTCATCGATTTGAAAAGGGCATTTGAAACAGTGGACCGTCACATAATGTTAAGCAAACTTAGGAAAATAGGTATAAAATCGGTAGAACTTAAGTGGTTTGAAAATTATTTATCAAATAGAACGCAGTGTACAGTAATTGATGAAGATGTATCAGAGAAGGTGGCAGTTAATATTGGCCTCCCACAAGGTTCAGTACTGGCACCGATTTTATTTAATATATACATAAATGATATTATATTATCGACGCGAAACTGTGATATTAGACTATTTGCGGATGATGCCCTCCTAATGATAAGCGAAGAGAGTGTAACAGATGCATTTAATAAAATGCAATACGAACTAGACTTGCTTTATGTGTGGTTATGCAAAAACAAACTGATGTTGAATGTAAAAAAAACGAACTATATGGTAATTGCACCAACGCGTAAAAATAGAAATAGTGATCATCGAGAATTAAAAATTAAGGATGAAGTAATTGCGGAAGTAGATCATATTAAATATCTTGGCGTTGTTATTGATAATAAATTGAAATTCACTGATTATGTGAACTATATAGTGAATAAGACATCAAAAAAAATTGGGTTTATGAAAAGAACATGTAAATATGTAAGTAGAAGGTATAAAATACGAGTATATAAATCCATAATAGAACCAAGTTTATTGTATTGTCCTACAATATTATTCATAACATCAGATACACAAATAAGCAAGTTACAAAAATTGCAAAATAGAGCTATGAGGCATATACTCAAAGCAAGATATGACAGTAGTATCTC
Organism: Urophora cardui; assembly: GCA_960531455.1. Taxonomy (NCBI): domain Eukaryota; kingdom Metazoa; phylum Arthropoda; class Insecta; order Diptera; family Tephritidae; genus Urophora; species Urophora cardui. The sequence goes on from OY482672.1 coordinate 96,005,070, forward strand.
GTCGATGCTAAGTAGTCTAAAATGGTTAAATGTAAAAGATTTTTTGTCATACAATGAAATTTATTTATAAAATTAGAAATGGGTTTTTCCCAAATTACCTAAGTGAAAACTTTATGCTAAATTGTGAAGTCCACGAATATCAAACAAGATTTAGGCATAATTATAAGCTTCCACAATGTCAAACTGACTATCTAAAACAGGATTTGTATTACAAGGGTCTCAAAATGTTTAACGAGTTGCCAATGGATATAAAAAATTCTAGTAGTTTAGCACAATTTACAAAAAAATTAGTTACATATTGTCAAACTGAACAATAAGTTGAGTAACAATGTGATTATAAATGGAATATTGGCCTCTAAGGCTGTAAATAAAGAATAAATAAATAAAATAAATAAATAAATAAATATTTTTATAGCATCATTAGAATTTTGTAGTTCCTGCAGGTGCGTATCAGAATAAAATTGCAAGCATGGTGGCTCTGTAATTCTAAATGAGCTCCAATCGATCATTTGAGTGTACTATGTACTTCTTCATGGCATTTCTGCTCTGAGTTGCTCTATGTTGCTCTATTTCGACAGCTGCCCTACTTTGCTCTGCTCTAACCTGCTCCGAACTTTTTTTGTTCATTAAACAGAGCTAATATTAATAAGTAATAATCTTTTTTACTCATATAATGATGTCAAAACTAAATTCAAGGCTAAATTTACTTTATTAAAAATTTTTTTTTTAATACAGGGTGTTGATTTTAAATAAATTTTAATAAAAGCTAAAGTTGGTGTCGCAGGTTAATGGCTTATATGGACGAAATATGACACGGGTTAAAACCTTTACAACAATATATTGCTCGTTAAAATCAAACACCAAATAGAAAAGTTATAAGCAAAAAACGAATTTCGCTGTTTTTACAGGGTGCCGAAAAAAAATTTTTTCCATTTTTGAAATCTCCAAGGAGTAAACATTCGAACCAGAGGGGAACATTTTAAACTTTTTTTGGCGATACGCTCTAATGTACATATTATTACCGCCATTCCTATTGGGCGCATATACACAAGGCGTTTCCTACAGGGTGTTTTTGGTTGTTTACCAAAATTCATATCGAACAGTTAGGGCCGTTTACTCAACCTCTGATTAATGCTAACCACGGTTAAAGCATTGTTTATACTATATAGTTTGGTCACTCAAATGGTCTTCTTCTTGTTCATTTTTAAAAATGCATTTGTATTTGTGCGAAAATCGAGAGAATGAAGGAATCAATGCTGTGCAATTTCGTAGAATTGCTGTTACTACCAAAATGGGATCAAATTAGTTAGGATTTACTCCGTTTCTACTGAATTTTTTTCTTGACAACGAAACGATTTTAATAAAAATATATCGCACCCTAAATCATAAAGTGACACAATTCAAAATTTGTTTAAATCGACTTTTCTAGCGTTTGCCAACAAAAAAACTTTTCATTCGGGTCTCTTTTGACAAAAATAGCCATTATACGTCGCCTTTTGCCATGTCATTGCTTGTAAAGGAAAAAAGTTTTTGGCCTCCTGCAAATTTTTGAATTTTGAGTTGTGCCACTTTATGATTTAGGGTGCGATATACATATATTAATTTTTTTGGTCATATAGGTCCAATTGCGCACAAAATAACAGATAAATGTGCAGAACTAACATTAAAATAATATTGAGTTCAGGGATGCCACTAAGAAAATTTGTTTCCTACCAAAAAACTACCAAAATGGCTTCGATCCTACCAACTTTTTCTTTTTTTTAATGTGAGATTTAACCATATTCATAAAATTCATTTAGGGTAACTGTGCCAGTAACCGACCACCCTGCAGTAACCGGACACTTTTTTTTTTGCCGCTTAAAATAAAATAAACTATTTTTTTTTTATTTTGAAAACTTTAGTATTAAATTTAATATTCGTACAAATTTCAATTAATTTTAGAATGAGTGATAAAAATGTGAAGGAAAAGAGGAGGACACAGCAGTTTCCAGATAAACTAAATAAAACTTGCGTTGGTGTTAAATAATATTCCAACAAGGTTGGATTGGGTATTAGTGGCTGCCACCGCTCGTCCAGTTCGGAGGAAATCAGGATTTACATTTTGTGGAATAACGTTTGAGGAATAATTAGGGCAAGCAACTGATCCTGAAGGAAACGTAAGAAGATTTATCGAGGGAAATAGCGGACACTGTTTCCTCTTGGTACAGCAAACACATTTACTAACTACCTAGGAGGTAACTGTGTAACCTAATAAAAACGCAAGTCGTCAATTAACGCACGCACGTAAATTTTTCATATGCGTTGAACCTTAATTGACTTGCGTGCGTGTACAGATAAAGAAATAGAAAAATATAGAAAATCAGAGAAAATCTTGTTATTTTGTGTAATATGTACCTAACACACACGATATCAAAAGCAAGTGTAAATTTTTTTGCAAACAATCACCCACAATGCTTAATTGCAACTGTCACGCAAAACAAAAATTGGGCGTCGAGTTTGCTTTTTACGCACGCCGTACAATTTTGGTTACTCCCATACAAGTTGTGTGGGCATGAGAAATGTTGGACAGTAAATTGACGGCGTGCGTTTGTATTAGGTTACACAGTAGGCCTGATGGTCTGTTGTGATACCACATAGAGCTCTTTATTTCCTTGTTTGCTTCATATAGTTAGCGTAAAATGTCAGATGCCTATCAGATGCCTTTCTGTTTTCAATCTCGTCCAGTTGTGTCTGTGGGGGCAAGTGTACTTGAAGCTCAAAGAAAACGTTTCTATTTAGCAGAGTTTTGTGACATTTCGATCGATGCGATTTCTCAACAGTGTTGTGGCAAAGTGATCACATGGAAAGAATTTTTTACTAGAATCAATGCCGAGACAAGAAAAATTAGACTTGATTTTGAACTTAGAAAATAATTTCTTAATATAAAGAAAATCCAAGAAAATTGGATTTTAAATAAATAAGTAAACATTTTCTTGCTTCAAGTGAAATTGGATTTTAAATAAATAAGAAATAATTTACTTACGGTAAGTGTTTTTTTCTTGTTTTTAGAAATAAATAATTAAGAAATATTTTTTTTGTTGCAAGTAAAACTTTTCTTATACGAGCTTAAGTAACTAAGAAAATATTAAATCAAGTAAAAATTTTCGAAAAATATTAAAAACGTAAAAAATAAGGAAAATGAAAACTATTCATGAGGGATTAGAAAACCATAATTAGTCAACTAGTACTTATTTTCCTAGGACTTGTTCACTGAAATGACAACATTTCAATTAATATAAATGAAGATACAAATAGTGAACTCTTTATACCAAATGCTTCACTAACAATCTGAGAATTGCAGAAATATTCAGAAATATGCAAAGCGGATGGCAAAAAATACATGTTACTTTCGAAATGCAAATTCAGCAAGAAATATTTTACTTCGCTCAATAAAACGTTTTCTTATTTATTTTCAATTTTTTTTGCTGTAATTTGCTGATATGCTCAAAGAACTTTGGCGTTCAAATTGAGCAAGAAATATTTTACTTCGCTCAAGAAAACGTTTTCTTATTTATTTTCAATTTTTTTGCTGTAGTTTGTTGTTCCAATTCATCTGAACACAATTTTCTTAAATTCTTCTTGATATTAGCAAAAAGATTTTCTTCATTTAAGTAAATTTAAGAAAAGGAGTTCTTATTTATTTAAACATTTTTTTCAACACTTTTTTTCAATTGGATTTTTTTAGTGTTCTTGAATAAGAAAATAATTGTCTCATTTTTGGAAAATTCAATTTCTTAATTCCAGTAATAATTAAGTCAATTTTTCTTATTTCCCTAAAATTTTCTAAATTGAGTTCAAGAAAGCATTTTTATTGATTCAAGTATCCAAATATCTTTCCGTGCAAATGTACCAAATCCGTGATGTTAGTTTAACGAAGGCAAAAACCTACCAAAATTCAAATTGTCCTACCAACCTACCAAAAAGAATAAAACCTACCAGTTTTGGTAGGAAAACCCCAAAAGTGGCATCCCTGATTGAGTTATGATGTTGACTTCACATTCTTAACTAGATAATTTGCAATTTAAGCTAGTTAAATTTACACGGAATGGTCGCGTTAAATTAGCAATAATATCTTTTTGATTTTACCTTAAATTTATTGTTAAATTAACTGGATTGATTTTACAATTTACAAAAATACAATATATGTATGTACATTCAATAAAAGAAGGTGCTTCGGTATTGGGAGATATGGGAGGATATCCTCCAGGTAAAATTGCAAACTATGAGGAGAAAGAAGAAAATATTTTACATTAAAAACTTTTAGAAATAAAAATACGTTTCACCTTTAACTCGCCTACAAACTGAAAATATAAATGGAAATGCCATTACCACGCACTTCCAATGACGCTAAACTCTTCCCACGGCACCAGATTTTTTATACTCAGCTGTACTAGTTTTATTTAAAAAATAATAATTCCGTTTTGCACAAGAAGCAGAACTCCAAATGTTCAAAAAAAAAAAATTGTGTATGTTTCAAAATAGTTTTGACGTTCTTTTTTTTTTTAATTTTTTAGTTTATATTGACACTATCATGTTAAATAAACCAAATTCCAAATGACATTTAGGAATAAAATTTTATATTTTATATGATTCATTCATTATTTTAAAATTGCCTAATGATGCATCAACACTAAAATTTGGTTGAATTTACCAAAATTTCAAATGACGTTTTAAAAGTATAAATCACGTTCCAAAAATCGTGTAATTTGAAAAAAAAATGTTGCTGTTATATGTGTAAAGATCGATCGTGTTAATCTTACATGAATTAAAATTTGCATACACGCGAACGAAGTAGTAAAGGCATTGGTATCCGTATATTCCCTTTTCTATATTTCTAGGAAAAATGTAGTAATAGTGCAGTACGAGAAAGTGCAACCCTGCTTATACGAAAATGTTCAAAAGGAAAGAAAAAAATTTGAATTCAAACGGCCATTTTGCATGGCGAAACCCGATAAACATTTAGGTTAGATATCGGTTTGAGAATGACTCAAGAACTAGCACTTTTCTAAAATCTCTAACGTTAGAGGACGAGTCGAGAAGCAGTCGAGAATCCTAGCGATTTCAAACAAAATTCTCAATTCAGACATAATTCTCAAATTTAGAAAATCATATTTCCGAATGGAAATCAAATTTAGTTTTCTAATGAGATTCTAATGAGAATTCGCAAATATTTTTTTTCTAATCAGTCTCCAATTTATTTCTAGTGTAGTTTTCTACCTTCGCTTTGCATTAGAGATAAGTTTGAGAATTAAACTCTCTACCAGTAGATATTGTGTTTGCTGATAAAACGCTGTGCCAATCCATACTTTTTGATTAATGCCTGGATGCCTTTGAACGCTTTGGTTGCTTTGGAAACTCTACATTCTCCTACATTTGGATAGATCCCAATTATCACGAATCCAATGTTGGAGAAAAGTCTCAATTCTCAAGTTTATATCCAACATGTTTTTACACTTGAGTTACAACACTTTTCCAAACTGTACTGAGAGTATAATTAGCATGAATTAAATTCAATCATATTAGCAATAAATAAACTAAAAACGAGTGAAGAATATAATTTAAAAAGGAATGTATAATTCAACTAATTTTTGTGTATAAAATGTTACTATTTTTAAATGCATAACAAAAAAGTGAGGAAATAAGTTAAATAGACAATCATAATTGTTACATTTTTGTTCCTTTATTTCAATCGGATGAGCGTTTGTTGTTCAAAGGCTTTATCCTGACGTTTGATTTTGGTTGGAGAATATCGATAGAATTCAAGTCAAATCAATGAAATTCAAATGCATTCAAAAATGCTTATTGGGTAGCAACGATTGGCATCATGGATATTTCATTTTTGTTTTGAAAAAATAAATGTGTATCTATATTTTTGATACATACAGTAAGTCGCAGTAAAAATGAGCCACGTTTTGTTGTCCGAAGTTTTATGAAAATAAAAAATTATACACAAACCGATTGAAAACCAAGATTATATACTTAGGTGTATTTTATAATAAACCGCAATTTAGTATTTCAAAAAATATTTGATTGAAAAGTTCATGAAACGGGCTCACAGTGAAAGTTAGCCACTAAGAGGAATATGCCCTAAAACGGTTTTAATACTTTGGTGCATTGTTTCAACAGTTCAATTACTCTATCCCTAATGAATTAAATATAATACAAATTTTATTAGCATGCAATGTGTTTTATTCATCTAACAAAACACGATTTTTACGCGATCTAGCGTATATTGTCTGATAAGTACACCTTTTGAAATCGGAAAAAAATTGCCTGAATCACCTTTTATATAGATTGTGTATACCTATAATTAACACATAAAGTAAGATGTGAACTGTAAAAATATATAAGAGAAAAATAATAATTCTTGAGAGAAACTTTAAGTATTTAAATTAGAGCTGCTAGAAGAATTACTTTGATTGTTTTTGTTTTTCATCATTTCTGGCATGTTGTTGAAAGTTTTCCGTTGCAAAGAAATTAGGAAAGTCAAGTAATTGTTAACAAAGATATTTAATAATAAAAATTTGTGAATAAATGATGGCTCACTTTCACTGTGACTCACTGTATTCCCATCAAAACAAACTTCAACCATGGGAATTGTTGTTGCAAAAAGTGACAGGCACATTATGTGTCAATGGGAGAATGGGAAACTAAATAAACCAAATGTGAAGAAGAATCAACCACAGTGTTGTATTCAAACGTAGTTAAATCTTCACAAGAAAATATCCAAAATTGCTAATAAAATCAATTAAAACTCAAAAATATGTTAATTTTTTGTTATTATCGCTACAAATATAGCATTAGAAATTCAATTCACACAATAATTTGAAAAATTTAAAGATTTGAAAATTTATTTGAATTTTTTTCCGTAAATTTTGCACAGCACTGCATGGTGACAGGCACAACATGCCAAACGATCAGCTGAGAGTGTCGCAACTTATAGATATAAACTATGGGTTAAAGCTCGGTGAAACATCATTATCGACTGCACCAACCCATAAATTTAACACTTTGTCGATAATGCAGTTCAAAGCTTAACCGGGCCTTTATCCTCCGGTTAGCGTTAATCAGAGGTTGAGTAAACGGCCCTTAGAGCGCTCTTACATTACTCGGTGCGGTATCGGATCGACACTTTTGGTTTTTACCGAAAGTATACCGAAACCTTACCGACCACATGTATTTAATGCCGTTTTCTTTTCTCGAAAAAATGTTGCCCTGTTTGATTTTCTTAGCCATTTTGTAAGCTTGTGTGGTGATTTCAACGAATGTTGTCCTCTGACTAAGTAAGAGGGCACCATTAACTACAAATTCAGCCATTTTATAGAAAGTCATGTTACGCAATTCGATAATTGAGATATTAAAGGGCAACATTTTTTGTCAGAAAAGAAAACGCCATTAATTGGCACTTTCACATTAGTGTTGCATACATGAAATCGGAGCGGATTAATTTCGGTATACCGCAACGCGGCAAGACCGGTCAGTAAAATTTGAGGAATTACTGCAGACATTTTTGCGGCGTAATAAAAGAAGAAGAACAAAGTTAGTAAAAAACTCGTTTCGGCTATAAATGTAGCAAGTTATATGCCACTATCACCAACACCGTCGGCGGTACCGAAATGACAACCGACGCCGCGCCGAATCTTTCGAAGTTCGGTAAATCGGCATTATGAACATCGAATGAACGAACATTTGACAGTTTTTCGTGCCGAAATTTGCCGCAAGTATTTGGTTGCGGCGATATTAACAAAATATCAAAAAATTACAATAAAATTGTGTAAATGCATGTATGAAGTTGGAATAAGTGTTAATAAGTGTGAATATATGTAAATATATTAATCAACCTGTCGCGAGAAGCCACAAACATGGCGTGAGTCCATTGCATTTTCCACCGGGATTGAATTGCTGTTACATATATGCAAAGAAAAACTTCAGAGAAAGAATTGTGAAATAATGATAATAACAGTGATTTAAATACGTGTGTAAATTAAAATATATTTTCACCAAAGAATAATAATGCATTTTCTGAAGTTGATAACTATTGTTTGACTACTATAAAAAAAAGCAACTAACGAATTATGAATGTGTATTACCAACAATTTACCATTTCAGTAAAAACTTTCGTCTCAATAAAGACGCATTCATGGAAGGCATTGGTGGAAGGCCGGCTTCAGTATAATGCGCCCGCCATATTTATTTTCAAACCACTAAGAATGTTTCAATGAATCCTTCAAGAAAAGTTCTGCGAATGATAATTTTACTAGTTATAACACTCCCGACTACGCAAAATTACTGTAAATCTCTCCAGATCTAACTCCAGAAAGGGAGTTCTGTCGGCTGAGGGTTACTTTTCACAGCGCGACGCAGTGCATAAGGGTGCTCTACGCAAAAATTCTGTGTTATTAATGAATTATAAGTTTCCGCAAGATTTCGTTTGCATTTTAGTGATCTATCGCCAAAAAAAAAGAAACGAAAAATTCCGGTGCCGGGTACATTGTTATTGAAATTTTCCCCTGTTTTTGTATACAATTTGCTTTTATGTAGTTCGAAATAATTCTATGAAAAACAGAAAAAATGACTAGGTAAAGGTTTCTTTCACGCAAAATTAAGACTATTATTTTTATTTTCAGCCTCTAATTAAATTTACGCTCGTTTACTTAAAGTAAAAGGATTGCTATGATCCCTTAAAAACTTTCTCTCGTTTATCAGATTCCTTTGCTCTTCTTCCTCCACTAATATAGCTGCTATCGCAATAGAATCCATTATTTTATTATTTAAATAAATAGTTTTTAGTAAAATGAACTAACGATGTATTTTCTTTTATCAAAAAGATAAGAAACGTCAGAAAATCCCGCTCAATTCCGCCAGTCAGATTTAGAAAAGTAGGCGCATACGTGAATTCAGAACTTTAATATTGTAATTGGTATAGTTTAATGTCAAAATAATGTTTCGCCTTGGTTAAAATCTGTATTCGATTAGGACTCGCCCATTCCTGTTGGCCATAGTGTGAATTTGCTTTGATTTTGACATTACACTGTACCTTTCTAAATAAAAAAAAAGTAGTTTCTGAATTCGCCGCTGCGCCTACCTGTCTTGAATTTCGCATCAGTACTTGGCAACACTGATTCGAACACAGTTCACGAACAGAAGTACAAGAAACGGAAAAATAGTAAAAATTAGCCATTAATAATTTCCATACAATTTCATTTTCATTATTTCTATTTTAAAATGCGATTAATGACATATTTGAAGATAACAACAATATCAAGAAACACATGAAAACGGAAGTAAATATCCTTAGTTAGATAATTCTAATGTTTTTTTTAACATTTTGAAAATATTAATTGAAATATTCAATCTCTGCAATTTACCAAAAGTGAAATAAAAGTAGTGCTGTCAGCATGGCAACTCTTTCCACTACGAATATCACTGTTGTTGTTGTAGTCGTTCGACTAAGGGCCTTTTCACATTACTCGGTACGACATCGGATCGACATTTTTTGCTCGGTATTTTCAGCTTACCGAAACGATTCCGCGTTGCTGTGTTTTTCACACTTGTGGGAATACTTTCGGTGCGTTATCGGCAGAAAATAGGAAAACAAACATCGAAATTTGCAAAACAAAATTTTTAACTTCAACAAATCAATCAATAATAACAATAATGTTTTCTAGCGAAGACGAAGACATTATAACTTGCTACATTTATAGCCGAAACGAGTTTTTTACTGACTTTGTTCTTCTTCTTTTATTACGCCGCAAAAATGTATGCAGTAATTCCTCAAATTTTACTGACCGGTCTTACCGCGTTGCGGTATACCGAAATCAATCCGCTCCGATTTCATGTATGCAACACTAATGTGAAAGTGCCAATTGAAATACATGTGGTCGGCAAGGTTTCGGTATACTTTCGGTAAAAACCAAAAATGTCGATCCGATTCCGCACCGAGTAATGTGAAAGCGCTCTAAATTGTCTCTAGTGTGAATACGTAGAAGCATTGTGTATGGAGACAATGCGTAGAAGGGCGCCTTGCTGATCAAGCTAGTGCTGGAAGCGATATCGATATAATATCGATTCATCGATGTTTTTGAACTTTTTCGATATATAGATATTTTTTTCCGATTTTCGATATATCGACGGTCATGGATCCATCACTGATAAACGCGGAAAGAAGCTGATAAAAGGCAGCATTGCCGTTTTGTGGGTAATTCCCCAAATTTGCAGAATTTTTTAAAATTTGATTCCTATGTAGAAATTCCTGTGTTTAAAAGTAATGTAAATACGGAAATTTTTTTTAAATGTTCATTGTAGAATTGCAAAATCAAGAAAAAACATTTTAAATTTAAAAATTTTTATTTCTATTTTAAGCACTATGAGATTTTGAACCAAAAACTTATGTTTTTTTCCATTCATTTTTATTTTTAATTTAAACATTTTCTTTTTAAATCCCAAATACATTTTAATTCCAAAAATTTGACTTGGTTGAAAACGTGCATTATAAAAATAAAAATTTTATTTTTGATTTATTTTCTCTGAGTGTAAAAGGTAGAATGCATTATTAATTTGTCTATTTCAAACCTTTTAGCCTTTAATAGGCCATTTACATATACGAGATTATCTACTTTTTTCGGGGTTGACACAAAATCTTCGATTGAAATTCGAGGTTTGCCATACAAAAATCCGCTACCAAAAATTCGCGATTTAAAATGAATCTCGAGATTATCACGATAGTTTTCTCAATGCAACCCTGTGTTCTTCGTGTTATCGATATTTTTTTGGCGAATTTGGGAGAAACGTCAAAATAAAAAGTAAACAAAATGGACGCCAGTAAGTATGGCCCAACAAGAATCGTATCGCAATAGTAGGTCGCTCTTCTTCTTTCTGTTTTATAGGTTATGAAATGATCGTCTTTTTTTTAATTATACTTTCTTTAACGTGTTAATCGTGCAAAAGCTTGTGTGTTTGCTAGCGTTTTTCAAGTTAAATAAAAACAAAATATCTGTTTTTTACATTCGTGAAAACAGCCATCGAACGGTAGTTGCCTATTCTCTTTTGACTGCTACGACCATATTATTATTGGGTCATGCAGGTAAGGAAAATTGACAGTTGACAATCCCTCTCCCAGCAAATCTAGATTTCATGTTATATCTAAACGGGTAGATTGGCGAATCGAGATTTACTGAAAATCTCGTTATATGTAAACATGGTATAACATGGTTTTTTAAATAACTTAAATGCGAAATATTTCAGTGAACCACTGTAATTGATACCTACTCTTTCGGGATGGAACAGAATTAACCTTTTTTGTTTTTTTTTGATTATTGAATTCCCTTTTCAAAAAAGATTTCTGTTGATAATAAATTGAAATATTTAGTTTAAATGTTTATTTAGTTAATTTTTAGAGTAATATAAATGACTGTCACTCTCGTTCAATTCAGGGCACAATAATGAAAAATAAAGCTGTTATATATAGATATGTTAAATTAAGGTTTATATAAAGTAGAGCTCTCGAATTTTTTCGAACATTTTCGAGTAGCCTGAACAAATGCTGTCCAAATTCTTGAACACTTGTTTGTTTGTTTATTACCCTTATGTTTGCACGGGCATTTAAAGTTTGTATTTTTCGTTTGTTTATTTTTTTTTTGTTATCTTCATATGTATTTTTTTTATTTTTGTTTTCCTGATACAAATTTTTTTGTCTGTAAGCTCGAATATTTGTACGGGCATTTGAACAACAAACGAGCCTCAGACAAATTCGATCTTTTCGAATTGTTCGATACCCGGGTATCTAGAGCTCTAATATAAAGGTCGATATATCGATAATATCGATGTTTTTTCTCAAAAATATCGAAAATATCGATACTCGTAAACATCGATGTTTTTCCAGCACTAGATCAAGCAGTTGTCCGACTGTTTCAGTTGGAATGAAATTGGGCTGCAAATCCAACTGTTTCAGTTGTTCGACTAATTGGCAAATGCTACACTATCAATATGAATCGCGATATTTGAATCGCGATTCATATTGATGGTTTGATGAATCGATGCTACACTGTCAAGCATGGGCACCACCACAAGCGAGCAAGCAGAGTGTGAGCATGTAGTAGTGTGCTTAAAATTGCACAGTGAGGCAAAATTCAAAAATTTTTCGTAACTTCGTGTGTTGATGAAAATTTAATTATATCAGATTTTATAGCATGAAAATAGAGGTTATATTAAAAATAGGTATGTTTGTAGATACAAATTTAATAAAAAATAAATGTTGATTTATTTCGATTCACATTCGAATTAATAGCAATTTCAATATAAAAGCATACAAAATTAACCCATTTTCAATTTTAAAGAGTTGAAAATGGCATAAAAAATAATACTTCATTTGATTTCAAACGGCTCTATTTAACACTATTGAGAATATTTAAAATAAAAAACAATCAATTTCCCAACCAATCTGTTGTTACGGACAAAAAAAGGCATCAACCTGCTTCCATCACTGTTGAAGGCGAACTGAATCGTTTTCTCGCTGAAATAATTATCCTCTGCATTTGTGTACGTATACATTTTTTTACGCTCGCAGCACAAAGAGCTCTCTTTGCCCATGTCCGTACACTGTCAATATGAATCGCGATCCACGGATTTCATCAATATATATTGACAGTGTAGCATGTGCCATTGAATGTATTGTGAATGCTTCATTCCCATGCAAATCAACATTCGACTAAATCGATTGAGTCGCAAGTTTGTATAGGCTCTTACTGATTCAAAAATATTGAACTTGAAGTGAACTAGAGGTGAACTATAAGTCAACTAGAGGTGAACTAGAAGTGAACTAGAGTCGCAAGTGTGTATAGGCTCTTACTGATTCAAAAATATTGAACTTGAAGTGAACTAGAGGTGAACTAGAGATTGAACTAGAGGTGAACTATAAGTCAACTAGAGGTGAACTAGAAGTGAACTAGAGGTAAGTTAGAAGTGAACTAGAGGTAAGCTAGAAGTGAACTAGAGTTGAACTAGAAATTGAAATAGGTGTGAACTAGAAATTGAAATAGGGGTGAACCACGGTATATAAGTTATACGCATACATATACATATGTATGTATGTAAGTTTTTCCATAAGTAACTTTTTGGTTGCTTGTTTTTCCGACAGGGTAGGAATATGATGTATTGTGGAACGATTTTCCGTCATCCCTTGTCAAGTTTGGTTTGGAGACAAACCGGTTTCGGCTAATATGCGCCATCTTCAGTGTCTTCTTTCGTTCTGCAGAACGTTCTGCAGAACGAAAGAAGACACTGAAGATGGCGCATATTAGCCGAAACCGGTTTGTCTCCAAACCAAACTTGACAAGGGATGACGGCAGGCCCGTAGCCAGACCTAACCAACTGTACGGGCAGACACTATGGAAGGACGGGCAGGATTAAAAGTTTGCAAAAACAAATAATTAAATGAATAATTGGTTAAAATTATTTGTGTAATAAATTTTTTTTATAATAAATTATTTTATTATATAATTAAATAGTTATAAATAAAATAAATAAGAAAATTCAATTTCAATTAATGCTTAAAAGAAACATACAAAAAATATTGTTAAGTATAGATACTTAGTACAATGGCAGTTTACGATTTTTGTTATCATTAAATTTTCGCAGAATCATATCGATATTAATTGCACGTGTGCGATGTCTTTCAAAAGCTAAGTAGACGAGATCAGCCATGCGGGCATGGGTCATGGACAGGCGTTGCGGCCTATTAATTGCGGTCAATGCCGAAAACGTTGATTCGCAAGTTGCTGTACTGCACCCAAAGGTCTCAACAGCTGCCATCAGCTCGAACGTATCACTGAAAGCTTCACGAAATCTGAAAAGTACCTCCAACTTTGTTCCATCGTCAACCTGTTCCTTTCGATTCTTGAAAAAGTTTTTCACGACTGTCAATTCTTCTTCGCTGGGAACTTTCAAACCTGTAAACATGTAAATTTATAAGTGCTAGTAAAATGGAAGGGACAAATTTTATGTTGATGGTAAATGTTTCGAATTACCTAGTTCTCTAAAGCTATTCAAATCATCCGTTTTCAATTCGCTAATGTTGGAAATCGCAGTAACTAGCTCTTGATTATCTGAGAAGCGTCGCTTGATTTCGTTTATTATAAGATCAAGGCATTCATTGTAAATTCCTTTCAGCTTCTTATTTGACTCTTGTAGGTTCCCATCAGTTGCGCGATTCGCAGAGTATGAAGGTAATCTGGTCTCAGTTATGTAGCTTGGATGCTCAGTTGTTTTAATTTTTCGTTTGGACATTGCTTCGTTCATGGGTTCAGTCATGGGTATGAGCTTATACGCATCTTCCAAAATTAATTCAAACTCCTTCCGGCTTGATCTCATAACTTGAAGTTGTTGAAGAACTGACTCTATGACGTCTAGTCCGTCTTTCAAGCTCGCTGTTCGCGACTGCATTGCAGCGTCCGCTGGATGTAAAATCCCCAGAAACTTTTTAGCAAAAATTAAACAAAATCGAAATTCTTCCGTTTTTATGACTGTTTTGATTCCAATACTTTTTGCTCTTTCTTCTCCATTGAACAATTTAGACTGGGTAACTACTTCATCAAGCACTCGATTTATTTCAGGGTAATTAGATGACACAACCTGTGTAACTGCAAAGTGACCGGACCATCGTTGCGGTAGCAATCGCACTATAGTTTTTCCTTCATATAAAGAAGAAATTTTGGGATGATGAAAAAATTCATGTAACATCACACACATATCGAAAAAGTTCCTCAGCGAATCATTGTCAGACACCGCTTTTACAACAACGAGATGGAGACGATGGTTGAAGCAGTGTATGTAAGGAATTTTACGATTTAGGTGTTGTTCCAGGAGACCAGAAACACCTCCTCTTTTACCACTCATCACATTAGCTCCATCATAGCATTGGCTCAAAAGACACGACAAATCGATACTATTCTCACGCAATATATCAATTGTTTTTTCGGTGAATGTTTTAGCGTCCAATCCCTTAGTTGTAATAATATCGAGTAATGATTCTCGAGCTTTTCCTTCCTTCACGTATCTGAGAGCGATAGCTATATTCTCTCGGTTGTTTTTGTCTTTGGTTCCGTCTACCATAAGCGTAAACCATGAAACATCAGCATTTTTCACATCAGAAACTACTGATTCTCTAACTGATTTAGCCATGATTTCAATTATTTCATTTTGTATTTCTGGAGACGTGTATTTAGCAGTTTTGGGAATAGTTTCGTTGCACTTAGCTAAAAAACTATCCTTTTTTAACGTGAACTCGAAAAGTTGTATGAATAAACCACGTTCAGCTTTTTCATCAACGTCATAAGATCCGCGAAAGGGAAGTTCATTGGTCGCCAGGAATTGAACGACTTCAATAATAGATTTTATGTAATATCTATGTTTACCAAGTGTTTCGTCATTGACAAGAGTTGAAATTTCTGTGTTTGTATTTTGCCGATTCTTTTTTTCCTCCCACAAAATCATAGCTTCAACATGCGATCCTGTCCTTTCATGTCGTGGAAAACCTCTTTTAGCATCTTTCGCATTTTTCCAGTTTCTAAAGCCACTCAAAGTAAATGCCACATCTTTCGAATCTGATGGTTTAAACTGCATACATGCATAACAAAAAGCAGCGTCTTTTGTCACCGAATACATCAACCATTTATATTCGTGGAACCATGATGATAGAAAAGAACGGTTATTACTTTTAGGGTACTGCGTCAAAACTATTTGCTTGATAGGTTCTCCCTTTTTAGGTAAATCTTTTATCTCATTTATTGATATTGTTAATGTTGATTGAGATTCAGATTGCGAGCTAGCCTGAACATCTATAGTATTTTTGGATGAAGAGGTAGAAGGCACGTCGGAAGTCTCTTCTAAACGGGGACGTTTTCCGCCGAAATAATTCCTTATGTCCATAATAGCTGAAAAAGATAATTGTTTAAAAAACCCCAACAGAAAATCGAAATGATACTTACGTTCACTTTCTGGTTTGAATATGTTAATGAAAAATGTACTGTAGAAAAAGTAGCTTAGCTTCAGCCAATGTCACCGAAGTTTAACATAGAAACAGTTTTTCGAGAAATTTCAAATTCAATAGAACTCAAGTTGGATTAAAACAAACAAGTGTTACATTTTTCTTTATATTCTCTCTATAATAATTACGATAACCCTCATGAGATGTCCGTCAGGTTAGAGCTACCACTTTTAAAAATCAAACTCAAATATAGCTATTCAATTTCCGTTTTTTTAACGTTTTTTTACTGTGGAATCGAAAAAATTACAACTCTTTGGTTTTTGTTAAATAACCCCTGGTTGTGCTAACCTTATGGCTATACAGCACTACCACCCTAGTAACTTTTGAGTGGGTGGGTAAAAAAGAAAAAAAGTATGCCAATAATTCCCGTTTTTCAACGTGGATTCAAAAAATGTACAGCTCTTTTTTTTAAATAACCCCTGGTAGTGTGAATCCACGGTGAAAAACGGTTAAAGCGGGAGTTATTTATATATTTTTTAGCTTTTTTTAGAGCTGTATTTTTTCGATTACATTGTTTTACGTCTTTTCACTTTCACTGAACACATTTAACAGAGCAAACCAAACTAAGCATGCGCCTTAAAAAATATTTTCAAGAAATCTCCTATTTTTACAAGCTTTTATTTAACTTCATTATTTACTCACATCGTATGTGTGTACACAACCACTACGATGTTTTTTAAAAGTCAGTATAAAGCTGGCCACAGACGACGAACATGCTCGCCAACATGCTCGTGTTCAGGTGCATTTTTCTCGTTAGTGGCGTGGTTCGCCAACATTGCATTGAAAGCAACAACAACAACAACCTCATTTCGTGTTGACGCTTGAGCAGTAAACATCACGGATGAAGTAAATCACACCCATAGCAAGAGCATCATCCGCGCACTCCATTCCCATCTTCCCACTTCAAGTACGCATTTACATATGAGATTTTCGCTCGTTAGTGGGCAAAGGCGACGAACATGTGCACGCGCATGTTGGCGAGCATGTTCGTCGTCCGTGGCCAGCTTAAAGGTAAATTTTGAGTGATTTTTATGCCAAAATTTTTTCAAACATGTGTTTTTTCTTGTACTTACCCTCTGTACGGGCTCTGTACGGGCAAAGAATTCGCTTGTACGGGCAAGGCCCGTCCACGCCCGTACGTAGCTACGAGCCTGGATGACGGAAAATCGTTCCACAATACATCATTTTTCCATAAGCTTTTTTGGGGTTTGACTGACTTCTTTGCACTTTTGCTACCAGCACTAAAGTTGAATGGTAGTTGAAGATTTAATCCATATTGTCCATATTGTCAATATTGCGATCCGGATCGCGGATCTCAAAATTTATAAAAATTTGCGATCCAGAATCGCGATCGATCAATACTCGATGCTACACTGTCACGCGATCCACGGATTTCATCAATATATATTGACCGTCTGACATATACCTAACAGGGCTCGATGGTAGTGCTGGAAAACCATCGATAGTGGTCCCATCCATGATTCAAATAAAGAAGATTGTGTATTCAGCGGTTCCGCTATGCGTTCATCCAAAATTTGACAGAATCAGCTGATTTAGTGACGTAGTAACATAAATTCTCTTTCACCCAGTTTCGTTTCCGGTTTTCTAATAACTAAAGATTGCGTGCGATAAATGTAAAATTTATATTAAAAAGCTATTTTAAATAAAGAAAAATTAAGTGCCGCGTATTTATTTGTGTGAATAATAGTTTAATAAAGGTATTTTTTGCCTGTTTGCAAATTTTCTTTCTCGTCGATAACGTAGTTGATGACGTAGTAACCAAAATGAACCCAGTCTCACGGATGAATATTTTGCTGAATATGGCTGAGTGCACAATCTTCTTTATTTGAATCATGGGTCCCATCGATTGACCACCGATGGTTTAATATATGTACGTAGGAGGCCCGTTATACCATGTCTCCACATAACGGCCTTTTAACATTACTCGGTACGACATCGGATCGACATTTTTTGCTCGGTATTTCCAGCTTACCGAAACGATTCCGCGTTGCTGTGTTTTTCACACTTGTGGGAATACTTTCGGTGCGTTATCGGCAGTAAATAGGAAAACAAACATCGAAATTTGCAAAACAAAATTTTTATTTTATGTGAATTTAAATGAGCTATTGGCCATTTTTTAATGAAGAAAAATTGAAAATTTTTTTTTTTTTTTTGGTAGAAGTTATGGATCCATTTCGGAGATCACCACATCCCCTCATCAGACTTCTTCAAGCGGCCTCAACCGAGAATCGAACTTAAGTCGTTCGATTGGTAGTCACATGTCTATCCCATTGAGCTACCACCGCCGTCAGCTTTGTTTCGCTTAAATTTCAATTTTCCCTCCATTACAATCCACATACCAACAACAGTAGCTTAATGACACTCTGCCTTTGCTACCTAGTATGTTGGTGCGATTGTGTGTTTGGTTTGTACAAAGTTCTAAAGCTATTAACAAGCAAAGCTTTTTGTACAGGCAATGCTTGTTATTGTTTTCAGACTTTTTGTTTTTCGGCAGGCTCTCCGATTTTTTTGATTATTGAATTCCCTTTTCAAAAAAGATTTCTGTTGATAATAAATTGAAATATTTAGTTTAAATGTTTATTTAGTTAATTTTTAGAGTAATATAAATGACTGTCACTCTCGTTCAATTCAGGGCACAATAATGAAAAATAAAGATATGTTAAATTAAGGTTTATATAAAGTAGAGCTCTCGATTTTTTTCGAACATTTTCGAGTAGCCTGAACAAATGCTGTCCAAATTCTTGAACACTTGTTTGTTTGTTTATTACCCTTATGTTTGCACGGGCATTTAAAGTTTGTATTTTTCGTTTGTTTATTTTTTTTTTGTTATCTTCATATGTATTTTTTTTATTTTTGTTTTCCTGATACAAATTTTTTTGTCTGTAAGCTCGAATATTTGTACGGGCATTTGAACAACAAACGAGCCTCAGACAAATTCGATCTTTTCGAATTGTTCGATACCCGGGTATCTAGAGCTCTAATATAAAGGTCGATATATCGATAATATCGATGTTTTTTCTCAAAAATATCGAAAATATCGATACTCGTAAACATCGATGTTTTTCCAGCACTAGATCAAGCAGTTGTCCCACTGTTTCAGTTGGAATGAAATTGGGCTGCAAATCCAACTGTTTCAGTTGTTCGACTAATTGGCAAATGCTACACTATCAATATGAATCGCGATATTTGAATCGCGATTCATATTGATGGTTTGATGAATCGATGCTACACTGTCAAGCATGGGCACCACCACAAGCGAGCAAGCAGAGTGTGAGCATGTAGTAGTGTGCTTAAAATTGCACAGTGAGGCAAAATTCAAAAATTTTTCGTAACTTCGTGTGTTGATGAAAATTTAATTATATCAGATTTTATAGCATGAAAATAGAGGTTATATTAAAAATAGGTATGTTTGTAGATACAAATTTAATAAAAAATAAATGTTGATTTATTTCGATTCACATTCGAATTAATAGCAATTTCAATATAAAAGCATACAAAATTAACCCATTTTCAATTTTAAAGAGTTGAAAATGGCATAAAAAATAATACTTCATTTGATTTCAAACGGCTCTATTTAACACTATTGAGAATATTTAAAATAAAAAACAATCAATTTCCCAACCAATCTGTTGTTACGGACAAAAAAAGGCATCAACCTGCTTCCATCACTGTTGAAGGCGAACTGAATCGTTTTCTCGCTGAAATAATTATCCTCTGCATTTGTGTACGTATACATTTTTTTACGCTCGCAGCACAAAGAGCTCTCTTTGCCCATGTCCGTACACTGTCAATATGAATCGCGATCCACGGATTTCATCAATATATATTGACAGTGTAGCATGTGCCATTGAATGTATTGTGAATGCTTCATTCCCATGCAAATCAACATTCGACTAAATCGATTGAGTCGCAAGTTTGTATAGGCTCTTACTGATTCAAAAATATTGAACTTGAAGTGAACTAGAGGTGAACTATAAGTCAACTAGAGGTGAACTAGAAGTGAACTAGAGTCGCAAGTGTGTATAGGCTCTTACTGATTCAAAAATATTGAACTTGAAGTGAACTAGAGGTGAACTAGAGATTGAACTAGAGGTGAACTATAAGTCAACTAGAGGTGAACTAGAAGTGAACTAGAGGTAAGTTAGAAGTGAACTAGAGGTAAGCTAGAAGTGAACTAGAGTTGAACTAGAAATTGAAATAGGTGTGAACTAGAAATTGAAATAGGGGTGAACCACGGTATATAAGTTATACGCATACATATACATATGTATGTATGTAAGTTTTTCCATAAGCTTTTTTGGGGTTTGACTGACTTCTTTGCACTTCTGCTACCAGCACTAAAGTTGAATGGTAGTTGAAGATTTAATCCATATTGTCCATATTGTCAATATTGCGATCCGGATCGCGGATCTCAAAATTTATAAAAATTTGCGATCCTGAATCGCGATCGATCAATACTCGATGCTACACTGTCACGCGATCCACGGATTTCATCAATATATATTGACCGTCTGACATATACCTAACAGGGCTTGATGGTAGTGCTGGAAAACCATCGATAGTGGTCCCATCCATGATTCAAATAAAGAAGATTGTGTATTCAGCGGTTCCGCTATGCGTTCATCCAAAATTTGACAGAATCAGCTGATTTAGTGACGTAGTAACATAAATTCTCTTTCACCCAGTTTCGTTTCCGGTTTTCTAATAACTAAAGATTGTGTGCGATAAATGTAAAATTTATATTAAAAAGCTATTTTAAATAAAGAAAAATTAAGTGCCGCGTATTTATTTGTGTGAATAATAGTTTAATAAAGGTATTTTTTGCCTGTTTGCAAATTTTCTTTCTCGTCGATAACGTAGTTGATGACGTAGTAACCAAAATGAACCCAGTCTCACGGATGAATATTTTGCTGAATATGGCTGAGTGCACAATCTTCTTTATTTGAATCATGGGTCCCATCGATTGACCACCGATGGTTTAATATATGTACGTAGGAGGCCCGTTATACCATGTCTCCACATAACGGCCTTTTAACATTACTCGGTACGACATCGGATCGACATTTTTTGCTCGGTATTTCCAGCTTACTGAAACGATTCCGCGTTGTTGTGTTTTTCACACTTGTGGGAATACTTTCGGTGCGTTATCGGCAGTAAATAGGAAAACAAACATCGAAATTTGCAAAACAAAATTTTTATTTTATGTGAATTTAAATGAGCTATTGGCCATTTTTTAATGAAGAAAAATTGAAAATATTTTTTTTTTTTTTTGGTAGAAGTTATGGATCCATTTCGGAGATCACCACATCCCCTCATCAGACTTCTTCAAGCGGCCTCAACCGAGAATCGAACTTAAGTCGTTCGATTGGTAGTCACATGTCTATCCCATTGAGCTACCACCGCCGTCAGCTTTGTTTCGCTTAAATTTCAATTTTCCCTCCATTACAATCCACATACCAACAACAGTATCTTAATGACACTCTGCCTTTGCTACCTAGTATGTTGGTGCGATTGTGTGTTTGGTTTGTACAAAGTTCTAAAGCTATTAACAAGCAAAGCTTTTTGTACAGGCAATGCTTGTTATTGTTTTCAGACTTTTTGTTTTTCGGCAGGCTCTCCGATATACATATTTACGTTTGTATTTATATGGCCGTTTTAATTCTAATAATTATTTTATGTGAATTTAAATGAGCTATTGGCCATTTTTTAATGAAGAAAAATTGAACATTTTTTTTTTTTGGTAGAAGTTATGGATCCATTTCGGAGATCACCACATCCCCTCATCAGACTTCTTCAAGCGGCCTCAACCGAGAATCGAACTTAAGTCGTTCGATTGGTAGTCACATGTCTATCCCATTGAGCTACCACCGCCGTCAGCTTTGTTTCGCTTAAATTTCAATTTTCCCTCCATTACAATCCACATACCAACAACAGTAGCTTAATGACACTCTGCCTTTGCTACCTAGTATCTTGGTGCGATTGTGTGTTTGGTTTGTACAAAGTTCTAAAGCTATTAACAAGCAAAGCTTTTTGTACAGGCAATGCTTGTTATTGTTTTCAGACTTTTTGTTTTTCGGTAGGCTCTCCGATATACATATTTACGTTTGTATTTATATGGCCGTTTTAATTCTAATAATTATTTTATGTGAATTTAAATGAGCCATTTTTTAATGAAATGAAAATGAAATGAAAAATTGTTAACTTCAACAAATCACTCAATAATAATAATCACCCCGATTCTAAATATCCGCCAGGATCTCAGCCCTTGTGGATTTTTTTGTTCACCAGGAAAATTTCCTCCTATTCTCTTTCACTAGCGAGAAGAAAAACTGGCGAACAGAATTTCGAACATGTGAGCGGATTTTCGAAGTCAGCTGTTTTGTTGCAAGGCAGATCTAGGAAGGTAGGCGCATAAGCGGATTCAGAAATTTCCGTCGCATTTTGTTATTGTATTTGGTAGTGTGGTGTCAAAATGATATTTCGCCTTGGTTAAAACCTGAATTCACTTGGGACTGGCCCATTCCTATTGGGCCATGATGTGAATTCGCTTTGATTTTTACATTACACTCTACCTTTGTAAATAAAAAAGTAGCTTCGGAATTTGCCTATGCGCCTACCTGTGTCGGCTTCGATATTATGCGAATGCCGTATTTATTTTCAAACCACTACGAATTTTTCAATAAAATTTTCTGGAAATGTTATGTGAATGTTAATTTTACAAATTTTAAAACCCCACTATGCAAAAATACTGTGCACTGCTCCAGAAATATAAATCCAGAAAGGGAATTCCGCCGGCTGAGGGTAATTTTTTTTAAAGCGAGGCCGAATGCCTCCAACGCAAAATGTTTTTCTACTCAAAACAACTGTGGATCCGTCCGTAGATTTTACTCCAGAAAGAGAATTCTGTCGGCTGAGGGTTATTTTTTTTAAGCGCAGCCGAAGGCCGCCAACGCATTAGGGTGTACTACGCAAAAATAATTAATAAACTATAAGTTTTCCCAAGATTTCGTTTGCATTTTAGTGATCCATATGACCCCCCTACCCTAAAATAAAAAAAAAAAAAAACGAAAATTCAGGGGCCTGGCGCATATCGAAATTTCCCCACAAATTTTGCATTTTTGTTAAAAAATTGCAAATTTAACAAAATTAAGAGTGAATATACATGGTATTGCTTTTCGGAAGTAGCAGAGGTCTATAAGAGGAAGATTGCGCGATGGTACGAATCCGTTTGACGGAATCTTTATAGGAAATAAAAAAGTTTTTTGAGAGTATTGCATTGATTTTATTAATTTGCAGATTTATTAAATACTATAGAATTAAGGCACTCTGCACACGGAGCGTACTGCTTTAGACGCGTATTAGATACTACAGACGAAAGCTGTACGCTTTGATGTCGCGCACGTATATTTCAATTGAGGGCTGCACACGAGTCGTCAGCTTCATGCATTCGTCAAAGTAAGCTGGCTACATGTCGCTTGGCGTAAAGCAGTGCTAGTAGCTAGGCGTACTACGCTTAGAAAACAGGAAGAAGAAGATGTTTGTTTACATTTTTCCACTTGGTGAAATTTAAGAAAGCAGTAAAATTTGTGTAAAAAATCGGAAAAATGAGTGTAAAATTAAAGAAAATGGAAGATTCCATAAAAGTTATCATCTTTTCTATTTAAAGCTTCGAAATTTAAAGCAAATACCGTATTATTAATTTGTTTGTTTGTTTGTGCAGCGAAGTTTCATGTCGCTTCGTGTGCAGATCTTGAGGCGTAAGGAAATCGACGCTACATAAAATGTCTGATACGCGTCTATGACGATTCGCCTCGTGTGCAGAGTGCCTAATAAACCTGCGTTCAAATATTTATTGAACATTTTAATATCACATACACAGCAGCCAAAGAAACTATTTGCAATCTCTTCTATAATAAAGCTATGCGCATTCTTCCGTTTTTTTTTGCTTGAAGATGGATATCAAACGGGAGTTGGAAAAAATTCCGACGTTTGATTGGCTCAATCCACCTTCAGCAAAGTTCTAAATGTTGTTGAAATTGTTGAAAATGAGTTGTATCCGATTTGGATTCATAAAGCTATGCAGCGACGAAAAAGAAAATTTTTAAGTGCGGTTTTTAAAACAACGACATCTCTAGTGTCCTTGAATGTATTGATGGAACACATGTCCGTATCATCGCTCCATATCAAAACAAGCACCCTTACTACAACCGGAAGGGATACTACAGCCTACAAGCCGCGAAATATCCGGCTGCCCTTTCAATAAACTTACTAAAATATCTATTTGCTGTTTATACTTTCCGTCATAAAAATAAGCAAACCAGTACATAATTAATTCAATTATGTATTTTTTATTAACAAAAGTTATATTCACTCACATTTTGTTCAGCATTCACTTAAAATTGTCTTGTGAAAAATCTCACAAAATAATTGCATAAATTCTCGCTTTTATTTTCATTCATGATACCTACTTTTCTTCCTTATTCGCTTTTCACTTTTTCGAACATCATTTAGAATAGCCGGAAAGGGAGAAGCGAAAAAATCCACGAGGAATTTGTGTTTAGAATAAGGGAACAGGGAGAAGCGGAAAAATCCTTGTGGATTTTTCGTTTAGAATCGGGGTGAATGTCTTCTAGCGAAGACGAAGACATTATAACTTGCTACATTTATAGCCGAAACGAGTTTTTACTGACTTTGTTCTTCTTCTTTTATTACGCCGCAAAAATGTATGCAGTAATTCCTCAAATTTTACTGACCGGTCTTACCGCGCTGCAGTATACCGAAATTAATCCGCTCCGATTTCATGTATGCAACACTAATGTGAAAGTGTCAATTGAAATACATGTGGTCGGTAGGGTTTCGGTATACCTTCGGTAGAAACCAAAAATGTCGTTCCGATACCGCACCGAGTAATGTGAAAGCGCTCTAACGTGTTTCGCTCTTTTTTTCTGCATTTTCTCTCTCAATCTTGTTTCGACACGGAAACCAGTGCCGAAACTCGCCATTTTCCATACAAATTTCTGAGAGCGAATAAAGATTGAAACACTGTTTCATTCTGAATCATCTTGCCAACCTCGATGATATCGATGTCTTCTCTAATTTTGGGGAAATTTTTCCATTATTCCAGCACGCCCCGAGAAAAATGACTTATACAGGGGTGTAGAGGAGCTATCACAGATCCCAAATCTGAAAACCAAACTTGCCGGAGCCACTAATCTTTTATTTATATACTCGCAGCCCACATATTCCAATCAAGTACCTTAAAAATTATAAATCTCAGTTTTTTTGATTAATTTTTTAACAGACGTTGGGTCATATTAATAAAAGCCAAGCATTTGCTTTTGCTTAAGATTTCTGACCTTTTACTCAAATTTTGAAATTTGGTTCATACAAATTAATATCAAATTTCTGAAATTTTGAGTAAAAGCATTTGCTTGGATTTTATTAATATGGCCCATTGTAGTTATATACCAAGTAATATACTATCGATGGTTAAAAAAAACCATCGATAATCGTTATGGCATCGGCCCCATCGATAGTATCGATAGTTCAATCGATGGTTTTCCAGCACTACTCGATGGAACGAAAACACGAAAAAGGTATATTTCCGTAATTATTTTTTGTTAAATAAATTGGTTATATTTGTTAATAGCAGCACAGACCTCAGGCGATGCCGAAGCAGATGATATTTCGGTAAAAGTTTATAGCAAAGATGAATGCATTTCTGGTTGGGCTAACTGCATAGCAAAGATCCTGAAGGTCACAAAGCCAAAAGAGGAGAAAACCTTAGTGCTATCACGTGGTAAAAAAGCGAAACTCTCTAATTATGGCTTTAAAATCAGTGAAGGCGAATTGAAAGTGGATGGTAAACCTATTAAGGAATATGTAAAACAAGTAAAAACGTCGGAACTGCGTGTGAAACCTCTATGGGAAGATAAACGTCAGGAACGCATCTTACGGAAAGTTGCTACTCGTGGTGTGGTACAACTGTACAACGCCGTTCGCATTCAGCAAAGGGACCTTCAAATCCAATTGGATGAAACGGTGCTTTTAGATAGCCAGAAGGACGTAATTCTAAATAATATTAATAAGCGAAAGTTCCTTGATGTTCTAATGAGCGGTAAACGAACGAAACCCGAGGCACATGCTAATTTCGTAAGGTATAAGACTGCGAAAGTCAATCAGAGCACTATTGGGGAGAGTGATAAAAACACTTCAACGACACAGAAATGGAATGTACTGCGAGAAGATTTTATGAGAAATAACAGTTTTAAACATTGGGATGAAGAAATTGAGATTTTCAACGAAGATCGTGATGTTTTAAGATAAACTGTCCGTCAACACAAAAAAAACAAATAAATGCTTTAACTCTATAATTGGTAAAACTTTAGACGACGATACCCTCGCTAGAAAAAAACGGATTTTTAGGGCGGTCGAGGGGGGGCGAAGGGGATCACAAAACTGAAGACTCTACCTATGGTTCCCGAGATATACGTCGTTAAAGTTCCGATATTTCCCAAATTTCACTGAACACTCACGAGGATTGTCGTTGGATGTTGGGTTGGGTGTTGCGGTTTGGGGACAAAACTTTTCTGCGCTTATATAAAATAACACGGAACAAGTAAAGAATACCGTCCGGTGAGCTAAAAAAAAACAAAAGTGGGCGTGGTCCGCCCTTTTGGCCTGATTTCAGTGATATACTTCTTTTTTGGCGCAAACGATTTTTGAGGGAGCTAGAGGGGGATGAAGTTTAAAAAACCCTTTTTTTTAAAAGCCAATATCTTCCAAAATATTCACTCAATTTTTAAAATTAAGGCATCGTTGGAAAGCTTACTTAAATGCCTTTCATATGGTACATAAATATTTCCCCAAATTCCACACAAATTTTGCAAAAAATCAAAAAACTTTAATTTTGGTAATTTTTTTTTTGTTTTTTCTTTTTTTTTTTTATTGAAATGACCTTATTAACACTATACAAAGTTATTTATATTAAAAAGCGTTAAATTACCTTTCATTTGATATATAATTTGTTACGAAAATTTTGTTAAAAACGTGCAAAACAATTCTTGTTAGTTATGTATAATATCAAGAAAGCATCTATAGCGCGGACAACAGCACTTTTATACAGAACCCCGAATAGCGTTGGCGGCCGCAATAGCATCTATGGGGAAACTTTCCAATAATGTCACACGCCCCCAAAAAAACGACCTACCGAGGGGTAGGGGAGGGGAAGGGTGCTCTGAATCCGTAAAATTTAGGCGCCGGACGTACCTCGTTTTCGAGGAATTTATGGTTAAAGTTTAGTAACTCTCCATATAAATACGATTAAGAAAACACTTTTGCGGAGAACAGATTTTGCGTTGGGGCCCTCGGCCGCGCTTATAAAAAAATAACCCTCAGCCGCCAGAATTCTCTATCCGGAGTAATATCTATGGCCCGGTCCACAGTGCTTTTGCGCAGAACACTTTTCTGCGTTGGCGGCCTTCGGCCGCGCTTATAAAAAATAACCCTGGGCTACGCCATCCGTCCAGACGTGTGCCCTAACCGTGGCTACCGCCACGGTGATGTCCTTCTGCGTAGTACACCCTTCGTGTGTCAGAAAAGCCTACTGTACAACTTTTTTCATGGTTCTCTGTATACCTAAAACTACTAAAACATCTTTTCATTTCACGATAGCTAATTATATAGAAGTCTTGCTATAGAGAATAGTATATGAAATGAAAGATATTTTTATGCTCTTTTAAATGAATATAATTTTTAATATACTTAATAACACAAAAAAAAAATCACAGTTTTTCCCTAAAAAAATACCAAAATTTGAGTTTTTTGTTTTTTAACAAAATTTGTAAGGAATTTACGAAAATTTTGATACGTCATATGAAAGGCCTTTAAATAAGTTTCCAACGATACCTTAATTTTAAAAATTGAGTGAATATTATGGAAGATATAGGCTTTTTAAAAAAAAGTTTTTTTTTAACTTCATCCCCCTCTAACTCCCTAAAAAATCGTTTGCGCCAAAAAAGAAGTATATCACTGAACTCAGGACAAAAAGGCGGACCACGCCCACTTTTTGTTTTTTTTTTTGTAGCTCACCGGACGGTATCCTTTACTTATGCCTACAACCCTGCGTGTAGTCGGAAACACAGAAGCACACATAACTCGTCGCGGTTAGAGAAAAAATGTAAAATTTATAAAAGCAAGTTTTTTATAATAAAAACGTAAAATTCTCACGAAAATATAAATAGAATCGAAGTGTAAATGTAATTAAAAGTTATAAAAGGGGGAAACTTTCCAATAATGTCACACGCCCCAAAAATACCGACTTCTACCGGGTGGTAGGGGAAGGGAAGGGTGTTCTGAATCCGTAAATTTTAGGCGCCGGACGTACCTACCTCGTTTTTGAGGAATTTATGGTTAAAGTTTAGTAACTCCATATAAATTCGATAGATAAAGAAAAAACTTTTGCGCAGAACACTTTTCTGCGTTGGCGGCCTTCGGCCGCGCTTATAAAAAATAACCCTGGGCTACGCCATCCGTCCGGACGTGTGCCCTAACCGTGGCTACCGCCACGGTGATGTCCTTCTGCGTAGTACACCCTGTGAAGTCGCTATTAGTAACATTGTTAATAAAAGTGATTTTTACGCAATATTGTAAAATTTACTAAATATAAATTTAACAATAAATTACATGAATTGTGTAATTAAAAAATCTGTGAAAACGATTTATTTAGTTAAATTAAAGCTAGGACTTGCATTTTAGTCACATTGTAACTGATTTTCGTGGTGAAATTTCCATTATTTCGCATTTTCAAAAAGTGGATATCGACGTCGAAACTCTAGCCCCAATTATTTCGCATTTTCAAAAAGTGGATATCGACGTCGAAACTCTGCCCCACAATTTTCCCATTTTCATTTTGAATACGCAGATTTTCCGTTAATTTTCTAGTTTACGGTGCATCAACTAAAACTACTCCAATTTTAACAAATGGGGTATCAATCGACGCGTTTCTATCTCAGGAACACAAATCTGAAGGCGGAGCTTAACTTTTTTATTTCAATAAAAAATTATTAACAAAAAACGATCTAACTTTTTGCTTGGTCATTACGCACACACCAACACCAACTGATTTCTTTATCACAGTATCACACATACTTTACTATATTTACTAAATAACACACAAAAAGTTGCAATATTTTACAATTAAATACTATATTTTAATAAAATCGAAGTAAACAATTTGCCTTTTTTCACTTTTTCCGACCGATTATTCAACTGTCAAAATGAGTAGCGTTGCCACTCAATTCGGTGTAATTTACAGCGCCTTCACACTTGGGCATTTAAAGTTGCAAAAAATGTGCTTTTGCGCAGAACACTTCTGCGTTGGCGGCTTTCGGCCGCGCTTATAAAAAATAACCCTCGGCAACGCCATCGAAGTCCGGACGTGTGCTCTAACCGTGGCTCCCGCCACGGTGATGTGCTTCTGCGTACTACACCCTTCCGCGATTTTTCATTTCAAAATTTCTTTTTTTTTAATAATGGAGTAATATCCAGAAAAAGCGCCGAATTTGCTCCCCAATAAACATTTTTCTTCATTTTCAATTTGAGGTTCATTTGAGAAGTAACCCTATTGTCAAATATCAAACGTTTGTTATCAAATGCACCTCAAATTTCCCTTGATAGCGTTCTCAAACAAAAAGGCTCATTTTTAGTATGGGATTTTGGGCTGATTCTCAATTTGATTCATTTCATTTTCTCAAACCTATTGCAAAGGTGGTACGAAATCGAATGCAATCAATAGATGTATGTATTACATATTTGTAGTCGTAGAGTGTAGAAAAATTGAGGGATAGTGAGAGTGAGAATGGAAATGGGAATGGAATGGAATAAATAGATGTACATATGTACAAAAAAAAAAACTCGGCTCACATTTCCTTCTGTCTACCAAAAGCTATATCTCCAAAAGTATTAATGTTTTTCAAATGAATGTTTCAGGGGAGGTTAGGCGGGACTTTTTTTCATCTAAATTTATTACTTTCATAATTATTTTACTATTATTAATAATTGCAAATTGTTGTTAAATGAATTAACACCATTATCACCAATTTCTTAATTAAACACACACCTAATCCCCATTAAACATTGAAAAAGAAATTATCAAACGTTTGAGAAAATATTGTTTCTAAAGTTGAGAATCAGCATATATATCA
Organism: Urophora cardui; assembly: GCA_960531455.1. Lineage (NCBI taxonomy): Eukaryota > Metazoa > Arthropoda > Insecta > Diptera > Tephritidae > Urophora > Urophora cardui. The sequence continues at coordinate 96,035,376 of OY482672.1, forward strand.
TTTGAAAATAAACATATTTTCAAATATTCATCAAACATTGTTTATCAATTTTAAAATAACTTACAACACATTTGAAAAAAAAACTTGTTTCGCATTTTGTACCATTTCACGAATTTCAACATGTCAAGGCTTGAAGGAACGAAGAAATTGTGTGTTTGCCAATTTCAGTCAGCGTTCGTTGTTCTACTCGAGCAGTCTTTTAACGGTTGAAATGATGATGGTTGAAAATGATTGTGTGTAATAATGAGTCTGTATATCTTATTATTATTTTATTTGTTTGTGGCTTTTTGTGAAGTTACACCAAATTTAATAGAAACATAGTTTGTTTCTCATATTAACATACTCATGTAACTGTACAAAAGGCACCGAAAAAATTCACCCGCACGGGTAAATGAAAAGCATCACATCAGAGTACAAATATACTATAATACATATGTACATATGTACATCTATTTATTCCATTCCATTTCTGCGCTCACAACACGAACTCTCACTCTCACTATCGCTCAAATTTTCTGCACTCTAGGGTACATATATGTAATACATACAAACATCTATTGATTGCATTCCATTTCGTACCACCTTTGAAATAGGTTTGAGAAAATGAAATGAATCAAATTGAGAATCAGCCCAAAATCCCATACTAAAAATGAGCCTTTTTGTTTGAGAACGCTATCAGGGGAAATTTGAGGTGCATTTGATAACAAACGTTTGATATTTGACAATAGGGTTACTTCTCAAATGAACCTCAAATTGAAAATGAAGAAAAATGTTTATTGGGTCCTTACTATAATTTCGCACGTAGATTTATTAAGCTGTTCGAAGCACTTTCACACACTTTATAAATTTTATTGGCATAAGTAAAGGATACCGTCCGGTGAGCTAAAAAAAAAAAAGTGGGCGAGGTCCGCCTTTTTGTCCTGAGTTCAGTGATATACTTCTTTTTGGCGCAAACGATTTTTTAGGGAGTTAGAGGGGGATGAAGTTAAAAAAGCCTTTTTTTTTTAAAAGCCTATATCTTACAAAATATTCACTCAATTTTTAAAATCGTTGGAAAGCTTATTTAAAGGCCTTTCATATGACGCATCAAAATTTTCGTAAATTCCTTACAAATTTTGTTAAAAAACAAAAACTCAAATTTTGGTATTTTTTTAGGGAACAAGTGTGATTATTTTTTTATTTTGTGTTATTAAGTATATTAAAAATTATATTCATTTAAAAGAGCATGAAAATATCTTTCATTTCATATACTATTCTCTACACCAAGACTTCTATATAATTAGCTATCGTGAAATGAAACGATGTTTTAGTAGTTTTAAGTATACAGAGAACCATGAAAAAAGTTGTACAGTAGGCTTTTCTCACACACGAAGGGTGTACTACGCAGAAGGGCATCACCGTGGCGGTCCCAACTCGTTTACCACTGTGAAGACGGCCTTATGAAATAGTCGACTGCGTGTGACAACATCTCCGGAAGCCAGGACTTTTACATTTAGAATCAGGAGGATCTCCTCTACACCGCCCAATAACTCTTTTCCAACGCGTGGTAGACGGTTGAAAAATTTTCCCAAAAACTCATCTAATGTACATATCGTTGGCTTCGTGAGCAAATGTGCTAAGTCCAATTTTTATCAAAACTGAAATTTTAATGCAGTAAGATAGTACAACTAAAAATACATCGCCTGCCAAAAAGAAGTTACCTTAATGTCTGTTTTTCATGGTGTAATGCAGTGTTATGCAAATGTGCTAAGTCCATAAAAAATTTTTTTTCAAAAATCTACGTGCTAAGTCCAGGTGAAAATGAGAAATTATTGGTTTTTTTTAATTTGTTTGTAGAATGATATAAAATTATTACTACATTGTTTTAATAAGCATGGCTTGGGACTGTAAACGTTAATAATTTGCGGGAGTGGCTAGCTTTCCCACCAATTTGATATGCAAACTAGTTTGCGGTACTTCTTACATTTTCATTATAATTGTATGCGTTTGATCGAAAGGACTTATTTTATATAGAGAGGGTACGGCATAATGTGGGCGTGGCCACACCCATTATCAACAGTTTCATCTCTCATCAGACCAAGCCTAAAATATTCTTGTTAGTGCAAAATTTCATCCCTTTATGACTTTTAGATACAAAGATGCCACGTCACAGGTTTCTGTAGTGATAAACATTAAGATATTTTTGTAATTTAAAAATATGTACTTGTTTATAATGTACTTAATTTGTTGTTTGAAATTAAGTTTTCTTTGTTTTTAATATTTTGTTTGATGTGAAAATTTTAATATTAAAATATTATTATATTTGAATTTGTCAACGGAATAAGTTCTTTATTTTAAAATACATCTTAATAAATTGGCGATCCTGCCAGGAGGGATATACATATATATTTATCGTCGCGTTGATCAACGATATGAAACATCATCATCACGCCGTTTCATCTGAAAGTTATCGCTACAACATCAACAATCATAACAACAACATTCGTCATAGTTTGTTCAACGAAAACGCTGCCCGCAAAGCGTCACTCCCTACTGCAACTACCGCAGCGTGATCGATATTTATATCAATTAAATCCGCAGACCCGTTGTTATACGAGTTATAAACGTGTGCCATATATTCGTTAAAGCCACGCTTAAGCGACGTCTACAATAGTCTGAATCCACATTATATCCACTTACCTTCCCCACCGTTGTCGCCATTACAGCAACGGCAACACTGTTCAAAATAAGCAATAAAACCAACAACAACAACCGCAGCAAAAATTGCATTAGTCAGTAAAAAAGCAGAAACAGCAGCAACAGGACAAATAACAACAAAACAACCATAATTCATCATCAACAGCTTCACCATAATCAACTGCTGTAACAACAACAACAACAACAAGTCAATACTTCATCATACCCACAATACCTGCAATCGACTGCATTGGTTCTGTCAGATTTTTCCCCGTACCATCAGTCCTACGATCAACAGTCACAACCGGCGGCACAATCATACACTCAAGGCTCCACAGCTGCCAACAAATTTGTAAAAAAACGCTACCTCAGTAATTAAAACTAGTCGCAACCGAAAACCGCTATATCCAACGTCTTTAACACAAACGTGAAACTAACAGAAACAGGATAGTTTTGTAAGTAAGAGTATTATTAAGTATTATTTTCCAATAGAATAAGATCAGAAAAATTAATTAGAATGTATCATTCACCACGAGTAACTGGTGCTGGAGACAATCAAAATAGATCTCTGATTGATCTAGAAGAACCTCCACAAATTTTATCAGAAAATATACATAATCCGTATGACAGATCTGAGATTTGTTCCACTTCGGTAAAATTACCTCAATTTTGGACCAACTGTCTAGATGCATGGTTCGTACATGCTGAGACACAATTTTCTTTAAAAGGAATCGGAAGAGATTCAACTAAATATGAATATATTATTTCTTCTTTACCTCAAGAAATTATTGCTAACGTACTTGATGTAATTCAAAATCCGCCACAAACTGATAAATATGAGCATTTAAAGAAAATTCTCATTGATCGAAACTCTTTAAGTGAACAAAGAAGGATTGATAAGATTTTGTTAGATACTGAAATAGGAGATCGCAAACCTTCAGAGTATTATAGGACTCTTAGTCAGCTAGCAGGAAACACTATAGATACTAATTTTCTTAAAAATCTTTGGTTTCGTAAACTTCCCAAAAATTTATATATTACTTTAACTAGTGCCAATTTAAGTGATATTAATGATCTTTTACAACTTGCTGATAAAATTTTGGGAAATTAACAGTTGTAATGAAATTTGTTTACATCAAATATGTGCGAAAATTTTAATCGTTTGCAATTAGACGTTAGTGAGATTAAAACACAAATTAATAATAGACAATCACGGTCAAGAAATAGATATTTTAGTAATTACCGAAATTCACAATCAAGGGTTAAATCACAATCTAAAAATTGGGTATGTCATTACCATTTTCGTTTTGGTAGTAAAGCACGTAGATGTGAAAAACCTTGTGCATTTCACAGTAACAATCAAAATTCAACAAACTAAAAAATTCTGTTGTTGCAGCGACTAACAATAGTAATTTAACATTTTCGACACGTCGCTTATTTGTGTTAGATAAAGAAAATAAATTAAATTTTTTAATAGATAGCGGTGCAGAAATTTCAGTTCTTCCATCCTCTAAATTCAAAATTTACAAAAGATCTTCCGATATAATTTTGACAGCTGCTAATGGTAGCTTAATTTCAACCTATGGAAAGAAATTATTAAAACTTAATTTAGGACTTCGTCGTGAATTTCCATTTGTATAGCCGACATATCAAAACCAATTATAGGAGCAGATTTTTTAGAAAAATATGGACTTTTAATAGATATTAAACATAAAAGATTATTGGATCCTCTAACTAACATGTCTGTTGATGCAATAAGTAGTTTCTGCAACATTTCTTTACCTAAATTATTTTTAGTTGAAAATCAATATACAAAAATTTTAAAGAATTTTCCTTCATTAACTTCCGAACCAGATTATAATAAGAAAGTAGAACATTCGACAGTTCATCATATTATAACGAATGGAGTATTACCTTTTTGTAGACCAAGACGTTTAGACCCAATTAAATTTAAAATAGCTAAAGCTGAAGTCGATTTTCTATTAAAATCTGGAATATGTCGTCCGTCTAAATCACATGGTACATCACCATTACATTTAGTACCTAAAAAAGATGCAAATGACTGGCGTCCGTGCGGCGACTACCGTAGAATTAATTTAATCACAGTACCTGATAGATACCCTTTACCACACATTCACGATTTACATATTGAATTTCAAAATAAGAAAATATTTTCAAAAATAGATTTAGTTAGAGCTTATCACCAGATACCAGTTGCTGAAGAAGATATTCATAAGACAGCCATAACTACACCTTTTGGAATGTTCGAATTCGTCAGGATGCCATTCGGCTTACGAAATTCAGCACAAACATTTCAAAGGTTCATAAATGAAGTTTTACATGATTTAGATTTTACGTTTGTTTATTTGGATGACATTTTAATAGCCAGTAAAGACGAAGCAGAACATTTACAACATCTTAATAAATTATTTCATCGTTTAGATAAATATGGTTTGAATATCAAACCATCTAAATGTGTATTTGGAGTAGAGAAAATTAATTTTTTGGGGTATAACATATCGTCTGAAGGTATACAGCCATCAGAAGAAAAGGTTCAATCAATTCTTGATTTTAAACAACCTGCAACTATAAAACAGATGCAAAAATTCGTAGGAATGGTAAATTTCTATCATAGATATATATCAAAACTTGCAGAAATGTTAGACCCAATACACAATATGATAACGAAAGCGTCAAAAAGTAAAGATAAATTACTTGAATGGACTGATGAAACAATACAAGCTTTTAAAAAAGTAAAAGAGAGTTTTGCTAAGAAAACATTGTTAACTCATTTTAATAGTGAAGCAATTCTCTCTGTTGCTGTGGATGCTTCAAATAGAGCAATAGGGGGAGTTCTGCAACAAGAAATCAATAATTCCAAGGAACCTTTAGCTTTCTTTTCAAAGAAACTTAGTTCATCTGAATGTAAATATAGTACCTTTGATAGAGAATTACTTGCTATTTATTTAACTATTAAACATTTCAGACATTGGCTAGAAGGTAGAGTTTTTACGGTTTATACGGACCACAAGCCACTTACATTTGCTTTGAACTCAAAAGTAGAACGAAGTCCAAGGCAAATAAGACACTTAGAATTTATTTCTCAATTTACTAGTGATATAAAATATATTAAAAGAGATTTAAATTGTGTTGCAGATGCGTTATCCAGATTTCCTGATATAACAGCTTTAGAAACTATTGATCTGAATTTAAGAAAATTATTTATTGAACAAGAGAAAGATATAGAAATTAAATCACTAGTAGAAGATCAAAATTGTAGGTTTAAACTAGAGTTGATATCAGTTACTTCTTTAAATATTCAAATATGGTGTGAAACATCATCTAATTCAACTAGGCCATATATTCCTCAAACTTTACGAAAATTAGTTTTTGATAAATTACATAACATAGCTCATGTTGGAATAAAAGCAACACGCAAGTTAATCACAACTCGATATTTTTGGCCAGGGATGAATAAAATTATAAATAAGTGGGCGAAAGAATGCATAAATTGTCAGAAATGTAAAATTTATAAACATACAAAATCAGAGATTTCTAAAATACCGATTCCAAAAGGACGTTTTGAACACATACATTTAGATATTGTCGGACCTCTTCATCACATGATTTTAGATATATTTTAACTTTAATAGATAGAAATTCTCGTTGGCCAGAGGCATATCCTCTTAAAAATATTTCTGCAAATAATGTTGCAGAAACCTTCTTTCATCAGTATGTTTCGCGTTTCGGAGTTCCATTGACATTAACAACAGATCAGGGTAAACAGTTTACATCTCAAATGTTTGCAGAATTAATGAAGTTTTTGGGAATTCACAAAATTACAACCACTACATACCATCCACAATCTAATGGAATGGTTGAACGTTTTCATAGACAATTAAAATCTTCAATTTTGGCTAGTGGAAATGCAGCTAATTGGTATGAGGAATTACCTATAGTATTGTTGGGTTTGCGATCATCTTATAAAGAAGATATTCAATCTACAGCTGCAGAAATGGTATATGGAGAAAATCTTAGGCTTCCTTCACAAATGGTTGTTCGGTCTGAAAATAATTTTGATCCATCTGATGTACTGAATAAATTAAAACAAAATTTTAAAAATTGTACATCAAGCTTATCTCATCATAAAAATTCACTTATTTATATTCCAAAAGATTTATATAATTGTAAATTTGTATTGGTTAGAATGGATAGAAAACGAACTAGTTTACAAGAACCGTATGAAGGGCCATTTGAAGTAATTGAGAAATCATCGAAGTGGTTCAAGATTAATTATAATGATAAAATAATAAATATTTCTATAGACAGAATTAAGCCTGCATATTTAGATGATAATCAATGTAATCAATCTTTTAAAACAAAAAAAGTTACATTTAATTTGTTAAATATAGAACATTTTGGAAGAGGGGAGTAAATGTAGTGATAAACATTAAGATATTTTTGTAATTTAAAAATATGTACTTGTTTATAATGTTCTTAATTTGTTGTTTGAAATTAAGTTTTCTTTGTTTTTAATATTTTGTTTGATGTGAAAATTTTAATATTAAAATATTATTATATTTGAATTTGTCAACGGAATAAGTTCTTTATTTTAAAATACATCTTAATAGTTTCCAAAGGGAGTTTTGTTGTAATAAAAGACACGTGCGATACCTTTCAGTGCAGAGTTAAGAAGGATATTTTTATTTCCGTTGGTAATTGACAGCTGACATAAGTCAAGTAAAAAAGCTGGCATATAAAGCCCTGTTCACAATACCCTCACTTATTGAATATTTACTTAATTTCATACAATGTTCAGAATTCAGTTTTCTTGTCTCTAGATTATAAGTTTCAAAACAGTTATATATGATTAATGAAGTTAATTAAAAATTCAATACAACCCCATTGTGCGTGAACAAAAATAATTTTTCTTCTTAGCCACAGCTTTGGTGAGACTATCAGCAGCCATTTCATCTGTTTGATATATATTTGATTGATATGACCCCCTTTTCGATTGTCTCACGTATATGATGGTATTTAATATCGATGTGTTTAGATCGCGGTCTGAACCCATCAGATTCAGCTAATTTGATAGCTCCTTGGTTACCACACTGCAGTTGAATTGATGAACCGTCACCGTGATCCAATTCTTCTAATAATTGCCTTAACCATAGCGCCTCTTGAATAGCCGATGAGATTGCCATGTACTCGGCCTCGGTACTTGACAATGCAACTGTTGGCTGACGCTTACTGGCCCAAGTTATTGCTGCATTTGACATCTTGAACAGGTAGCCAGTACAAGAACGACGTTTATCTACGTCTGATGCCCAATCAGCATCGGAGTAACCATGCAAGTTTGGAGAACCAACCGACGAATACTTTAGTTTGTAGTCCTTTGTTCCCTTCAAATAACGCATAATTCTCTTTACAGCCTTCCAATGTGCAATATTGTAGTATGAGTTAAATCGACTGACATCGTTCACCGCAAATGCAATATCCGGCCGCGTACATTGCGCCAAATACAATAAACTGCCCACAGCAGCTTGATAGGGAATTTTTGCTAGCTCACTTTCATCAGCCTTCTCAGAAATCATACCAAGAGATAATTTTTGATTGTAGTCGCTTGGGGTGGAAACCGGTCTACATTGCTCCATGTTGAATCTGATCAAAATGTCGTTGATGTATTTACTCTGGTCGAGCTCTACTCCATCATCTGTTTGTGTGATTCGAATACCAATGCAACTCTTAACCGGCCCCATATCTTTCATCTTGAATGATTTGCATAGTGATGCTTTGATTTTTGCTAATGTATCTACGTCCTTCCAAAATAGTAGTATATCATCGACGTAAATCGCCAATATCAATGAACAATCTTTATCGAAATATACACATGGATCCAATTTCGATTTTTGTAGTCCAAACGATTTTAACACTGCTTCCAACTTTAAATTCCACTGCCTTCCGGCTTGTTTCAATCCGTACATTGCTCGATTTAGTTTGCACGCGTAATTTGTGCCATTGGAAAAACCCTCTGGTTGTGCAATGTATATTTCTTCCCGCAATTCACCTTGCAAGAATGCAGTAACCGCGTCCATTTGATCTATTTTTAGCCCGTTTTTAACAGCTAGCGCAATTAGGAATCGAATTGTTGACTAGCGTACGACTGGTGAATACGTCTCGCTGTAGTCCATTCCATGAATTTGACTACATCCTTTTGCAACTAGACAAGCCTTATATTTAATGATGTTGTTATCCATGTCACGTTTGGTAGTGAACACCCATTTCGTTTTTAATGTTTTACGCCCCTGTGGTAATTGCACCAAATTCCAGGTGTTATTTTCTTTTAACGACTCCATTTCACTCTCCATCGCCATCCTCCATTCTTCAGAATCATTTCTATTCATGGCTTCTTCAACTGTAAGTGGATCAATCTCTTCGTTAGTACATGCTAAATAACTTACATACGCTGAATTGGTTTCGGTGTTCTAGCTGATCGTCGTGGTGTTTGACCACTATCCACTTCTACGGTTTCTTCAGGTAAGTATGTTGGATCTGCGAAGTCCTCCGTTGAATGAAAGGAACTGTTTTTCTCATCGTTATTAACATTTTTTCTCTCATCGTCTGTGTGCTGATTGCTCAAGTTTGTTGCTGCTGTGTTTGGTGAGTCTACCGCACTCCTCTCGTCACTGTCCCTCACTTGATCTGGAAACTCTGCATCTACGTCAACTTCAAAAGTCGATGCATTAGTTTTTTCGTGAAATATCACATCACGACTCACCACCAACTTTTTGGTATACGGGTCAATGCAACGAACGCCTTTTTTTTCTGAGTCGTATCCTACAAATAACATCTTACTTGATTTTCGATCTAACTTCTTGCGGCATTGTTTGGGAATGTGCACCATTACTGGGGATCCAAATATACGTAAGTGTGAAACATCAACCTTACAACCAGTCCACATTTCTTCCGGTGTTTTATCTTTTAAGGTTGAGCATACTGAACGATTGATTAAGTATGACGCCATGTTTACAGCTTCTGTCCAGTACACATCATCAAGCTTAGCGTCAAATAACATACATTTAGCACGTTCGATTATACTTCTGTTCATACGCTCTACTGTTCCATTTTGTTGCGGTGTGTATACATTTGTTAATTGATGCCGAATGCCATTTGAACGGCAAAATGTATTAAATTTATGCGAACAATACTCGGTTCCGTTGTCAGTGCGAAGTATCTTTACCGCCTTACCGGTTTGTTTTTCCACAAGTGATTTAAATTCAATGAACGTGTTTAATACTTCAGATTTTTCATGTAAGAAATAAACAAAAACTTTCTTTGAAAAATCATCAATAAACGTTAACAAGTACCTTGCACCTCCAATTGATTTTGTTTCCATTGGACCAACTAAGTCGGAATGAATTAATTCCAATAACTCACTCGTCTGGGTCTGACTTGGCTTAAATGGTGCCCGTGATTGTTTGCCCTCGGCACATATTTCACAGTTTGGCAATCCGATTTTTCGGTTAAAAAATTGCATCCCAGTTACCGCCCCATCACGCATTTTGCATAAACTTGCGTAATTGAGATGACCAAATCTCCTGTGCCATGTAATTGTGTCATTTTCTTCTTTGTGAGATAACATGCATGTTTCACCCGATGCTTTTAATTTATAAACGCCACCTTCTGGCTTACAATGTGCAAACTCAACCAAATTTTGATCATAGATGGAACATCCATTTTTGTTAAAGACTATTGTATTCCCTTTTTGAACAGTTTTGTATACTGATAACAAATTTGCCGACAGTTCAGGAACGTGCAGAATATTCGAAATAGCAACTTCTTCATTGGCCAACACCATTTTCGATTTACCTTCGCAATTTACTCTCATTTTTTCATCATTTGCAGTCGTAATCTCTCTAACATTCGATGAAGTACAATCATACAATAAATTTTGATTCGGTGTCATGTGGCTTGACGCACCACTATCTATATACCATTCACCTGTATCGTTGCTCGTTACGTATTTCGCTGTAAATGCTCTTCGCCATTTCGGTGTGGTTATTCTTCGTTTTACTTTGTTCCTTTTGCTCCTTCTTACATTCAGAGCTAATATGTCCCTTGCCCCCACAAGAATAGCATTTTACCGATCGACGATTGTTTGATTTTTTGTTGTTTTGCTTAACCGCATATTTCCCAATAAATGCATTGTTGCTGGTTTTTCCTTCACGTGAATATTGAGTGTCTAACAGTTTCATTTTTATTTCATCTGCATTTGCTTTTTCACATGCTTCAAAGCTCATAATAAGTGGTTTGTATTTTTCCGTTAAGCCTGCAAGCATAATTGCAGCTAACCACTCATCGTCGATGATGAAACCAATACAATTTAATTTACTCGACGTTGTCATTATCTGATCAATATAAGTTTGCATGTTTTCACATTCCTCTAATTCCTCGCATCAATCCACGATCTTCATACATGTTCTGGAACTTTGTCCATATCTCCAATGCCGTTTTGCATGTTCTTATATACACAAATAGTTCCGGCTCTACGCTTAATGCTAGCAACGTTTTTGCCGAACTTATTTTGTCCGCCAACTTCTCTTTGCAAACGCTTGGGTTATCATCGGATGGAACTATGCAGTCACCCAATTTCTTGAGCTCCAATAAGTTCTGCATTGCAAATGTCCAATTGTGAAAATTATCACCGCCCTTTAGTTTTTCGACTACGAAGTCTCCTTTCGTTGAATTTGACATTTTGAAGAATTTTTTATTGTTTTAAACAATGCGACAAACGCGAATTCTCTCAAAATAATTAAATGCGACAAACGCAAATACTTTCAAAATAATTAAATGCGACAAACGCTTTCAGTTATACGATTTAATAAAATCTATAGAATTAATAACCAGATTGGGACTGGGCCCATAACCTGTTGTAATAAAAGACACGTGCGATACCTTTCAGTGCAGAGTTAAGAAGAACGATATTTTTATTTCCGTTGGTAATTGACAGCTGACATAAGTCAAGTAAAAAAGCTGGCATATAAAGCCCTGTTCACAATAAGTTTTACAATTTTTTTAAGTAGGCGTGGTTACAAACCGATTTTGCTAAAATTTTACTACAAGTAATAAAAGTATACTAGAGTGCTGCCTACTGTCGAAACTCGACAGTTTTTCTAGATGTTTTCTTATGACTAAGGTGCAACTATAGTTTTTGTATAATTGTTTGTTGCTAGTGTCACTGCTACTATTATGTTGTTGGGGTTCCAAATTCTCCTACCTACTTCTTTATTTCCATTTCTGCTCTTTTCTTTCCTCAATTTCTTTCCTACTTATTCTTTCTTATCCTTTTTAGCCCTTGACTTCGTGTTTTTATTGTAGTGCTTTTGCTACCTTTTTACGTTTCTACTTCTTTGAAACTACACACCACATCCAGCCAAACATGTTCACAATTGCATGATAAGTTTGGTGAAAACGCACAAAGTCAGCTACATATGCTTGCGCATTGAGGCAGCTCTGTTGTGTGCAAAAGCATGCAACAACAACCACACGGCAATTTTCCAACGACGATTGTGGACGCATTTTCCAACTAAGGGCCTTTTCACATTACTCGGCACGACATCGGATCGACATTTTTTGCTCGGTATTTTCAGCTTACCGAAACGAGTCCGCGTTGCTGTGTTTTTCATACTTGTGGGAATACTTTCGGTGCGTAATCGGCAGAAAATAGGAAAACACACATCGAAATTTGCAAAACAAAATTTTTAACTTCAACAAATCACTCAATAATAACAATAATGTCTTTTAGCGAAGACGAAGACATTATAACTTGCTACATTTATTACCGAAACGAGTTTTTTTCTGACTTTGTTCTTCTTCTTTTATCACGCCGCAAAAATGTATGCAGTAATTCCTCAAATTTTACTGACCGGTCTTACCGCGTTGCGGTATACCGAAATTAATCCGCTCCGATTTCATGTATGCAACACTAATGTGAAAGTGCCAATTGAAATACATGTGGTCAGTAAGGTTTCGGTATACTTTCGGTAAAAACAAAAAATGTCGATCCGATACCGCACCGAGTAATGTGAAAGCGCTCTAAATTTGATGAAAATTGGCGCAGTTATATTTGAGAGCAATACCTTTCTAATGGTGTACTTAGTTTTAAAATCGGTTCAGTAGTTTCGACGGAGAAGATGGAACAAAATTTATGTTAGCGTATTAATAATATAGATAGATATGTACCTACACCAAGTTCCGCCGTAATACATCAATTATTTGTCGAGTTATGGGCTCCGAAATGTCTTAGATTCACGATGCCACCCCCATTTTCAAAAATATTTATGGTTTCTGTTTAGTTGGACTCATGCCAAAAACTTTCAATGAATTATCTTCATATTTGTACTTGTACTGGTACTTGCACCTTACAGGTATGGTTCCCATATATAAAAGTGGGCGTGGTCCTCTACCGATTTGGAACATTTTTCGTCCAAACCTTTGCCCTGGCAAATAAATTACGTCTTCCACATTTCATCTATATATCTACTACGGTTTCTGAGTTATTTATCGCTTATAAAACTTTTAGAATTTATCCTTTCATAAGTGGGTGTGGCACCGCCCATTTTCGAGAATTTCAATTTATTTCTTTATACTAGCTTTGTTCAATAACTCAAAATTTTTAATTGCTTTTAAAAATAGTTACGAATTTTATGTTCAATAACCCAAAAAATTTGCAAAAGAGAGCCATATTGGGAGAGTAAGACTTCGAGAGAGTTGAAAATAGTTGCAAGTAAAATTTTCACTTGCAACTACTTGGAGCTTTAAAAAAATAGAAGCGTCAAAAACATATGATCACAAAAATTGCAATTGGAAATATGCCAACATTTTAATCGCAAATTTCTAATTGCATACTAAATAAATTAGCGCAAAAAGGAATCTTGACGATGTTGTGGAATATCCAAAGTAGATTTTCGTCTTCCTAATTCAGATATTTACATTCATTTTCAATTTCAAACATTTCAATTACAACCTAACCTAAAAATCAAATTGTGAAAACAGCGCATCAGCTGTTTACTTGCAAATGTTTACGATTTTGTGTTCAATAACTTTGGTTGATAATTTTCTCTTTTACTCGTTTTTACTCTTAATTTGTCACTGGTGTTCTTGTTGCAAGTAAAGTTGTTGAACAAAGCTATATGCTGATTGGTTTTGGAAGCCATGCCTCGATGTAAGATTAATTGTGATACATTATTTACTTCCGCCCTACCTTAAACCAACGCTGCCCTACCTTAAATTTAAGTCTAGCTACGGCCCTGGTAGAACCAAAGATGACTTGATACCAAAGATGACTTGATACGAAACTCTTTTTTACTCTCTCACTTTTGTGATTTTCCCACGGGTTTTCTGTGGCTTTAAATAATATGTAACGTTAGCAGTGATTTTTTATCTATATAATACATATAATAAAATTGTAACAGGTCGATGTCTGTACATTGAAGATATTCAAGAAAAACTGATAGGAGAGGTCGTTATTGGACCAGCGGAACCCAAATCTACACTTTCTAAAAGTCTATCTGCTGTCTGTCTTTCTGTCCGTCTGTATGATTGTGCGCGCATCACGCACAAACTACTGAATAAATTGCATTTCACCATTCTATCACTTAACGCCTAACTTAAAATTCAGGACAACTTTCATTTGGATATCTCATCCAGTTCCCGAGTTATTGACCAAAATGTGGGAAAAATGTGACCAAAAATGTGTTTTTTTTTACCATAACGCCCGCGTCACACAAAAACGACTGCATAGAAATTAATGAAACTTTCAATAATCATTTTCTGGATGAAAAAATGAGAGCTATTCGAAAAGGGGCGCGGCACAACCCATACAAACTTAATCTTTCAAGCTGAATATCTCTGGAAGTGTTTTCCGTAGGATATCAAAACTTGGAGGGATAAGGAAAGAGATATGGATAGGGATAGGGAGATATCTCCGAAACCAACCGAGATATTCAATTTAATAGAATTACTTATTGCAGCACTCATCAGCACCTTTTATTTGATACCCATATTGTACTAACACATTTTGGATCGCCCTTGGTCCACATATTGGTCGATAACTCCAAAACTGGTTGAGCTATAGAAATAAGGGATATCTTAAATCTTAAAGTAGACATCTATAATAATAATAATACAATGGCGCTATTATAACTCTGACTAGTGTAATTCAATTCCATCATTCCAATTTTTAGTGACCCGCGCACAAACATAAGGACAGTCAGACCGACAGAAATTTTAAAAACAGTTCATTTGGATTTATTCTGGCTCCCTTTTTTTATTTTCTGTATATCTGTAATGTACAGAGATCAACGGTTACAATTTTATTATATGTAGAGATACTCAGTTTTCGCACGTGTAAGGCACTCTGCACACGGAGCGTACTGCTGTAGACGCGTATTAGATACTACAGACGAAAGTTGTACGCTTTGATGGCGCGCACGTGTATTTCAATTGAGGGCTGCACACGAGTCGTCAGCTTCATATATATATATATATATATATATATATATATATATATATATATATATACAATGGCGCTATTATAACTCTGACGAGTTTTATGGCCGAGCTTCTCTCCCAATTCGAGGTGTGCTCCTTTTTGTTTTTCCTACTAATTGGGTGGACCTACAGTTTTATGCCGGCTCCGAACGGCGAATGCATTTTTTTTGTGAGAAGCTTTTTCATGGCAGAAATACTCTCGGAGGGTATGCCGACCACTGCCGAGAGGTGACCGCTGCTCTTAAAAAACCCAATAATTGGATTTTTACTAATTGAAAAATTGTTTTGGTGTTTGGCTCGGACCGTGGTTTGAACCCGAGACCTCTGGCACAGCAGGCGAGCACTCTACCCACTGCACCACAGCGGCCAACAGCTTCATGCATTCGTCAAAGTATGCTGGCTACATGTCGCTTGGCGTAAAGCAGTGCTGGTAGCTAGGCGTACTACGCTTAGAAAACAGGAAGAAGAAGATGTTTGTTTACATTTTTCCACTTGGTGGAATCTATCAAAGCAGTGTAATTTGTGTAAAAAATGGGAAAAAATTTGTGTATAATTAAAGAAAAAGGAAGATTCCGTAAAATTTGTCATCTTTTCTAATTAAAGCTTCGAAATTTAAAGCAAGTACCGTATTATTAATTTGTTTGTTTGTTTTGTGCAGTTTCATGTCGCATCATGTGCAGATCTTGAGGCGTAGAGGAATCGACGCTAGATGAAATGTCTCGTACGCGTCTATGACGATACGCCTCGTGTGCAGAGTGCCTAACGTTAGCAGTGCTTTGTGTAACGTAGGCAGTGCCTTATTTTATGTTAAATTACGTTAAAAAATCCTAAAGATTTTGGTAAAGCGGTATGCCATGACCTTGTGACATCCTTGCTATATAACATGAAGTAAAATTGGGATGATTGTCTCAGCAAGTTCGCAGAAATTAAACCAAACATGATCTGTACCTTGATCTCACTTCCAAATGATGTAACGTTAGTAGTGCGTTTCACGCGCTTATAACTTTTACGGTATGGTAGCCATCAGACTAATTTTACTCTTAAAATGAAGGTATAGGTCTACCTGATAGCATAAGTAGCAGAATCTTGGACGTTTCTAACATTTTTGTTATTATTTCATATAAACTAAATAAAAACTCCATGCGAATGTAACGTTAGCAGCCGGAAAATTGACCATATGTACATATGTATACTTGTTAGTTATGTATAACAAATTCTACGTTAAGAAAGCATCTATGGCTCGGACAACAGTTCATTTACACAGAACTTCTAATTGCATTGGCGGCCTTCGCCCGTGCTTTAAAAAAATAACCCTCAGCCGACAAAACTTCGGCAATAGCACGCTTTAAAAAAAAGGGGGTTTCAACTTCATCCCCCCAAGCTCCACAAAAATCGTTTGCGTCAATACCACCATGCACATTTTTTATACTCAGCTGTACTAGTACACAGAGTATTATAATTTTGATTTCATAACGGTGGATTGTAACATAATGAAATAATCGAGATAGATATGGACTTATATATATCAAAATGATCAGGGTGAAAAGAGAAATCGATTGAGCCATGTCCGTCCGTCCGTACGCACGATAACTCGCGTAAAAATTGAGATATTTTGATGAAATTTGAAATGCAAGTTGGTATCGAGACTGGGACGGTTGGTATTGAAAATGGGCGAAATCGGACCATGACCACACCCACTTTTCCTATATAGAAAAAATCGGATATTTGGTATCTCAGCCACTAATATAGCTAGAGTGATAAAATTTTATCCACGTATTGAGCTCAGGCCCTTATGAAGAAATTTGATGAAGTTTTGGAAAATGGGCGGTGCCACGCCCACTTATTAAGGGTCAAACATTGAAAGTTTTATATGTCATAACTCAGAAACCGTTGAAGATATATCGATGAAATTTGGTATGCGTAATATGCTTACTTAGGCAAATGTTTGGACGAAAAATTGCCAAAATCGGTTGACGACCACGCCCACTTTTATATATGTGTATTATAAAGTGACCCAATAAAAACATTTTAAGCGATATCTTTGTCAAATATAAAGATATATCATTGAAATTTTATGGCAGGAGTCCATCTGCGGACATAAAACGAAAAACACAAAAATTTTGGAAAATGGGCGTGGCACCGCCTCTTTTTAGAAGCAGGAATATACGAGATTTCTGAGCCCATAACTCGACAAATAATTGATATATAATGACGAAACTTGGTGTATACACTTTCGTAACGTCTGGTAATACATACTCAAAATTTTAGAGAAATCGGTTGACGACCACGCCCTCTTTTATATATGGAAACTATAAAGGGGCCTAATAAAAACATTTTAAGCGATATCTTTGTCAAATATAAAGATAATTCATTGAAATTTTGTGGCATGAGTTCCACAATAGACCGGAAACAAGAAGTATAAAAATTTTGGAAAATGGGCGTGGCACCGCCTCTTTTTAGACAAAGGGATATACGACATTTCTTAGCCTATAACTCGACAAATAATTGAGATATTGTGACGAAACTTGGTTTATACACTTTTATAACTTGTGTTAATAGACACGCAAAAATTTATTGAAATCGGTTATGACCACGCCTACTTTTTAAAAAAGATATTTCTGGAACACCCTTTAGGAATTTGTAACGTGACATCTTTGTAACTAGATGTCATAAAGGAATGAAATTTTGCACAAATAATATTCATATGCTTAGTTGGATGCCTGATTTTGAAAATGGGCGTGGCTACGCCCACTATATGCAGCACTCGCTTTATATAAAGTGCACCGTGTTTCCATCAAACGCAAACAAACAATGAAAGCATGCAGCTGAGTATCTAATGTTCGATTCCACTCGAACTTAGGCTTCCTTACTTGTTTTTTTATAAATTTCACAGGACGGTATCCTTTATGCCAAAGATTGGTTGGGTACTTTGGAAATCCATAGAGGACTCACGCACAAAAACGCACACATACGTACCATTTCAATCTTTATTATTTCATTACCTTCTCTTTTGGGACACATTCGGAAGAAATTTAATTTCTTCCGCGAACTCCCAATCGACTTCCTCACTGAAAATTGGTTCGGGTAGCTGCTCACCACCAGCACTTCCACTTTTTGTTTGCTTTGCCACTTTTGCGCGGTAGCGATAGCTCTCCCTTAAGCTAACCCAAGCGGATTTGCACTCCTTCACTAAAAAAATAAGAACATTGAACATTTATGTTATTAAGAATTTGAATACTTACCAGGTTTCTCCAGCATTACGCTGATACCATCCCAAGCTTGGTTGAGAGCATTCTTGTTGGAGTGCAAAGGATCCGCGATGTTCCATATTCTTGGAAGAGATTTTACTGCGGCAATTAATTTCTGTTTTTCGTTTCTTGTTGGAGTGCAAAGGATCCGCGATGTTCCATATTCTTGGAAGAGATTTTACTGCGGCAATTAATTTCTGTTTTTCGTCGAATGAAAAACTTGTTATACGTTTTTGTTTCTTCGGTGCGCTAGCCATTTTAAATTGGTGAACTGTTTAACTAAAATTTAGAAATACAATTAATGTATATTTTCAAAAGAAATATCACATTTGAAGAAATAATAGAAAATCCATTATTTCTTGGCAGAACCAGGGTTCAGTTGTGCACTTTTTCTAAAAAATCTTTAAAAAATGGTAGTAGAAAATGTATCAAATTTTTTGAGAGCTGCGTACTGCAACAGAAAATATGACAAAAGAAATTTTTCTTGAGCATTTCTTGTACGTCAAATTACATACATTTTTGGGTTTTCTTGAGAGCTGCGTATAGGCCTTTACCCGAAACGCTCAAGCAAAATGACGCCGTGCGAAAGTGACATCGGCACAAGAGATAGTCAATTTTTTTTTTTTAATTTTTTTCCCGAATGCACATCCGATATCGGCAAAAGACATATCGCACACTAAATCAAAAAGCGTTACAACTCAAAATTCAAAAATTTTCAGGAGGCAAAAAACTTTTTAATTTTTATAGGCAATGATATGGGAAAAGGCTACGTATAATAGTTATTTCTCAGTTAAAAAAGATTCTGATGGAAAAGATTTTTTGGCAGCCGCTAGAGATATATTCTGTGTACCAATTTATGGAAGAAACCCGATTTCGAAAAATTTTGAGTTGTGACGCTTTTTGGTTTAGTGTGCGATATATTTAATTATTAAATTTTAATATTCTTTTCTATTTAATGATTCTTTTTTAGCCAAAATACTGAAGCAAAATGGACGCCGTGCGAAATTTCTCGTTCAATGTGGAAATGTTGCCACTGTAATTTTTCGCTGAAATGAAAAATTAGCTGTCAAATCATCAAATTGACAGCCCATGTTAAGACATTCATGTTAAAGCAATTGCTTTGACAACTCTGTTATACCAGAAGACAGAGGCGGTCTCCATTTGAAATCTATGTTATAATGGTGCTTGTTATGACGGAATTCTGTTTTGTGGAGACGCCGGGTAAGGGTAATTAACCTAGTTCGGCCGACGAGTCACCTGGGTGACTATTTCACATTTTTCGCACAAAAAAACATATTTTTAATAAATTCTATTACCTTATGTTCCATGAAATCTTAAAGTTGTTAATTTTGAGCAGAAAAAACACGAAATAAAGTTTTAAGATTTAATCCATAGAACACTGTTACAGTTTGAGATCTTATATTCTTATTCTGGCCGACGTAGTCACCTGGGTGACCACGGGTAAATTCAAACGTAATATACATA
This sequence comes from Urophora cardui, assembly GCA_960531455.1. Lineage (NCBI taxonomy): Eukaryota > Metazoa > Arthropoda > Insecta > Diptera > Tephritidae > Urophora > Urophora cardui. The sequence continues at coordinate 96,055,337 of OY482672.1, forward strand.
CATACAAATGAAAATGTTGGCATATGATTATTTCCTGCACTCAACACATTTTACAATTGATTGAATGCACTCCTGGCACCCTGGCCGTTTACAAACTAAGCAAACTTTTCGGGAGTTCCGTTGTCTTTCGTTCACATGCCGACAAACATGACACCTGCCTTTGATTGCCATTTGACCAGTTTCATCACGGTGCTCAATTCGCGTTTCCTATGCGATGGACGGAGATAAACGAGTATTCAAAACAGGCTGCATATCGGTAGGTATGTACGTGATAATGCTGCAGGATACGAGGGTTTGATGCGTGGCGGCTTATAGCTCCAGTGGCCAATTAACGAGCAAGTCCTTTTAGATAGGTTGCTGGCCTAAATACAAAATATTTGTATGCCATATTTTGCTGGCTTTGACGGGATACATTGACGGAACGACACTCGATCACGAAATGGAAAGTTTCTCTAAATGGTAGAGTTGAAATGAATAAGAAGTCCATAGGTCATCAATCGCCTCCATGCTGGACTTATGAACTCCACAAACTATGCAATAAAATTCCATAAAATTCAATATTGTCAGTTTTGTCATCTTCAACATCGTTGTCATTGCCAAATTTAACACCACGGTCATCCTCCTCGAACAACTTCTCAATTTCCGCTCCCGTCAATGTTCTATATAGTATAAATATCCAGTACACATTTCATCAGAAATAGCATACTTCGATTAACGGTGTTCTGCAGTCGGTTATGGCTACAAACCGCTCAATTTCAATCCTACAGTCTGCATTTTTATCTTTATTGGTTGAACTGATTGCGTCCTCGTATTTTACACGCTTAGAGCTGGCCATTTTCAACAATTTAAAGTAACTGAATTAAGTTTTTCACAATTGTACCAAAATGAACAGTAAAAATAATCAGCTTTTAACGCCGAAACCAGGGTTTGAATTGCTGACTGTGCTGCGACTAGCTCAGTCTAGTCGCATAGTCGTTTAACAGAAATAACAACTAGCTCATTCGGTTGCTAGTCGTTTTTTTTTTTTTTGGTAACTTGACTAGACTACGACTAGGAAAAGTAAACAACTTGACTAGGAAATGAGATAGTCGTTGGCCAACAAACAGCTTGTAACTGTGGCAGCAAATGCGACGGCGCGCAACTTGTAGTTTTTAGTCGCAGTTATTTTCTCAATAAACAACTATGAAAATGTGTATACATATACCCGGTTACCGGTCAAAATGTGATTGCCCAAAAACATTAAAATTACACTACAATATGGGTATCAAACGAAAGGGAATGGCCCCAGGATTCATTTGAACTTCGATATATTTCGATAAATTTATCGATAACTGAGTTATCGGTCAAAATATGATTGCCCAAAAACATTAAAACTACCCTACAATATGGGTATCAAACGAAAGGGAATGGCCCCAGGATTCATTTGAACTTAGATATATTTCGATAAATTTATCGATAACTGAGTTATCGGTCAAAATATGATTGCCCAAAAACATTAAAATTACCCTACAATATGGGTATCAAACGAAAGGGAATGGCCCCAGGATTCATTTGAACTTCGATATATTTCGATAAATTTATCGATAACTGAGTTATCGGTCAAAATATGATTGCCCAAAAACATTAAAACTACCCTACAATATGGGTATCAAACGAAAGGGAATGGCCCCAGGATTCATTTGAACTTAGATATATTTCGATAAATTTATCGATAACTGAGTTATCGGTCAAAATATGATTGCCCAAAAACATTAAAATTACCCTACAATATGGGTATCAAACGAAAGGGAATGGCCCCAGGATTCATTTGAACTTAGATATATTTCGATAAATTTATCGATAACTGAGTTATCGGTCAAAATGCGATTGCCCAAAAACATTAATATTACCCTTCAATATGGGCATCAAACGAAAGGGGATGGCCCCAGGTTTCATTTGGACTTCGATATATTCCGATAAATTTATCGATATCTGAGTTATCGGTCAAAATGCGATTGCACAAAAACCTTAATATTACCCTACAATATGGGTATCAAACGAAAGGGGATGGCCCCAGGTTTTATGTGGACGTCGATATATTTCGATAAATTTGTCGATAACTGAGTTATCGGTCAAAATGCGATTGCACAAAAACCTTAATATTACCTTACAATATGGGTATCAAACGAAAGGGGATGGCGATCTCATTTAGCGATGGCAATTTCTACACCTTTTCCAGTTTAAATTCAGAAAGTTACAATTGAAGTTCAGAAAATTACAATTGAAGTTCAGAATTTCCAATTGAAGTTCAGAAAGTTACAAATGAAGTTCAGAATTTCCAATTGAAGTTCAGAAAGTTACAATTGAAGTTCAGAAAATTACAATTAAAGTTCAGAAAATTCCAATTGAAGTTCAGAAAATTACAATTGAATTTCAGAAAATTACAATTGAAGTTCAGAAAATTCCTATTGAAGTTCAGAAAATTACAATTGAATTTCAGAAAATTACAATTGAATTTCAGAAAATTACTATTGAAGTTCAGAAAATTCCTATTGAAGTTCAGAAAAGTTACTCATATGCCCTATGTACATAGTGTCTCGGTTGCAGGAAAATTGTATGGATTTGTTTGAAGATTTAATAAAAATGTGAATTCTCGTGTCTTTAGCGCCCTTCGTTGTACATATGTAGATGCATTTTTCAAACTTTTCAATTGCATAATAGTGTTTTCAGACAAAGATGATTTGTATGTTCATTTCGCATCATAAAACGTGTAAAGACTACGGCATGGTATCTCTAATGCAGCCGCGTTTTTACATACTTGTTATTTACATATTTTTTTATTCCGAAATAATGCATTTTATGTAAATAATTAATTTAATTGCTTATATGTATGCAATTCCGAAAATATTTAGCTTCTTTGTTCATGAAAAGTAATAACATCAGTTTTATTCCATGTGAATGCGCAAACTTGTTTCATATACGGTTTCGATTTACACCCATTGCTTGATGCACTTTCTTGCAACCAATGTTAAAATTTTTGCATATATAGACGATTGTTTCAAGCCCTATAAAACATATATCCGATTAATCGAATTAAAAATGCATCTACCCCGAAGGGCGTTAAAGATACGAGAATTTACATTTTTATTAAATCTTCAAACAAATCCATACAATGTTCTTACAATCGAGATACCAGGGCGTATGAGTTACTTTTCTAAACTTCAATTGTAATTTTCTGAACTTCAATTGTAACTTTCTGAACTTCAATTGTAATTTTCGGAAATTCAATTGTAATTTTCTGAAATTCAATTGTAATTTTCTGAACTTCAATTGTAACTTTCTGACCTTCAATTGGAAATTCTGAACTTCAATTGTAATTTTCTGAACTTCAATTGGAAATTCCGAACTTCAGTTGTAATTTTCTGAACTTCAATTGTAACTTTCTGAACTTAAACCGGAAAAGGTGTAGAATCCGAGTATTGGTTAACCACGGAATATTTCTGAGGAATATTGGTATCAAATGAAGGAGCATTCCATGGTTTGTACGGGACAATTTGTACGAATTTTTACAGTTTTCGATTTGAATTAAAGGCACACCAAAATGTTAACCCATAACACATAACTTTTTTAAGATTTTTCTTACATACACGAATATTTCAAAAGCAAGTTTCTGCTTTTAATAAGAGTATTATCAATAGACTGCGGATCTTTATGCAAAAAATTTAAAATGATTTATTAAGAGTTATATTGATTCAAAACTATATATTCACATTCCAAAGCGAATTTTCTTGCTCTGTTTTGGATATGCAAAATATATGCAAGTTATATGCAAATTTTTTTACATCAGATATGGAATTTTAAGTGATATACACAATAAGTAAAGTATAGTTGAATGCAAAAATCATATGTTCTATGCTGAATCTTGTTCTATGCAAATATAAAACCCATTAACACCCAAAAACAAACTGCAAATGGGAACTAATTTTTATTATAATAATTTTTAATGTAAAGAGGTAATTTTAGTTGTAGTTAAGACCACAATATAATTTATTAAACAGTAATAATGCGCCAGATATTCTGTTGGTTAACATTTTGGTGTGCCTTTAATTCAAATCGAAAACTGTAAAAATTCGTACAATTTGTCCCGTACAAACCATGGAATGCTCCTTCATTTGATACCAATATTCCTCAGAAATATTCCGTGGTTAAGCAATACCCGGAACCTAGAAATTGCCATCGCTAAATGAGATCGCCATCCCCTTTCTTTTGATACCCATATTGTAAGGTAATATTAAGGTTTTTCTGCAATCGCATTTTGACCGATAACTCAGTTATCGATAAATTTATCGAAATATATAGAAGTTCAAATGAAACCTGGGGTCATCTCCTTTCGTTTGATACCCATATTGTAAGGTAATATTAAGGTTTTTGTGCAATCGCATTTTGACCGATAACTCAGTTATCGATAAATTTATCGAAATATATCGACGTCCACATAAAACCTGGGGCCATCCCCTTTCGTTTGATAGCCATATTGTAGGGTAATATTAAGGTTTTTGTGCAATCGCATTTTGACCGATAACTCAGTTATCGATAAATTTATCGAAATATATCGAAGTCCAAATGAAACCTGGGGCCATCCCCTTTCGTTTGATGCCCATATTGAAGGGTAATATTAATGTTTTTGGGCAATCGCATTTTGACCGATAACTCAGTTATCGATAAATTTATCGAAATATATCGAAGTTCAAATGAATCCTGGGGCCATTCCCTTTCGTTTGATACCCATATTGTAGGGTAATTTTAATGTTTTTGGGCAATCATATTTTGACCGATAACTCCGTTATCGATAAATTTATCGAAACATATCGAAGTTCAAATGAATCCTGGGGCCATTCCCTTTCGTTTGATACCCATATTGTAGGGTAATTTTAATGTTTTTGGGCAATCATATTTTGACCGATAACTCAGTTATCGATAAATTTATCGAAATATATCGAAGTTCAAATGAATCCTGGGGCCATTCCCTTTCGTTTGATACCCATATTGTAGGGTAATTTTAATGTTTTTGGGCAATCATATTTTGACCGATAACTCAGTTATCGATAAATTTATCGAAATATATCGACGTCCAAATGAAACCTGGGGCCTCCCCCTTTCGTTTGATACCCATATTGTAGTGTAATTTTAATGGTTTTGGGCAATCACATTTTGACCGGTAACCGGGTATATGTATACACATTTTCATAGTTGTTTATTGAGAAAATAACTGCGATTAAAAACTACAAGTTGCGCGCCGTCGCATTTGCTGCCACAGTTACAAGCTGTTTGTTGGCCAACGACTATCTCATTTTCTAGTCAAGTTGTTTACTTTTCCTAGTCGTAGTCTAGTCAAGTTGCCAAAAAAAAAAAAAACGACTAGCAACCGAATGAGCTAGTTGTTATTTCTGTTAAACGACCATGCGACTAGAATGCACAGTCGTATTTATGTTGCTTTGACTACTTGCTAGTCAGCAATTCAAACCCTGGCCGAAACAGCGATTTTTGCCTAAATTACCCTCAAATCATGCCAATCTGAATAGGCTTTTAAAATATACAGGGGATAGAAATATAAGACTCTGCACACGGCATTTGAAATTACGTTGATTAGCCGAAATTACTTTCCGAAATCACGCGCTTTCACACACGTTTTTGAGTAATTTCATTTAGTCGGGTTTCAGTTACGCTGTTCCTGCGCCAAATAAAAATTTGTACATGGTCAACTTCATAGTGTAAAACGTCTAGTGAGCCAGCTCATCGAAAAATCGATTAAAAAAAGTCGATATATGGTCGATGTGCCATCGCCAAATGTCAAAATGATGGGCAGACCAGCATGGCGGCCAGTTTTGAAGGGCACTTCAGCATGGCGGCCGGATGTGGTTGTTGTATGAAAAGGGACCATAATGACATGGTCGTAGCAAGCAGGACAGAAACGCAATTCTGGAATTGGGAATTGAAAAAACCAATTCATAATTCAGAAAAGAAATTAAGGCCGAGTTGCTAAAACGCAATTCCAAGAGAGGGCGTAAACGCCAGCCATTTCACGAATAACATGTGTAATACCATGTCTCCACATAACGTGTTTCGCTCTTTTTTCTGCATTTTCTCTCTCAATCTTGTTTCGACACGGAAACCAGTGCCGAAACTCGCCAATTTCTATACAAATTTCTGAGAGCGAGTGAAGATTGAAACACTGTTTCATTCTGAATCATCTTGCCAACCTCGATGATATCGATGTCTTCTCTAATTTTGTATCGAAAATCTATCGAAATCTCACACAAGCCAAAACAAAGACGCAAAAATAAGCAAAGATACAAACATTTAAGAAGAACAAGAAAGAGAAATGTCAAACTGAATCACGATTAGCCACGTGGAGACGGGTTATTGAGCGAGATGTTTTGCTACATGTTTCTCTGGTGAATCAAGTTATGTGGAGACGGGCTTTAAGAATGTAAAATCAACAACCTACAAAACAGAAAGAAGAAGAGCAACTTATATTGCATTCACGATCGTTATTGGGCCATAAGAACAACTTCAAAATCAGCTGAGCACAGCTGTTCGAACTGTTTTAAACACATCCCAGAGTTATTTCACTGTTCTCCTTACACAATGGTCAACTTAAATGAAAATATCATTAATAAAATACTCCCACCAAATTAAATTTTTTATAATTAAAGAATCGCTAATGCAATATACAATGAGAATATTTCTAAGAAACCGTCGCGAACAAATTTAATAGCCGTTTTTATTTTAGCGCAGATGTATATGCGCTAAAATAAAACTCAGCTAATGTAAAATATTAGCGATGGGTAAAGATGTTTTCGATTATAATCGATAAAATTTAGAGAAGAGACTGATTCTAGAGTAATTTCGTGAGTATTTTCGCCGAAATGCTAGCCATGGGTAATGGCGCATTTTTTTTGGCGCTGATACAATAACACCAGCGCCAACCGTGGCGCCGCGCACGGTTCTGGCGCAATAACACCTTTAGCGCAATTGCCATGGAATAATCGATAAATAACACTTGTTCGCTTCTTACTGTCTACTATACCCGTTTTATTTCTTTTGGCGCAATTCTGCTTACATACACGCTGGCAGAATAATTGTGCCACAATTAAATTTAATTTTAAAACTAATTTGCGTATATTTGTGAAAATATGCTGGCATCTCGTTTTTCGTCATCTTCATTATGAAATACGAGTGTCGGATCCACCCAATAACAAGAAAGATTCCGGGTCCGGGCGCATTATATCGAAATTTCCCCTTACCATTTTCCATGCGTAACAAAAATATACTATATGCTAATAAATATTTTATTTAATTTATTTTGTATTATATTTTTCTCTCCTATTCACAGATAATGTCAATTTTGTCTTCTTTATTTGTGAAAGTAAAATATCAATACCCTTTCGTATTAGCGATGGTTCGGTATTGGCGTTAGCATACATAATTGTGACGGTGTCATATACGCTGTGCTGTTATTGGCTTTGTGGTGGTGCCATTTTACACTAGCGCTATATTGGTGCTGGTGTTAGCGCACGAAATTGAGTCAGTGTTATATTGCAATAGCGCATCATTGAGTTGGCGCTACATTGAGTTGGCGCTATACTGAGTTGGCGCTACATTGAGTTGACGCTACATTGAGTTGGCGCATTTTCCAAATCGGAGTTAGCGCAATAACACCAGGGTTGGCGCCAGCGCAATTGCGCGGCGCAGCGCAGTGTTACCCATGCCTACGAAACGCGCATTTCAAAGGTAATTTCAGCTGGCATTGTCGACGTCCAAACACGGAGACACGAAGTTGAGCAACCCGCTGCTTTTGTTCGTTTGTAGGTGAGAAGGCGACGAGGAAAGGAGGGGGGCACCAAGTCGTCAGTGCTCGGACAACACGCTTTGTGCAGCAATTATTATCGCCAGTGACCAATCAGAACGTTCGAAGAATGCCAGAACAAAACATAATGAAAAAAAGTTGGCCAGCGACGAGTTGATGTGTTTGGACAAATGGAAGACAGAACAGCGGCACAAAAGAGAATCGTTGGATAATTTCGCGGCAGAGTTGCTGTGTTTGGACACGGATATTTTTGTATGGCAAAATAACGTTATTTAAGGGTAATTAACGCCGAAAACACGATTTCTGGCTAAATCACCCTTAAATCATGCCCGTGTGCAGAGGCTTTTAGATAGGTGTGAGTAATGACACGATTTTTTGGGAGTTGACACAAGCACTGACTCACTAAAAAGAGTCGACTCACTGTGTTGACACGATTGTGCTACAACACCTTAATAGCGTTTGTTGAGTGTAGGAAAGCGTATGATTTGCAGATATTTTACCACAAAAGAGCGGGAGGATCAGAGGATGCCAGCGAGAAAGAAGACTAGCTATTTGTAGGAATCTGCACACAGAATTTGTGTGGGTACTTTCCTAAAATGTGTCAAAATCTCTGAGGAAGAGGAAGAAATTGTAAACAGTGTTGCCACAGCCTCAAAAAAATTTGGTATCACAAATTGATACATTTATGGTTTTTTTGGTATCACCGAAAAATGCTTGAAAAAAAAAAAAATTTAAATTAATAAAATATGCTGCTTTTGGTGTTCTAACACAGAAAAATTTTTGAGAAAAAAATTAAAATTAATAAAGTAAGCTACTTTCGTGGTTTTAACGATATCGTTTTTTTTTGTTTATAATATAAAAATATAAAGATAATACCTAAATTTCACATGCAAATAAATATGATTACTTTGGTACTGTACCGAGTAATATAAAAGGTCTATAAAATGCAATGGGTCAAACGAGCTGGGTGATCTAGTTGCCAGAGCTGATTCTGGAATTGATTTGGAGTCATTGAATCAGTTCTTAAATATTTGTCGCTCTGTCCTCCTTTAAGTCAAAATGCCTGCTATGTGGAGTGGTCCAACCAAAAGTTTGATAAAAATAAAATTTGTTCTAAGCCAAAATAAAAAATATCTACGTATCATTCATATGTAATTGTGCTTAGGTGTTTTTTTTTTATATAAATTTAAGTACTCCCTCATGAAGGCGATGAAGGTATTCCACGCAGGATTACTGTGGATGGGTACGTAGATTTTGCCCCAGAAAGATTATGTGGTCCTTTCAACCCGTTATCACCAAAATAAAGGTATTTTGAAAAAACAAATATTTATATTTCGAAAACTATCGGCCTCCGGACTGTTACGTCTTCAGATATAGGATCGGAGGACGGCGCAACGCCCCTTTTATAAACGGCTTTACGATCGGTAAAGGAAAGCGTGACCACGGAAAAAAAACCATGAAGGCATCAATTTGTGATACCATAATTTTTGAGGCTGTGGCAACACTATTCCTAAGCGTCATTTTTTACACTAAATAGCATTTCGCACAAATGCGTTTGTTGAACTTTTGCCTTCATCTTCAGTTTGACATAAAATAGCATTCTACCCAAAATCTCACCAAACAGACCTCTTGTGTTACAGCACGATTGTACTACAGCACGATTGTACTACAGCACATATTACTTTCGTGCTATTGTCAACCAAAAAGTGTTAGAGCCTATACACACTTGCGACTCAATCGATTTAGTCGAATGTTGATTTGCATGGGAATGTATGGAAGCATTCACACTACATTCAATTAGTTGTACAACTGAAACAGTTGGATTTGCAGCCCAATTTCATTCCAACTGAAACAGTTGTACAACTGCTTGATCAGCAAGGCACCCTTCTACGTATTCACACTTGAGACAATTTAGTCGAACGACTACAACAACAACAGTGATATTCGTAGTGGAAAGAGTTGCCATGCTGACAGCACTACTTTTATTTCACTTTTGGTAAATTGTAGAGATTGAATATTTCAATTAATATTTTCAAAATGTTTAAAAAGAAAAGGTTCGTTTCTTATTAACTACACCATTTCCAGATGGATTTTAGAAAGCGTTAACTGGATTTTAGAAAGGGGAAATTGGATTTTAGAAATGTCAATTGGATTTTAGAAAGGGGAAATTGGATTTTAGAAATGTCAATTGGATTTTAGAAAGCGTTAAAAGGATTTTAGAAAACAAAATTGGATTTTTGAAAGCGTGAATTGGATTTCAGAATGTGCGTTTAAAATAAATTTTACACAGAATTTTTCGAATGGAAATTCTTTATTGCGTATGAAAGTATAAATTAATAATTATATAAATTTTCGAAAGTCCAATTTACAGTTTCTAAAGTCCAATTTCCCTTTTCTAAAATCAAATCGACATTTCTAAAATCCAATTTTCCCTTTCTAAAATCCATTTGGCTATTCTAAAATCTAATTTCCCCTTTCTAAAATCCAATTGACATTTCTAAAATCCAATTTCCCCTTTCTAAAATCCAATTGACATTTCTAAGATCCAATTTCCCCTTTCTAAAATCCAGTTGACGCTTTCTAAAATCCATCTGGAAATGTTGTAGTTATAGACAAGAATTATCTAACTAAGGATATTTACTTCCGTTTTCATATGTTTCTTGATATTGTTGTTCTCTTCATATGTCATTAATCGCATTTTAAAATAGAAATAATGAAAATGAAATTTCATGAAAATTATTAATGGCTGATTTTTACTATTTTTCCGTTTCTTGTACTTCTGTTCGTTTCGCCTTTATGAGCGTAATTCCTTCCGTTTTTCTCTTTTCATTTACTTGACAGCTAGTTGCTAGTTTAATAAGAAACAAAGCCAAACAATGTATGCACTTTTTGTTTATTTTATTGTTTTTTATTTATTAATCAAGTTGACAGCTGACAAGAAGGTGCTTTCATGTAAGAATGCAGATAAACTTTAACAATTTAATACTTCATCACTTTATATGAAGACCACTAATGTAAAATTTGCTGAGTAAAATGTGAACATTGGCAACACTATGTCATTGTCAATCGCACGACTATTAAGGCACTCTGCACACGGAGCGTACTGCGTTAGACGCGTATTAGATACTACAGACGAAAGCTGTACGCTTTGATGTCGCGCACGTATATTTCAATTGAAGGCTGCACACGAGTCGTCAGCTTCATGCATTCGTCAAAGTATGCTGGCTACATGTCGCTTGGCGTAAAGCAGTGCTGGTAGCTAGGCGTACTACGCTTAGAAAACAGGAAGAAGAAGATGTTTGTTTACATTTTTCCACTTGGTGGAATTTATGAAAGCAGTACAATTTGTGTAAAAAATCGGAAAAAATTAGTGTATAATGAAAGAAAATGGAAGACTCCGAAAAATTTTTAATCTTTTCTACTTAAAGCTTTGAAATTTAAAGCAAATACCGTATTATTAATTTGTTTGTTTGTTTTGTGCAGAGAAGTTTCATATCGCTTCATGTGCAGATCTTGAGGCGTAGAGAAATCGACGCTACATGAAATGTCTGGTACGCGTCTATGACGATACGCCTCGTGTGCAGAGTGCCTTATTCTCAAGTGTGAATAGCTGCCACCGATTCGACTAAATAGTTGGAGTAGTGTGAATACAACAGTCCAATTCGACCAAATCGATTGAGTCGCAAGTGTGTATAGGCTCTTAGAGCGCTTTCACATTACTCGGTGCGGTATCGGATCGACATTTTTGGTTTTTACCGAAAGTATACCGAAACCTTACTGACCACATGTATTTCAATTGGCACTTTCACATTAGTGTTGCATACATGAAATCGGAGCGGATTAATTTCGGTATACCGCAACGCGGTAAGACCGGTCAGTAAAATTTGAGGAATTACCGCATACATTTTTGCGGCGTAATAAAAGAAGAAGAACAAAGTCAGTAAAAAACTCGTTTCGGTTATAAATGTAGCAAGTTATAATGTCTTCGTCTTCGCTAGAAGACATTATTGTTATTATTGAGTGATTTGTTGAAGTTAAAAATTTTGTTTTGCAAATTTCGATGTTTGTTTTCCTATTTTCTGCCGATTACGCACCGAAAGTATTCCCACAAGTGTGAAAAACACAGCAACGCGGACTCGTTTCGGTAAGCTGAAAATACCGAGCAAAAAATGTCGATCCGATGTCATACCGAGAAATGTGAAAAGGCCCTTACTGTGTGCTATCAGAGACTGTAGTTTCTTTTCTTTACTTTCCAGCAAAACATTAACTAACATTTCTTGCTAATCTCTTTTAACGAAATTTGTGAGAGTAAAGTGACATTTGCTCTCAGTGAGAGATATTAGAAAAATAGATTAGGAAACTTGAATCAGCAAATGTTAGTGACATATCACCGTTTACACTTCGTAACCGCCCAAGTGAGACTTTCATAACCGCCCAACTCTCCGACTTCAGAGGTGAAAAGAACATTAGAAGGAAATAGAGCTTTCCAAAGGCCAAATCTATGGTATAAATCAGTGTCGGCCAATGCAATAGTATGTAGCTTTCACTTGTGTGCGTACAATACGCTGCTGCCGAACCAAGCTATTCATAGATATACGAGCAGTTTACTGGCTCTTTCGTTTTTTCTGAAGCTGGCAGAAGAGTATACGAGCAGTTTATTGGCTCTTTCGTTTTTTCTGAAGCTGGCAGAGAGTATACGTGTGAGTATACGTGTTTGACGTCGCAGCAGCTAGCCTATGCCCCGGGCATAGGAAAAATGCATTTTGGCCGACACTGGTATAAATCCATAGAGCAGAGCACCAGGAGTTAAAGTTTGGAAAATCTCAATATTGGCATAGGCGGTTATGAAAGTTTCACTTAAGCGGTTATGCAGTTTAAACGACGATATGATTGTTTGGCGCATGAAAAAAGATAAAAGACACGCCCGAAAATTTAAGAAAGAAAAAAAATTGAGATCATCATCAGAAAAGAAAAATATGGATTTTAATCAGTGTTGAACGAAAGAGCAATACGGAGCAAAACGGAGCTGCTCGGCTACACATACGAGTCGTGTGTGTGCTGCTAGCAAGCAATTGCGACGCCTACAACCAATTAGTCTGCGCTTGAATTTCATGTTGTGTACATCGATCGCGCAAAGAATTTTTTTCTTTTTTCTGAGCAATAGGTATGCGACATCTGCTTATACGTGCACACTAATGCAAAAATATGTTGCGCTTGTGTAAGTAGCGCAGTCGGCGGTGTGTATCACTGATTTTAATATATCCCTTTAAGTGTTCTATTGCATTAGAAAAACAAATTTCGACTGACATACTCGCTCGAGGGGGTTCAATGCTTTCAAGCAAGCTTCTGGAAATTCGAAAATTATGAGGATAGCTCGGAACAACAATTTCAATATACTGAAGTAAACAATTCCTCGTATTTCGATTGGTTAGAAACAAGCCGATGTCGACTGACCTTAAACTTTCTACAGCTACTTGTTCAATCTCATCATCGCTTAACAGTTCTTAAAAATCTCTGCATGTATGAAATTGAATTTGTCTAATAGCAAAGAGTGAATTGTAAGAATAAAATTTCTTACTTCTTCCATTACAGCCGATCCGGCGGAAGATGCACTCTCATAGTGGTTCTTGTTTTGAGCCGCTGTCTAATGTATATATATTTCTATATAGGACTAGTTTGCCTGCATCCATACATTATAAATAACTTCCCGTGTCGATATTAAACCTTTTTTTAAATAAAAATAGCTATATAACTTGATTTACTACGTATGTATTTACTTTTGTATTTTCCAATACAAATTTGAATTCCTTTTTCCACATTTGACATTTCTTCTTCTTCTTGCTAGTGGAAATTTGTCCAGTAAAAAAGTTAGTAGAACTATCATTGCCGCTCTCACCAGTTTCGTTCAGTGCTCTCTCAATTTTCGTTCAGTTCGCTCTCTTTTACTGGAGAGAAACCAAAGAAACACAAATTATATGTCAAATCTAAAAATTAGTGTTTATTAACGTTAATTAGTGGATAGAGAAACAAAGCTTGTGTCAGTGAAAGAGTCGCTCCGATGATGAATTGATATTTGTAGGAGAATGGCATATAAATCAATAATAGAATTGAAGTGATAGGTTTGGGTGGGCAAATATATGGAAAATTAATTAGTTAATTAATTAATGTCGTTTTTGTTGTTGATTATTGATTTAGACCTATGTAGCTCTGAGATATAGGGTATTTAGGGATTTTTGAGATGTTCATGAAGTACACATATTGGGCTACCTGATGGATAAATAAAATATACATATAAACTTAGTTGATAAGATCAATTACAAATTTCAAATGAATGTATCTTTTTATATATGCACGATATACGATAATGGGTTAAAGTCCAAAAGTTGGGAAAAATCATCTAGATTCTGAATATCATAACCAAATTTACCAAAATTTAGGGGAACAACCGAAAAAAACCCAAAATATGGGTCCATACAAAAACGGGTTAGTGTCCGAAAGTTAGTACAATTCATGCAGAATACATCTATATACACCAAATTTGCCTAAATCACCTGGAACAAATGAAAAAATGCATAAATAGGTGACCACCCCAATACCAAAAACCACCAAAATACACCAAGTGCCAGGATCCACCTATACAGGTCGGCTCTTCAGATCAGCTGACTTCTTCTTCTTCAACAGCTATCCAATTTCTGTGCTTCTGCATGCTTCGTGTTTACTATTGGTCAAATTCTTCGTTCTCTGAGTTTCTCCATCATTCGCTCGTGAGCTGAATGTCAAATTATTTCGTTCTCCTTTCAGTTTTGACATTCCGTTTGACATTCAGCTCACGGCATGTTTGTGTGTATGTATCATGGACCGACCTGGTGATTGGATCATGCCAAGTGCCATATAAAGTAAGCATGCACAAGATGACACTTAAATAAGAGGCGAAATCGAACGTGCCAGCGGAGTCGAGTGTGCTAATGAGTTACTGTGTAACCTAAATCAAACGCACGCCGTCAATTTACTGTCAAAAATTTCTCATGCCCATACAACTTGTATGGGAGTAACCGAAATTGAACGGCGTGCGTAAAAAGCAAATTCGACGCCCAATTTTGTTTTGCGTGACAGTTGAAATTAAGCATTGTGGGTGATTGGTTGCAAAAAAATTGACACTTGCTTTTGATATCGTGTCTGTTAGGTACATATTCCACAAAATAACAAGATTTTCTCTGATTTTCTGTATTTTTCTATTTCTTTATCTGAAAACGCACGCAAGTCAATTTCGGTTCAACGCATATGAAAAATTTGCGTGCGTGCGTTAAATTGACGACTTGCGTTTGATTTAGGCACTCTGCTTAACATGCTATAAACGTGCCAGCGGAGTCAAGTGTGCCACTGAGTTAACGTGCTATAAACGTCCCAACGGAGTCAAGTGTGCTACTGAGTTATAATTTTATCGTGAGGTGAGCTTGAGCGTGCGGCTCACTGATGGGAGTTGACACGGAGTCATGACTCAGTACTGAGTAGGGATGGGCAAATTGGAAAAATATATCGATATATATTGTATCGATATTTAAAAAAACATCGATTTATGCCGTGTAAAAACATCAATATATCAATATATCGAAAGGGCTGGCTTCACATTAAGGAACAACGTCCCGCGAAAAACCACTTCTTCACGGGGCTAGAGGTGCTCTCACAGATCTCAAAACTGGAATCCAAACTTGCCGTAGACTTATAGTTTACTAGATATTTGTTGTTAAAGTTGGATGGATCTACAGATATTCTACGAATCCTGAAGAATAAACATAAAAATCATTAAGAATTGCTTGAAGAAGAAAGTAATGTAAATTCAAGCACCCGGACATTATGGTTATACCACTTCTTAAAAAATGTTCTGCTGTTAAATTCGAAGCGAATCAGAAATGTATGAAAAATATCGAATTTGGCTCGAAATGGCAAAAAATTATCGATTATCGATGCACGGTACTTCAAAATATCGTCGATTTTATCGGCTGTACTATTTTAAAAATATCGATATATTGATATATCGATATATATCGCCCAACCCTAGTGCTGAGTTACCCAAGCCTACTTTTAGATAGAAATTCTTTGACCATGATCAACCTGAAATTGGAAGCACTAGAACATCCAGCACCTAATAGTGTGAAAATCAATGGTAAATATATTCAGAACTTTTCATTTGCCATGCTCACTAAAATTGTAATATAATTTAGATCGAAAGTCGTTTGCTAGTACCATCCTGTGGTTGGAAGACCAAAAAATTCGCCACTATAAAATAGAGGATCGAGAGGATCTCCGAAAGGTGGACCAACTTGACATATGGGAGGAGTCATATGAAAATTATAAATCTGATTTGGGTATGCCAGAATTTTGTTCACCGCTAGAACAAATGACCTGGTTGCTGGGTTATGCTATTAGATTGGAGTTCTTGGACGCACCTGAAAATTATAAAGCTGTAAACTCAGTAGAAGTCACCAAACAACAAAAAAAGTCGACTGCCCCTAGTATAAAAGCCGAAAACTTCTTCGATAACATGGACTGTGAGTTAAAGAATGTAATGTAAGTGAAGCTTTTGAGAAATTTTCAAGTTTGGTAGCTGTTTATCTCGTTCTATCTAAAGGTACGCTGCGTACTCAGTAGGAATGTGTCTAATATTAATAGGATAACGGTCGGCTTTCCATTAAGGGGTGTAGAGGGACTCGCAGATCTCAAAACTGAAATCAAAACTTGCCTGAGGCTTGTAGTTTACGAGATATTTGTTGAACGACAGTAATTATAGTAGTTCGGCAAGCAGATAATTTGTACAAGTTATAAAAACTACACAAAATGGTAAGGAGGGAGCACATTTTGAGATTTCATTTGGGGAGAAAGTTACAAGCGTTGTTTATCCTAATGCCGTGGTTATGCTACCAATGCACATAGGTAGATTTTCAAGTTTTATGCGGCCAAAATTGAATTTTGTGAAATTGTTACAATTACAGAAAAAAACATACCCACATATTGGAAATACACTGGGGAACAATAATACATCGCTTTTTTCCCGACCCAATACTCGGTATTTGCTCCCAGATGGCCGAAACTTAGCATCAGGGTACGGAAAAACTCACTCATGAACACTCAAAAATACATTTTTCTCATATCACAAACAAATATTCAAAGAAAAATGTATAAACACTCAAATAGCGAGCGAACTAACGCACAACAGCAATCGATCGCTCATAGCGGTGGCGATAAACTCAATGCATAAATTCACTCAAAAATGAATTATGGTACAATTTCTCTGGTAAATTCACTCTTTGAGTTTATCATTTTTTATGCGTTCGTGAACGCTCGAGTTTATCATTTTATGCGTTTACACAAGGGTTTTTTGTGAGGTTTAATACCATGTCTCCACATAACGTGTTTCGCTCTTTTTTTCTGCACTCGCTCTCTCAATCTTGTTTCGACCTCAAAACGAGTGCCGAATCTCGCCAATTTCCATACAAATTTCTGAGAGCGAGAGAAGATTCAAACACTCGTTTCGTTCTCAATCTTTTTGCCAAACGCGATGATATCGAAGCCTTCTCTAATTTTGTATCGAAAATATATCGAAATCTCACACAGACCAAAACAAAAACGTAAAAATAAGCAAACATACAAACATTTAAGAAGAACAAGAAAGAGAAATGTTATACTGAATCACGATCAGCCACGTGGAGGCGGGTTATTTAGCGATGTGTTTCCCTAGATGTTTCTCTTGCGAATCAAGTTATGTGGAGAAGGGCTTTAAGCAGCTAATGGTATTGTGAAGGCGCAGTTTTTGGATGATGGCGGCCGTTTATTAGATCATAAATATGATATATGTATGTATGTACATACATATGAATGCATGTGTGTACGTATATATGTATATATATATTTATAATATTTTAAAAAGCCTTAGCTCTTATAGCGATATATATGTACACTAGTAAACCCGGCCACGCGATGCTGTGGCTTTCAATTACACTGTGCGACAATTTGAGGGTAGAAGACCACTTATTGCCACATTTGAAAATTTTTTGACATACCTTCATAGCTACTGGTTTTATTTTCTGTGGTCCTAGATTTTTTATATCGCTAGCTTAGAGTGCAAACTGTGTAAGTCCATTTTTATGAAAAAGTGTTTTTAAGTGTAGAAAGCTAGAAAAATCAAATACGCACCACGCTAAACAAGTCTGTGATATTTGTCATATTTCTACTCGTTGTTATTCAGTGATACGCAAATTGTGTAAGTCCAAAAAGCGAAGAAAATTGTGTAAGTCCAAAATTTTTATATGAACAGAAAATTTTTTTTCATTTTGGAATTTTTTTGTTTTTTGTCTCTCCTACAAAGTTTGAAAAAAGGACTTACACATTTGCACTCTAAGCTAGCGATATAAAGATTTTGACCAAGGAGCCCCATAGTGAAGTTTTCTGCCGAATATTTTTCTAGACTATGGTAACCTTAAAGCGACCTCCAAAAGGCCATTTGACGCGCTCCTCCTTTTCTTTCTAGTTCTCTTTCTCTTCCCCTTTCCCCTTTATTTGCGATTTATTTTCCCTTTATCCATTTTATTTTTCATATTTCCTCTTTCGCTTCCTGTCCTTCGCCATATCTGTCCCTTTCATTTTCCTCTTCCCTTTCCTTTTATTACCCATCTTCAGTGCTAGGCCTTGCATGACACTTCAAATTTAAAAATGAGATAAACTGTAGCGTAAAAATGGATTATTGATCGGTGGCACCCTTTTTGTAAAAATTTTAATAAATTACTCATTTCCATGCTAAGTCCTTTCATATGACACCTCAAATTTAAAAATTAAACAAACTATAGCGTAAAACTGAAATTTTGAACAGGTGGCAACCCTTTTTGAAAAATTTCTATTAAATTGCTCAATATCAGGTCAAGCCCCTTCATATGGTAACAAAAATTTTAAAATCAAACAAACTATACAGTAAAATTAAATTTTCAAACATCTGGCAACCCTTTTCAAAAAAATTAAACCTTCCTGCACATCTACAGGTCAAGCCCTTTCATCTGACGCCACATTTTCGAAAATCGGTATAACGGTGTAAAAGTTATGGTGCTTGCAAAAAATCGCTTAGCGTAATATATATAAAAGATAAGATAAAGTGTAGGGTAAAAATGGATTTTTGAACAGGTGGCACCCTTTTTGTAAAAATTTTAATAAATTACTCATTTCCATGCCAAGTCCTTTCATATGACACCTCAAATTTAAAAATCAAACAAACTATAGCGTAAAACTGAATTTTTGAACAGGTGGCAACCCTTTTTGTAAAATTTTTAATTAAATTACTTAATATCAGGTCAAGCCCTTTCGTATGGTACCAAAAATTTTAAAATCAAACAAACTATACAGTAAAATTAAATTTTCAAACATCTGGCAACCCTTTTCAAAAAAATTAAACCTTCCTGCACATCTACAGGTCAAGCCCTTTCATCTGACACCACATTTTCCAAAATCGGTATAACGGTGTAAAAGTTATAAGTTATTGTGCTTATAAAAAATCGCTTAGCGTAATATAAGTATATAAAGATAAGATAAACTGTAGGGTAAAAATGGATTTTTGAACAGTTGGTAGCCTTTCTGTAAAGATTTTAATAAATTACTCATTTCCATGCCAAGTCCTTTCATAAGACACCTCAAATTTAAAAATCAAACAAACTATAGCGTAAACTGAATTTTTGAACAGGTGGCAACCCTTTTTGAAATTTTTTTATTAAATTGCTCAATATCAGGTCAAGCCCCTTCATATGGTACCAAAAGTTTTAAAATCAAACAAACTATACAGTAAAATTAAATTTTCAAACATCTGGCAACCCTTTCAAAAAAATTAAACCTTCCTGCACATCTACAGGCCAAGCCCTTTCATCTGACACCACATTTTCGAAAATCGGTATAACGGTGTTAAAGTTATGGTGCTTACAAAAAATCGCTTAGCGTAATATATATAAAGACTAGCTGTACCCGGCCAAGCTTTGCTTTGGGCCACTTCCTATTATAGGTACTTGAAGCGAAAAACGGCACACTTTAAAATATGTTGGAAGTATTTAGAAACCGAAATTACCTCGGGCTGTAGAGCTCAGCACAATTCAGATAAGTTTAAAAAAGTGATGGAAAAAATTGATGTTTTCAAAGGTTTGCCCTCTTCATGTTCTTATCCCATTTTTCTTCGTATTACTCTCCAACTGCCTTTCCCTCTACTTTTCTCTTTCTCTTTCCCTTTCCCATCACATTTCCGCTTCCCTTTCTCTACCGCTCTCTCTTACCTCTCCTTTTCTGTCTTTCTCCTTTTTATTCCCGCCTTACGTCCGTACGTCATGCGGATGCGCCCCTCGTGCGGTTGGGTGGGTGGAGGGAAATCGTTGGGTTTATTATTATTATTATTCCTTCTCTAATTCCCTGTCTTACTGTCTCTCTCCCCATCCTCTTCATTCCATTTTTATTATATTCTCCCTCTCCTTTTCCGTCCCTTTGCCTTTGCCTTTCCCAGTCTCATTACTCTTCCCCTTTCCCTAGGGAACTGGGTTTTAGCATAACATACCCTGCATTCCACTTCTCATTTGATACCATCATTGCTTAAAAATATTCCGTGGCATCTGAATCGTCTCTTTTACCCATAATTAGGTATCGGGACTAAGAATCACTATGAAAATATCTCTATATAGCAGACCCGGTCAACACATTCATTTTATATCAGTATTGCTCAGAAGCATCCCGAGCTCATCCGGGTCCACTTATTGACCCACATCTGGGAACTTGACCTAGGAACCATAATGGGTACGGTATCTGGAGACTTGGCCAAGAAATCGTAATGGGTACGGCCCTACATGAGAGTCCGCTCAATACCTTTCATTTGGTATCAATATCCCTAAGATCCGGTGTTATCCGGGTCCACATATTGACCCGTACCTTGGGATCCCACCCAGCAATCGTCATGCGCCGTGATTAAATAACAATATCGCTGAGAAATTATCCGGGGCCATCAGGATCCACATTTTGACTCACATCTGGGGACCTGACCTAGGAATCATAATGATTTCATCTCTATGTAAAAGCCCTGCCTTTCAGTTGACACCAATATCGTTCAGAAATTTTCCGCGGCCATCCCGGTCCACGTTTTCACCCACATTTAGGGACCAGACCTAGGAATCATCATCAGTTCATCTCTGTGTAAAGGCACTGCTCACCACTTTTCATTTGGTACCAATATGCCTGAGAAATATCCCGGTGTTATCCGGGTCCGCGTGTTGACCCACACTTTGGGACCCGACCTAGGGGTCGTAATGAGTTCATTTCTATGTAAAATCCCTGCTCAAAACCCTTCATTTGATACCAATATCACTGAGAAATTTTCCGGGGTCATCCGGGTCCAAGTTTTGACCCATATTTGGGGACCCGTCCTAGGCATCGCAAATAAAATAGTTCTATGTTGAAGTCCTCATCAAGACCTTTCATTTGATACCAATATCGCTCAGAAACATTAGAGTGACCCTGTCCACGTTTTGACCCATATCTCCAGACCCGATCTAGGAATCACAATGAGTACTATTCTATGTAAATTCTCTGCTCAATACCTTTCATTTGATACCAATATCGCTCAGAAACATTAGAGGGTCATCCGGGTCCACGTTTGACCAATATCTGGAGACCCGATCTAGGAATCACAATGAGTACTATTCTATGTAAATTTTCTGCTCAATGCCTTTCATTTGATACCAATATCGCTCAGAAACATTCGAGGGTCATCCGGGTCCACGTTTGACCCATATCTGGAGACCTGATCTAGGAATCACAATGAGTACTATTCTATGTAAATTCTCTGCTCAATACCTTTCATTTGATACCAATATCGCTCAGAAACATTCGAGGGTGATCCGGGTCCACGTTTGACCCATATCTGGAGACCCGACCTAGGAATCACAATGAGTACTATTCTATGTAAATTCTGTGCTCAATACCTTTCATTTGATACCAATATCGCTCTGAAACATTCGAGGGTCATCCGGGTCCACGTTTTGACCCATATCTGGAGACCCGACCTAGGAATCACAATGAGTACTATTCTATGTAAATTCTCTTCTCAATACCTTTCATTTGATACCAATATCACTCAGAAACATTCGAGGGTCATCCGGGTCCACGTTTTGACCCATATCTGGAGACCCGACCTAGGAATCGCAATGAGTACTATTCTATGTAAATTCTCTACTCAATACCTTTCATTTGATACCAATATCGTCCAAAAATATTCAGGGGAAAGCCGGATCCACGTTTTGACCTTTTGACCTATATCTCGGGAACCGACTTCCGGATTTGAAAAAAATATGTATATAAACCATCTAGGGCAAGGTACTAAGCTGGTGTGTAAATTTGGTCAAAATCCCTCGACGCGTTTGGGCGAAAGCCGGCGACAAAGAAATGGGCTTGATTTTTATATATATATAGATAAGATAAACTGTAGGGTAAAAATGGATTTTTGAACAGGTGGCACCCTTTTTGTAAATTTTCAAACATCTGGCAACCCTTTTCAAAAAAATTAAACCTTCCTGCACATCTACAGGTCAAGCCCTTTCATCTGACGCCACATTTTCGAAAATCGGTATAACGGTGTAAAAGTTATGGTGCTTACAAAAAATCGCTTAGCGTAATATATATAAAGATAAGATAAACTGTAGGGTAAAAATGGATTTTTGAACAGGTGGCACCCTTTTTGTAAAAATTTTAATAAATTACTCATTTCCATGCCAAGTCCTTTCATATGACACCTCAAATTTAAAAATCAAACAAACTATAGCGTAAAACTGAATTTTTGAACAGGTGGCAACCCTTTTTCTAAAATTTTTAATTAAATTACTTAATATCAGGTCAAGCCCCTTCGTATGGTACCAAAAATTTTAAAATCAAACAAACTATACAGTAAAATTAAATTTTCAAACATCTGGCAACCCTTTTCAAAAAAATTAAACCTTCCTGCACATCTACAGGTCAAGCCCTTTCATCTGACACCACATTTTCCAAAATCGGTATAACGGTGTAAAAGTTATAAGTTATTGTGCTTACAAAAAATCGCTTAGCGTAATATATATAAAGATAAGCACCCCGATTCTAAACGAAAAATCCACAAGGATTTTTCCGCTTCTCCCTGTTCCCTTATTCTAAACACAAATTCCTTGTGGATTTTTTCGCTTCTCCCTTTCCGGCTATTCTAAATGATGTTCGAAAAAGTGTAAAGCGAATAAGGAAGAAAAGTAGGTATCATGAATGAAAATAAAAGCGAGAATTTATGCAATTATTTTGTGAGATTTTTCACAAGACAATTTTAAGTGAATGCTGAACAAAATGTGAGTGAATATAACTTTTGTTAATAAAAAATACATAATTGAATTAATTATGTACTGGTTTGCTTATTTTTATGACGGAAAGTATAAACAGCAAATAGATATTTTAGTAAGTTTATTGAAAGGGCAGCCGGATATTTCGCGGCTTGTAGGCTGTAGTATCCCTTCCGGTTGTAGTAAGGGTGCTTGTTTTGATATGGAGCGATGATACGGACATGTGTTCCATCAATACATTCAAGGACACTAGAGATGTCGTTGTTTTAAAAACCGCACTTACAAATTTTCTTTTTCGTCGCTGTTCATAGCTTTATGAATCCAAATCGGATACAACTCATTTTCAACAATTTCAACAACATTTAGAACTTTGCTGAAGGTGGATTGAGCCAATCAAACGTCGGAATTTTTCCAACTCCCGTTTGATATCCATCTTCAAGCAAAAAAACGGAAGAATGCGCATAGTTTTATTATAGGAGAGATTGCAAATAGTTTCTTTGGCTGCTGTGTATGTGATATTAAAATGTTCAATAACTATTTGAACGCAGGTTTATTAATTCTATAGTATTTAATAAATCTGCAAATTAACAAAATCAATGCAATACTCTCAAAAAACTTTTATATTTCCTATAAAGATTCCGTCAAACGGATTCGTACCATCGCGCAATCTTCCTCTTATAGACCTCTGCTACTTCCGAAAAGCAATACCATGTATATTCACTCTTAATTTTGTTAAATTTGCAATTTTTTAACAAAAATGCAAAATTTGTGGGGAAATTTCGATATGGGCCAGGCCCCTGAATTTTCGTTTTTTTTTTTTTATTTTAGGGTAGGGGGGTCATATGGATCACTAAAATGCAAACGAAATCTTGGGAAAACTTATAGTTTATTAATTATATTTGCGTAATACACCCTAATGCGTCGGCGGCCTTCGGCTGCGCTTAAAAAAAATAACCCTCAGCCGACAGACTTCTCTTTCTGGAGTAAAATCTACGGACGGATCCACAGTTGTTTTGAGTAGAAAAACATTTTGCGTTGGAGGCCTTTGGCCTCGCTTCAAAAAAAATTACCCTCAGCCGGCGGAATTCCCTTTCTGGATTTATATTACTGGAGCAGTGCACAGTATTTTTGCATAGTGGGGTTTTAAAATTTGTAAAATTAACATTCACATAACATTTCCAGAAAATTTTATTGAAAAATTCTTAGTGGTTTGAAAATAAATACGGCACTCGCATAATATCGAAGCCGACACAGGTAGGCGCATAGGCAAATTCCGAAGCTACTTTTTTATTTACAAAGGTAGAGTGTAATGTAAAAATCAAAGCGAATTCACATCATGGCCCAATAGGAATGGGCCAGTCCCAGGTGAATTCAGGTTTTAACCAAGGCGAAATATCATTTTGACACCACACTACCAAATACAATAACAAAATGCGACGGAAATTTCTGAATCCGCTTATGCGCCTACCTTCCTAGATCTGCCTTGCAACAAAACAGCTGACTTCGAAAATCCGATCACATGTTCGAAATTCTGTTCGCCAGTTTTTCTTCTCGCTAGTGGAAGAGAATAGGAGGAAATTTTCCTGGTGAACAAAAAAATCCACAAAGGCTGAGATCCTGGCGGATATTTAGAATCGGGGTGAAGATAAACTGTAGGGTAAAAATGGATTTTTGAACAGTTGGTACCCTTTTTGTAAAGATTTTAATAAATTACTCATTTCCATGCCAAGTCTTTCATAAGACACCTCAAATTTAAAAATCAAACAAACTAAAGCGTAAAACTGAATTTTTGAACAGGTGGCAACCCTTTTTGAAATTTTTTTATTAAATTGCTCAATATCAGATCAAGCCCCTTCATATGGTACCAAAAATTTTAAAATCAAACAAACTATACAGTAAAATTAAATTTTCAAACATCTGGCAACCCTTTTCAAAAAAATTAAACCTTCCTGCACATCTACAGGTCAAGCCCTTTCATCTGACACCACATTTTCGAAAATCGGTATAACGGTGTAAAAGTTATGGTGCTTACAAAAAATCGCTTAGCGTAATATATATAAAGACTAGTAAACCCGGCCACGCGATGCTGTGGCTTTCAATTACACTGTGCGACAATTTGAGGGTAGAAGACCACTTATTGCCACATTTGAAAATTTTTTGACATACCTTAATAGCTACTGGTTTTATTTTCTGTGGACCTAGATTTTTTATACAAAGATTTTGACCAAGGAGCCCCATAGTGAAGTTTTCTGCCGAATATTTTTCTAGACTATGGTAACCTTAAAGCGACCTCCAAAAGGCCATTTGGCGCGCTCCTCCTTTTCTTTCTAGTTCTCTTTCTCTTCCCCTTTCTCCTTTATTTGCGCTTTATTTTCCCTTTATCCATTTTATTTTTCATATTTCCTCTTTCGCTTCCTGTCCTTCGCCATATCCGTCCCTTTCATTTTCCTCTTCCCTTTCCTTTTATTACCCATCTTCAGTGCTAGGCCTTGCATGACACTTCAAATTTAAAAATGAGATAAACTGTAGCGTAAAAATGGATTATTGAACGGTGGCACCCTTTTTGTAAAAATTTTAATAAATTACTCATTTCCATGCTAAGTCCTTTCATATGACACCTCAAATTTAAAAATTAAACAAACTATAGCGTAAAACTGAATTTTTGAACAGGTGGCAACCCTTTTTGAAAAATTTCTATTAAATTGCTCAATATCAGGTCAAGCCCCTTCATATGGTAACAAAAATTTTAAAATCAAACAAACTATACAGTAAAATTAAATTTTCAAACATCTGGCAACCCTTTTCAAAAAAATTAAACCTTCCTGCACATCTACAGGTCAAGCCCTTTCATCTGACACCACATTTTCGAAAATCGGTATAACGGTGTAAAAGTTGTGGTGCTTACAAAAAATCGCTTAGCGTAATATATATAAAGATAAGATAAACTGTAGGGTAAAAATGGATTTTTCAACAGGTGGTACCCATTTTGTAACCCTTTCCATGCCAAGTCCTTTCATATGACACCTCAAATTTAAAAATTAAACAAACTATAGCGTAAAACTGAAATTTTGAACAGGTGGCAACCCTTTTTGAAAAATTTCTATTAAATTGTTCAATATCAGGTCAAGCCCCTTCATATGGTAACAAAAATTTTAAAATCAAACAAACTATACAGTAAAATTAAATTTTCAAACATCTGGCAACCCTTTTCAAAAAAATTAAACCTTCCTGCACATCTACAGGTCAAGCCCTTTCATCTGACGCCACATTTTCGAAAATCGGTATAACGGTGTAAAAGTTATGGTGCTTGCAAAAAATCGCTTAGCGTAATATATATAAAGATAAGATAAACTGTAGGGTAAAAATGGATTTTTGAACAGGTGGCACCCTTTTTGTAAAAATTTTAATAAATTACTCATTTCCATGCCAAGTCCTTTCATATGACACCTCAAATTTAAAAATCAAACAAACTATAGCGTAAAACTGAATTTTTGAACAGGTGGCAACCCTTTTTGTAAAATTTTTAATTAAATTACTTAATATCAGGTCAAGCCCTTTCGTATGGTACCAAAAATTTTAAAATCAAACAAACTATACAGTAAAATTAAATTTTCAAACATCTGGCAACCCTTTTCAAAAAAATTAAACCTTCCTGCACATCTACAGGTCAAGCCCTTTCATCTGACACCACATTTTCCAAAATCGGTATAACGGTGTAAAAGTTATAAGTTATTGTGCTTACAAAAAATCGCTTAGCGTAATATATATAAAGATAAGATAAACTGTAGGGTAAAAATGGATTTTTGAACAGTTGGTACCCTTTCTGTAAAGATTTTAATAAATTACTCATTTCCATGCCAAGTCCTTTCATAAGACACCTCAAATTTAAAAATCAAACAAACTATAGCGTAAACTGAATTTTTGAACAGGTGGCAGCCCTTTTTGAAATTTTTTTATTAAATTGCTCAATATCAGGTCAAGCCCCTTCATATGGTACCAAAAGTTTTAAAATCAAACAAACTATACAGTAAAATTAAATTTTCAAACATCTGGCAACCCTTTCAAAAAAATTAAACCTTCCTGCACATCTACAGGCCAAGCCCTTTCATCTGACACCACATTTTCGAAAATCGGTATAACGGTGTTAAAGTTATGGTGCTTACAAAAAATCGCTTAGCGTAATATATATAAAGACTAGCTGTACCCGGCCAAGCTTTGCTTTGGGCCACTTCCTATTATAGGTACTTGAAGCGAAAAACGGCACACTTTAAAATATGTTGGAAGTATTTAGAAACCGAAATTACCTCGGGCTGTAGAGCTCAGCACAATTCAGATAAGTTTAAAAAAGTGAAGGAAAAAATTGATGTTTTCAAAGGTTTGCCCTCTTCATGTTCTTATCCCATTTTTCTTCGTATTACTCTCCAACTGCCTTTCCCTCTACTTTTCTCTTTCTCTTTCCCTTTCCCATCACATTTCCGCTTCCCTTTCTCTACCGCTCTCTCTTACCTCTCCTTTTCTGTCTTTCTCCTTTTTATTCCCCTCTTATTCCTTCTCTAATTCCCTGTCTTACTGTCTCTCTCCCCATCCTCTTCATTCCATTTTTATTATATTCTCCCTCTCCTTTTCCGTCCCTTTGCCTTTGCCTTTCCCAGTCTCATTACTCTTCCCCTTTCCCTAGGGAACAGGGTTTTAGCATAACATACCCTGCATTCCACTTCTCATTTGATACCATCATTGCTTAAAAATATTCCGTGGCATCTGAATCGTCTCTTTTACCCATAATTAGGTATCGGGACTAAGAATCACTATGAAAATATCTCTATATAGCAGACCCGGTCAACACATTCATTTTATATCAGTATTGCTCAGAAGCATCCCGAGCTCATCCGGGTCCACTTATTGACCCACATCTGGGAACTTGACCTAGGAACCATAATGGGTACGGTATCTGGAGACTTGGCCAAGAAATCGTAATGGGTACGGCCCTACATGAGAGTCCGCTCAATACCTTTCATTTGGTATCAATATCCCTAAGATCCGGTGTTATCCGGGTCCACATATTGACCCGTACCTTGGGATCCCACCCAGCAATCGTCATGCGCCGTGATTAAATAACAATATCGCTGAGAAATTATCTGGGGCCATCAGGATCCACATTTTGACTCACATCTGGGGACCTGACCTAGGAATCATAATGATTTCATCTCTATGTAAAAGCCCTGCCTTTCAGTTGACACCAATATCGTTCAGAAATTTTCCGCGGCCATCCCGGTCCACGTTTTCACCCACATTTAGGGACCAGACCTAGGAATCATCATCAGTTCATCTCTGTGTAAAGGCCCTGCTCACCACTTTTCATTTGGTACCAATATGCCTGAGAAATATCCCGGTGTTATCCGGGTCAGCGTGTTGACCCACACTTTGGGACCCGACCTAGGGGTCGTAATGAGTTCATTTCTATGTAAAATCCCTGCTCAAAACCCTTCATTTGATACCAATATCACTGAGAAATTTTCCGGGGTCATCCGGGTCCAAGTTTTGACCCATATTTGGGGACCCGTCCTAGGCATCACAAATAAAATAGTTCTATGTTGAAGTCCTCATCAAGACCTTTCATTTGATACCAAAATCGCTCAGAAACATTAGAGTGACCCTGTCCACGTTTTGACCCATATCTCCAGACCCGATCTAGGAATCACAATGAGTACTATTCTATGTAAATTCTCTGCTCAATACCTTTCATTTGATACCAATATCGCTCAGAAACATTAGAGGGTCATCCGGGTCCACGTTTGACCAATATCTGGAGACCCGATCTAGGAATCACAATGAGTACTATTCTATGTAAATTTTCTGCTCAATGCCTTTCATTTGATACCAATATCGCTCAGAAACATTCGAGGGTCATCCGGGTCCACGTTTGACCCATATCTGGAGACCTGATCTAGGAATCACAATGAGTACTATTCTATGTAAATTCTCTGCTCAATACCTTTCATTTGATACCAATATCGCTCAGAAACATTCGAGGGTGATCCGGGTCCACGTTTGACCCATATCTGGAGACCCGACCTAGGAATCACAATGAGTACTATTCTATGTAAATTCTGTGCTCAATACCTTTCATTTGATACCAATATCGCTCTGAAACATTCGAGGGTCATCCGGGTCCACGTTTTGACCCATATCTGGAGACCCGACCTAGGAATCACAATGAGTACTATTCTATGTAAATTCTCTTCTCAATACCTTTCATTTGATACCAATATCACTCAGAAACATTCGAGGGTCATCCGGGTCCACGTTTTGACCCATATCAGGAGACCCGACCTAGGAATCGCAATGAGTACTATTCTATGTAAATTCTCTACTCAATACCTTTCATTTGATACCAATATCGTCCAAAAATATTCAGGGGAAAGCCGGATCCACGTTTTGACCTTTTGACCTATATCTCGGGAACCGACTTCCGGATTTGAAAAAAATATGTATATAAACCATCTAGGGCAAGGTACTAAGCTGGTGTGTAAATTTGGTCAAAATCCCTCGACGCGTTTGGGCGAAAGCCGGCGACAAAGAAATGGGCTTGATTTTTATATATATATAGATAAGATAAACTGTAGGGTAAAAATGGATTTTTGAACAGGTGGCACCCTTTTTGTAAATTTTCAAACATCTGGCAACCCTTTTCAAAAAAATTAAACCTTCCTGCACATCTACAGGTCAAGCCCTTTCATCTGACGCCACATTTTCGAAAATCGGTATAACGGTGTAAAAGTTATGGTGCTTACAAAAAATCGCTTAGCGTAATATATATAAAGATAAGATAAACTGTAGGGTAAAAATGGATTTTTGAACAGGTGGCACCCTTTTTGTAAAAATTTTAATAAATTACTCATTTCCATGCCAAGTCCTTTCATATGACACCTCAAATTTAAAAATCAAACAAACTATAGCGTAAAACTGAATTTTTGAACAGGTGGCAACCCTTTTTCTAAAATTTTTAATTAAATTACTTAATATCAGGTCAAGCCCCTTCGTATGGTACCAAAAATTTTAAAATCAAACAAACTATACAGTAAAATTAAATTTTCCAACATCTGGCAACCCTTTTCAAAAAAATTAAACCTTCCTGCACATCTACAGGTCAAGCCCTTTCATCTGACACCACATTTTCCAAAATCGGTATAACGGTGTAAAAGTTATAAGTTATTGTGCTTACAAAAAATCGCTTAGCGTAATATATATAAAGATAAGCACCCCGATTCTAAACGAAAAATCCACAAGGATTTTTCCGCTTCTCCCTGTTCCCTTATTCTAAACACAAATTCCTTGTGGATTTTTTCGCTTCTCCCTTTCCGGCTATTCTAAATGATGTTCGAAAAAGTGTAAAGCGAATAAGGAAGAAAAGTAGGTATCATGAATGAAAATAAAAGCGAGAATTTATGCAATTATTTTGTGAGATTTTTCACAAGACAATTTTAAGTGAATGCTGAACAAAATGTGAGTGAATATAACTTTTGTTAATAAAAAATACATAATTGAATTAATTATGTACTGGTTTGCTTATTTTTATGACGGAAAGTATAAACAGCAAATAGATATTTTAGTAAGTTTATTGAAAGGGCAGCCGGATATTTCGCGGCTTGTAGGCTGTAGTATCCCTTCCGGTTGTAGTAAGGGTGCTTGTTTTGATATGGAGCGATGATACGGACATGTGTTCCATCAATACATTCAAGGACACTAGAGATGTCGTTGTTTTAAAAACCGCACTTACAAATTTTCTTTTTCGTCGCTGTTCATAGCTTTATGAATCCAAATCGGATACAACTCATTTTCAACAATTTCAACAACATTTAGAACTTTGCTGAAGGTGGATTGAGCCAATCAAACGTCGGAATTTTTCCAACTCCCGTTTGATATCCATCTTCAAGCAAAAAAACGGAAGAATGCGCATAGTTTTATTATAGGAGAGATTGCAAATAGTTTCTTTGGCTGCTGTGTATGTGATATTAAAATGTTCAATAACTATTTGAACGCAGGTTTATTAATTCTATAGTATTTAATAAATCTGCAAATTAACAAAATCAATGCAATACTCTCAAAAAACTTTTATATTTCCTATAAAGATTCCGTCAAACGGATTCGTACCATCGCGCAATCTTCCTCTTATAGACCTCTGCTACTTCCGAAAAGCAATACCATGTATATTCACTCTTAATTTTGTTAAATTTGCAATTTTTTAACAAAAATGCAAAATTTGTGGGGAAATTTCGATATGGGCCAGGCCCCTGAATTTTCGTTTTTTTTTTTTTTATTTTAGGGTAGGGGGGTCATATGGATCACTAAAATGCAAACGAAATCTTGGGAAAACTTATAGTTTATTAATTATATTTGCGTAATACACCCTAATGCGTCGGCGGCCTTCGGCTGCGCTTAAAAAAAATAACCCTCAGCCGACAGACTTCTCTTTCTGGAGTAAAATCTACGGACGGATCCACAGTTGTTTTGAGTAGAAAAACATTTTGCGTTGGAGGCCTTTGGCCTCGCTTCAAAAAAAATTACCCTCAGCCGGCGGAATTCCCTTTCTGGATTTATATTACTGGAGCAGTGCACAGTATTTTTGCATAGTGGGGTTTTAAAATTTGTAAAATTAACATTCACATAACATTTCCAGAAAATTTTATTGAAAAATTTTTAGTGGTTTGAAAATAAATACGGCACTCGCATAATATCGAAGCCGACACAGGTAGGCGCATAGGCAAATTCCGAAGCTACTTTTTTATTTACAAAGGTAGAGTGTAATGTAAAAATCAAAGCGAATTCACATCATGGCCCAATAGGAATGGGCCAGTCCCAGGTGAATTCAGGTTTTAACCAAGGCGAAATATCATTTTGACACCACACTACCAAATACAATAACAAAATGCGACGGAAATTTCTGAATCCGCTTATGCGCCTACCTTCCTAGATCTGCCTTGCAACAAAACAGCTGACTTCGAAAATCCGATCACATGTACGAAATTCTGTTCGCCAGTTTTTCTTCTCGCTAGTGGAAGAGAATAGGAGGAAATTTTCCTGGTGAACAAAAAAATCCACAAAGGCTGAGATCCTGGCGGATATTTAGAATCGGGGTGAAGATAAACTGTAGGGTAAAAATGGATTTTTGAACAGTTGGTACCCTTTTTGTAAAGATTTTAATAAATTACTCATTTCCATGCCAAGTCTTTCATAAGACACCTCAAATTTAAAAATCAAACAAACTATAGCGTAAAACTGAATTTTTGAACAGGTGGCAACCCTTTTTGAAAATTTTTTATTAAATTGCTCAATATCAGATCAAGCCCCTTCATATGGTACCAAAAATTTTAAAATCAAACAAACTATACAGTAAAATTAAATTTTCAAACATCTGGCAACCCTTTTCAAAAAAATTAAACCTTCCTGCACATCTACAGGTCAAGCCCTTTCATCTGACACCACATTTTCGAAAATCGGTATAACGGTGTAAAAGTTATGGTGCTTACAAAAAATCGCTTAGCGTAATATATATAAAGACTAGTAAACCCGGCCACGCGATGCTGTGGCTTTCAATTACACTGTGCGACAATTTGAGGGTAGAAGACCACTTATTGCCACATTTGAAAATTTTTTGACATACCTTCATAGCTACTGGTTTTATTTTCTGTGGACCTAGATTTTTTATACAAAGATTTTGACCAAGGAGCCCCATAGTGAAGTTTTCTGCCGAATATTTTTCTAGACTATGGTAACCTTAAAGCGACCTCCAAAAGGCCATTTGGCGCGCTCCTCCTTTTCTTTCTAGTTCTCTTTCTCTTCCCCTTTCTCCTTTATTTGCGCTTTATTTTCCCTTTATCCATTTTATTTTTCATATTTCCTCTTTCGCTTCCTGTCCTTCGCCATTTCCGTCCCTTTCATTTTCCTCTTCCCTTTCCTTTTATTACCCATCTTCAGTGCTAGGCCTTGCATGACACTTCAAATTTAAAAATGAGATAAACTGTAGCGTAAAAATGGATTATTGAACGGTGGCACCCTTTTTGTAAAAATTTTAATAAATTACTCATTTCCATGCTAAGTCCTTTCATATGACACCTCAAATTTAAAAATTAAACAAACTATAGCGTAAAACTGAATTTTTGAACAGGTGGCAACCCTTTTTGAAAAATTTCTATTAAATTGCTCAATATCAGGTCAAGCCCCTTCATATGGTAACAAAAATTTTAAAATCAAACAAACTATACAGTAAAATTAAATTTTCAAACATCTGGCAACCCTTTTCAAAAAAATTAAACCTTCCTGCACATCTACAGGTCAAGCCCTTTCATCTGACACCACATTTTCGAAAATCGGTATAACGGTGTAAAAGTTGTGGTGCTTACAAAAAATCGCTTAGCGTAATATATATAAAGATAAGATAAACTGTAGGGTAAAAATGGATTTTTCAACAGGTGGTACCCATTTTGTAACCCTTTCCATGCCAAGTCCTTTCATATGACACCTCAAATTTAAAAATTAAACAAACTATAGCGTAAAACTGAAATTTTGAACAGGTGGCAACCCTTTTTGAAAAATTTCTATTAAATTGCTCAATATCAGGTCAAGCCCCTTCATATGGTAACAAAAATTTTAAAATCAAACAAACTATACAGTAAAATTAAATTTTCAAACATCTGGCAACCCTTTTCAAAAAAATTAAACCTTCCTGCACATCTACAGGTCAAGCCCTTTCATCTGACGCCACATTTTCGAAAATCGGTATAACGGTGTAAAAGTTATGGTGCTTGCAAAAAATCGCTTAGCGTAATATATATAAAGATAAGATAAACTGTAGGGTAAAAATGGATTTTTGAACAGGTGGCACCCTTTTTGTAAAAATTTTAATAAATTACTCATTTCCATGCCAAGTCCTTTCATATGACACCTCAAATTTAAAAATCAAACAAACTATAGCGTAAAACTGAATTTTTGAACAGGTGGCAACCCTTTTTGTAAAATTTTTAATTAAATTACTTAATATCGTATGGTACCAAAAATTTTAAAATCAAACAAACTATACAGTAAAATTAAATTTTCAAACATCTGGCAACCCTTTTCAAAAAAATTAAACCTTCCTGCACATCTACAGGTCAAGCCCTTTCATCTGACACCACATTTTCCAAAATCGGTATAACGGTGTAAAAGTTATAAGTTATTGTGCTTACAAAAAATCGCTTAGCGTAATATATATAAAGATAAGATAAACTGTAGGGTAAAAATGGATTTTTGAACAGTTGGTACCCTTTCTGTAAAGATTTTAATAAATTACTCATTTCCATGCCAAGTCCTTTCATAAGACACCTCAAATTTAAAAATCAAACAAACTATAGCGTAAACTGAATTTTTGAACAGGTGGCAACCCTTTTTGAAATTTTTTTATTAAATTGTTCAATATCAGGTCAAGCCCCTTCATATGGTACCAAAAGTTTTAAAATCAAACAAACTATACAGTAAAATTAAATTTTCAAACATCTGGCAACCCTTTCAAAAAAATTAAACCTTCCTGCACATCTACAGGCCAAGCCCTTTCATCTGACACCACATTTTCGAAAATCGGTATAACGGTGTAAAAGTTATGGTGCTTACAAAAAATCGCTTAGCGTAATATATATAAAGACTAGCTGTACCCGGCCAAGCTTTGCTTTGGGCCACTTCCTATTATAGGTACTTGAAGCGAAAAACGGCACACTTTAAAATATGTTGGAAGTATTTAGAAACCGAAATTACCTCGGGCTGTAGAGCTCAGCACAATTCAGATAAGTTTAAAAAAGTGAAGGAAAAAATTTATGTTTTCAAAGGTTTGCCCTCTTCATGTTCTTATCCCATTTTTCTTCGTATTACTCTCCAACTGCCTTTCCCTCTACTTTTCTCTTTCTCTTTCCCTTTCCCATCACATTTCCGCTTCCCTTTCTCTACCGCTCTCTCTTACCTCTCCTTTTCTGTCTTTCTCCTTTTTATTCCCCTCTCATTCCTTCTCTAATTCCCTGTCTTACTGTCTCTCTCCCCATCCTCTTCATTCCATTTTTATTATATTCTCCCTCTCCTTTTCCGTCCCTTTGCCTTTGCCTTTCCCAGTCTCATTACTCTTCCCCTTTCCCTAGGGAACTGGGTTTTAGCATAACATACCCTGCATTCCACTTCTCATTTGATACCATCATTGCTTAAAAATATTCCGTGGCATCTGAATCGTCTCTTTTACCCATAATTAGGTATCGGGACTAAGAATCACTATGAAAATATCTCTATATAGCAGACCCGGTCAACACATTCATTTTATATCAGTATTGCTCAGAAGCATCCCGAGCTCATCCGGGTCCACTTATTGACCCACATCTGGGAACTTGACCTAGGAACCATAATGGGTACGGTATCTGGAGACTTGGCCAAGAAATCGTAATGGGTACGGCCCTACATGAGAGTCCGCTCAATACCTTTCATTTGGTATCAATATCCCTAAGATCCGGTGTTATCCGGGTCCACATATTGACCCGTACCTTGGGATCCCACCCAGCAATCGTCATGCGCCGTGATTAAATAGCAATATCGCTGAGAAATTATCCGGGGCCATCAGGATCCACATTTTGACCCACATCTGGGGACCTGACCTAGGAATCATAATGATTTCATCTCTATGTAAAAGCCCTGCCTTTCAGTTGACACCAATATCGTTCAGAAATTTTCCGCGGCCATCCCGGTCCACGTTTTCACCCACATTTAGGGACCAGACCTAGGAATCATAATCAGTTCATCTCTGTGTAAAGGCCCTGCTCACCACTTTTCATTTGGTACCAATATGCCTGAGAAATATCCCGGTGTTATCCGGGTCCGCGTGTTGACCCACACTTTGGGACCCGACCTAGGGGTCGTAATGAGTTCATTTCTATGTAAAATCCCTGCTCAAAACCCTTCATTTGATACCAATATCACTGAGAAATTTTCCGGGGTCATCCGGGTCCAAGTTTTGACCCATATTTGGGGACCCGTCCTAGGCATCACAAATAAAATAGTTCTATGTTGAAGTCCTCATCAAGACCTTTCATTTGATACCAATATCGCTCAGAAACATTAGAGTGACCCTGTCCACGTTTTGACCCATATCTCCAGACCCGATCTAGGAATCACAATGAGTACTATTCTATGTAAATTCTCTGCTCAATACCTTTCATTTGATACCAATATCGCTCAGAAACATTAGAGGGTCATCCGGGTCCACGTTTGACCAATATCTGGAGACCCGATCTAGGAATCACAATGAGTACTATTCTATGTAAATTTTCTGCTCAATGCCTTTCATTTGATACCAATATCGCTCAGAAACATTCGAGGGTCATCCGGGTCCACGTTTGACCCATATCTGGAGACCTGATCTAGGAATCACAATGAGTACTATTCTATGTAAATTCTCTGCTCAATACCTTTCATTTGATACCAATATCGCTCAGAAACATTCGAGGGTGATCCGGGTCCACGTTTGACCCATATCTGGAGACCCTACCTATGAATCACAATTAGTACTATTCTATGTAAATTCTGTGCTCAATACCTTTCATTTGATACCAATATCGCTCTGAAACATTCGAGGGTCATCCGGGTCCACGTTTTGACCCATATCTGGAGACCCGACCTAGGAATCACAATGAGTACTATTCTATGTAAATTCTCTTCTCAATACCTTTCATTTGATACCAATATCACTCAGAAACATTCGAGGGTCATCCGGGTCCACGTTTTGACCCATATCTGGAGACCCGACCTAGGAATCGCAATGAGTACTATTCTATGTAAATTCTCTACTCAATACCTTTCATTTGATACCAATATCGTCCAAAAATATTCAGGGGAAAGCCGGATCCACGTTTTGACCTTTTGACCTATATCTCGGGAACCGACTTCCGGATTTGAAAAAAATATGTATATAAACCATCTAGGGCAAGGTACTAAGCTGGTGTGTAAATTTGGTCAAAATCCCTCGACGCGTTTGGGCGAAGGCCGGCGACAAAGAAATGGGCTTGATTTTTATATATATATAGATAAGATAAACTGTAGGGTAAAAATGGATTTTTGAACAGGTGGCACCCTTTTTGTAAATTTTCAAACATCTGGCAACCCTTTTCAAAAAAATTAAACCTTCCTGTACATCTACAGGTCAAGCCCTTTCATCTGACGCCACATTTTCGAAAATCGGTATAACGGTGTAAAAGTTATGGTGCTTACAAAAAATCGCTTAGCGTAATATATATAAAGATAAGATAAACTGTAGGGTAAAAATGGATTTTTGAACAGGTGGCACCCTTTTTGTAAAAATTTTAATAAATTACTCATTTCCATGCCAAGTCCTTTCATATGACACCTCAAATTTAAAAATCAAACAAACTATAGCGTAAAACTGAATTTTTGAACAGGTGGCAACCCTTTTTCTAAAATTTTTAATTAAATTACTTAATATCAGGTCAAGCCCCTTCGTATGGTACCAAAAATTTTAAAATCAAACAAACTATACAGTAAAATTAAATTTTCAAACATCTGGCAACCCTTTTCAAAAAAATTAAACCTTCCTGCACATCTACAGGTCAAGCCCTTTCATCTGACACCACATTTTCCAAAATCGGTATAACGGTGTAAAAGTTATAAGTTATTGTGCTTACAAAAAATCGCTTAGCGTAATATATATAAAGATAAGCACCCCGATTCTAAACGAAAAATCCACAAGGATTTTTCCGCTTCTCCCTGTTCCCTTATTCTAAACACAAATTCCTTGTGGATTTTTTCGCTTCTCCCTTTCCGGCTATTCTAAATGATGTTCGAAAAAGTGTAAAGCGAATAAGGAAGAAAAGTAGGTATCATGAATGAAAATAAAAGCGAGAATTTATGCAATTATTTTGTGAGATTTTTCACAAGACAATTTTAAGTGAATGCTGAACAAAATGTGAGTGAATATAACTTTTGTTAATAAAAAATACATAATTGAATTAATTATGTACTGGTTTGCTTATTTTTATGACGGAAAGTATAAACAGCAAATAGATATTTTAGTAAGTTTATTGAAAGGGCAGCCGGATATTTCGCGGCTTGTAGGCTGTAGTATCCCTTCCGGTTGTAGTAAGGGTGCTTGTTTTGATATGGAGCGATGATACGGACATGTGTTCCATCAATACATTCAAGGACACTAGAGATGTCGTTGTTTTAAAAACCGCACTTACAAATTTTCTTTTTCGTCGCTGTTCATAGCTTTATGAATCCAAATCGGATACAACTCATTTTCAACAATTTCAACAAAATTTAGAACTTTGCTGAAGGTGGATTGAGCCAATCAAACGTCGGAATTTTTCCAACTCCCGTTTGATATCCATCTTCAAGCAAAAAAACGG
This sequence comes from Urophora cardui, assembly GCA_960531455.1. Classification (NCBI taxonomy): domain Eukaryota; kingdom Metazoa; phylum Arthropoda; class Insecta; order Diptera; family Tephritidae; genus Urophora; species Urophora cardui. The sequence continues at coordinate 96,093,976 of OY482672.1, forward strand.
AAGAATGCGCATAGTTTTATTATAGGAGAGATTGCAAATAGTTTCTTTGGCTGCTGTGTATGTGATATTAAAATTTTCAATAACTATTTGAACGCAGGTTTATTAATTCTATAGTATTTAATAAATCTGCAAATTAACAAAATCAATGCAATACTCTCAAAAAACTTTTATATTTCCTATAAAGATTCCGTCAAACGGATTCGTACCATCGCGCAATCTTCCTCTTATAGACCTCTGCTACTTCCGAAAAGCAATACCATGTATATTCACTCTTAATTTTGTTAAATTTGCAATTTTTTAACAAAAATGCAAAATTTGTGGGGAAATTTCGATATGGGCCAGGCCCCTGAATTTTTTTTTTTTTTTTATTTTAGGGTAGGGGGGGTCATATGGATCACTAAAATGCAAACGAAATCTTGGGAAAACTTATAGTTTATTAATTATATTTGCGTAATACACCCTAATGCGTTGGCGGCCTTCGGCTGCGCTTAAAAAAAATAACCCTCAGCCGACAGAATTCTTTTTCTGGAGTAAAATCTACGGACGGATCCACAGTGGTTTGAGTAGAAAAACATTTTGCGTTGGAGGCCTTTGGCCTCGCTTCAAAAAAAATTACCCTCAGCCGGCGGAATTCCCTTTCTGGATTTATATTACTGGAGCAGTGCACAGTATTTTTGCATAGTGGGGTTTTAAAATTTGTAAAATTAACATTCACATAACATTTCGAGAAAATTTTATTGAAAAATTCTTAGTGGTTTGAAAATAAATACGGCACTCGCATAATATCGAAGCCGACACAGGTAGGCGCATAGGCAAATTCCGAAGCTACTTTTTTATTTACAAAGGTAGAGTGTAATGTAAAAATCAAAGCGAATTCACATCATGGCCCAATAGGAATGGGCCAGTCCCAGGTGAATTCAGGTTTTAACCAAGGCGAAATATCATTTTGACACCACACTACCAAATACAATAACAAAATGCGACGGAAATTTCTGAATCCGCGTATGCGCCTACCTTCCTAGATCTGCCTTGCAACAAAACAGCTGACTTCGAAAATCCGATCACATGTTCGAAATTCTGTTCGCCAGTTTTTCTTCTCGCTAGTGGAAGAGAATAGGAGGAAATTTTCCTGGTGAACAAAAAAATCCACAAAGGCTGAGATCCTGGCGGATATTTAGAATCGGGGTGAAGATAAACTGTAGGGTAAAAATGGATTTTTGAACAGTTGGTACCCTTTTTGTAAAGATTTTAATAAATTACTCATTTCCATGCCAAGTCTTTCATAAGACACCTCAAATTTAAAAACCAAACAAACTATAGCGTAAAACTGAATTTTTGAACAGGTGGCAACCCTTTTTGAAAATTTTTTATTAAATTGCTCAATATCAGATCAAGCCCCTTCATATGGTACCAAAAATTTTAAAATCAAACAAACTATACAGTAAAATTAAATTTTCAAACATCTGGCAACCCTTTTCAAAAAAATTTAACCTTCCTGCACATCTACAGGTCAAGCCCTTTCATCTGACACCACATTTTCGAAAATCGGTATAACGGTGTAAAAGTTATGGTGCTTACAAAAAATCGCTTAGCGTAATATATATAAAGATATGTATATTGAAGTTGCACTTTAACAATTTTATTATGTATTTATTCAATCTAATAAAAAAATTTTAAATTTACATACATATTTGTGTTCATTCGACACATACATATGTGTATATGTAGGTATTTCTCCCCAGCCAGCATTTTTTGAAAATTTTGATCAAAAAATATTCAAATATCATACGCCCAGATGATTAAAAACGATCAAATTTAAAAACTATTAGAAAATGAGTGAATCGTCGGGAGAAAAATGTACCCTAAATATGATTATTCTTAAGTAATCATTTATGATGCATATTTTAATAATTTTTTGTTCCAATTTGATACCGTTGAAATATCCTTCATTTTTTTTTGGAATAACATTTGATTGTTTTTCATGATCATTTTTCAGATATTTTGTAAATAATTTGTGATATAATTGTATGATCATAAAATATTATTTTTTCGGATATTTTTTAAAACTATTTTTGACTACTTTTGGCAATATTTTTTTTTTATTATATTTGGTATCATTTTATGATCACAATTAATTTAATTTTTTAATCAATTTTTAAATGATTTTCTATTACTTTTTGTATTATTTTTTTATGATATTTTATAATCGCAATAAATACCTTTTTTATTATCCATTTTTAAAAATAAAACGCTGTACTATTTTGTTTATATTATTTAAAATTTATAATAAAAATTATTTAGAATATTAATATATACTAATTACATAACAATTATATGAAGTTATAGGAAATGGCTTAAGAAAAGAATAAATTAAAATTCCATATATGTATATTTATTTTTTTTTTTATTTTATTTAAAATTGTAAATTAACAAAATTCGATGTTTATTGTTTAAGTTTCCAAAATTCTCTAAAGAAAATTTTTGAAGTTATATATTTCAAACTAGCTGGCCCGGCAGACGTTCTGCCTAAAATTTATTCCTATAAAGTTATAAAACTGTCAATTCTCTGAACAAAAGAGATATACATATATTCGCCGCGACAAACCTAATTTCCCCTATCCCTATATCTGTCTCTATCTCTGTCTCTATCTCTATCTCTCTATATCTCTGTCTCTATCTCTATCCCTATCCCCATTCCTATCCCTATCTCAAAATGTATGGGAAAAATTTTTTTTTTCCATTTTCGGGAATTTTATTGGATATTCTCCTATTCTGGCCAGAGAACAATCTGAATTTGTCTCAATCATCCAAATCGGTGCAGGCGTTCTTGAGTTATACGCGTTTGTACTAACGCCACTTCCTTTTAGATATATAGAAGATATACAAAATATATGGGAAAATATTTTTTTTTTGCATTTTTCGGGAATTTTATTGGATATTCTCCTATTCTGGCCAGAGAACAATCTGAATTAGTCTCAGTCATCCAAATCGGTGCAGGCGTTCTTGAGTTAAACGCGTTTGTACTAACGCCACTTCCTTTTATATATATAGAAGATATACAAAATATATGGGAAAATATTTTTTTTTTGCATTTTTCGGGAATTTTATTGGATATTCTCCTATTCTGGCCAGAGAACAATCTGAATTTGTCTCAATCATCCAAATCGGTTCAGGCGTTCTTGAGTTATACGCGTTTGTACTAACGCCACTTCCTTTTATATATATAGAAGATATACAAAATATATGGGAAAATATTTTTTTTTTGAATTTTTCGGGAATTTTATTGGATATTCTCCTATTCTGGCCAGAGAACAATCTGAATTTGTCTCAATCATCCAAATCGGTGCAGGCGTTCTTGAGTTATACGCGTTTGTACTAACGCCACTTCCTTTTATATATATAGATATACAAAATATATGGGAAAAAATTTTTTTTTTTTGCATTTTTCGGGAATTTTATTGGATATTCTCCCATTCTGGCCAGAGAACAATCTGAATTTGTCTCAATCATCCAAATCGGTTCAGGCGTTCTTGAGTTATACGCGTTTGTACTAACGCCACTTCCTTTTATATATATAGAAGATATACAAAATATATGGGAAAATATTCTTTTTTTTTTAATTTTTCTGGAATTTTATTGGATATTCTCCTATTCTGGCCAGAGAACAATCTGAATTTGTCTCAATCAGCCAAATCGGTGCAGGCGTTCTTGAGTTATACGCGTTTGTACTAACGCCACTTCCTTTTATATATATAGATATACAAAATATATGGGAAAATATTTTTTTTTTTTTGCATTTTTCGGGAATTTTATTGGATATTCTCCTATTCTGGCCAGAGAACAATCTGAATTTGTCTCAATCATCCAAATCGGTGCGGGCGTTCTTGAGTTATACGCGTTTGTACTAACGCCACTTCCTTTTATATATATAGATATACAAAATATATGGGAAAATATTTTTTTTTTTGCATTTTCCGGGAATTTTATTGGATATTCTCCTATTCTGGCCAGAGAACAATCTGAATTTGTCTCAATCATCCAAATCGGTGCAGGTGTTCTTGAGTTATACGCGTTTGTACTAACGCCACTTCCTTTTATATATCGTCCCCTCAATATAACAATAGCGTATAATTTTTTTTGGGTTTTGAGAAAATCGAGTTTAAAGTTTTTGTCAAATCAGATATCTATTAAATTTTTGAACAAGAAATTATACACCATTTTTTCCAATGACATTTTGACCCACTTTGTGGAAGTAGAATTTGACGAAATTTTGACCAGACATAGAATCAATGATGGAGATTCTAAATATGCAATAAAAAAATAATGGCGTATGAGCACATACGCTATTGTTATATTGAGGGGACGATATATAGATATACAAAATATATGGGAAAATATTTTTTTTTTGCATTTTTCGTGAATTTTATTGGATATTCCCCTATTCTGGCCAGAGAACAATCTGAATTTGTCTCAATCATCCAAATCGGTGCAGGCGTTCTTGAGTTATACGCGTTTGTACTAACGCCACTTCCTTTTATATATATAGAAGATATACAAAATATATAGGAAAATATTTTTTTTTTGAATTTTTCGGGAATTTTATTGGATATTCTCCTATTCTGGCCAGAGAACAATCTGAATTTGTCTCAATCATCCAAATCGGTGCAGGCGTTCTTGAGTTATACGCGTTTGTACTAACGCCACTTCCTTTTATATATATAGAAGATATACAAAATATATGGGAAAATATTTTTTTTTTGCATTTTTCGGGAATTTTATTGGATATTCCCCTATTCTGGCCAGAGAACAATCTGAATTTGTCTCAATCATCCAAATCGGTTCAGGCGTTCTTGAGTTATACGCGTTTGTACTAACGCCACTTCCTTTTATATATATAGAAGATATACAAAATATATGGGAAAATATTTTTTTTTTTTTATTTTTTCGGGAATTTTATTGGATATTCTCCTATTCTGGCCAGAGAACAATCTGAATTTGTTTCAATCATCCAAATCGGTGCAGGCGTTCTTGAGTTATACGCGTTTGTACTAACGCCACTTCCTTTTATATATATATAGATATACAAAATATATGGGAAAATATTTTTTTTTTGCATTTTTCGGGAATTTTATTGGATATTCTCCTATTCTGGCCAGAGAACAATCTGAATTTGTCTCAATCATCCAAATCGGTGCAGGCGTTCTTGAGTTATACGCGTTTGTACTAACGCCACTTTCTTTTATATATATGTATATAGAAGATATACAAACTATATGGGAAAATATTTTTTTATTTTTGAATTTTTCGGGAATTTTATTGGATATTCTCCTATTCTGGCCAGAGAACAATCTGAATTTGTCTCAATCATCCAAATCGGTGCAGGCGTTCTTGAGTTATACGCGTTTGTACTAACGCCACTTCCTTTTATATATATAGAAGAAGATATACAAAATATATGGGAAAATATTTTTTTTTTGCATTTTTCGGGAATTTTATTGGATATTCTCCTATTCTGGCCAGAGAACAACCTGAATTTGTCTCAATCATCCAAATCGGTGCAGGCGTTCTTGAGTTATACGCGTTTGTACTATCGCCACTTCCTTTTATATATATAGAAGATATACAAACTATATAGGAAAATATTTTTTTTTTTGAATTTTTCGGGAATTTTATTGCATATTCTCCTATTCTGGCCAGAGAACAATCTGAATTTGTCTCAATCATCCAAATCGGTGCAGGCGTTCTTGAGTTATACGCGTTTGTACTAACGCCACTTCCTTTTATATATATAGATTTCACAATAGAAATCATGATCAACAACATTAATAAAAAACAAAGTTAAGTTAACCCCCTACATTTACTCCCCTCCAGTAAAACATACATGCATAAATAAAAAAAATTAAGCTAAATAATAAATTAATTAATATTAAAAGTAACTTTTTTAGAATTAATATAGATTCAGTTGGTGTAGAAGATGAAATATGTGCAGGTTTCAAATGATTAATTGATACAGTTTTAATAGTATTACCTTTTTGAATGTTAAACGTATTTTTTTGTTTTGATATGACTTTAAATGGTCCTTCGTAAGCAAGGCTGCTCAACGAAATGAACAAAATAATTTTGTTTCAAAAAATATCAATAAAAAATATCCAAAAATTATTTTGTTTTGCTAATTATCAGAAACAAAATTTTTTCGTTTCAAAAATTATCAATAAACCTTTAATCAGAATAATTTTGTTTCGCTGATATCAAAAAAATTAACAAAAATTGTATTTGTTTTTACTTATGTACGTATGTACATACATACATACAAACATATGTAAAATTTCTTTTCTTCATAGAAAACGAAATTATTGAAAAGTCAATTTTTTCGTTTAAACTTGAAACTATATTTTTTGAAATAATTGTTTTGATAATTATCAAAATAAAAAAATTTTGTTAATTTTTTTTTGATAACAGTTGAAACAAAATAGATTTTCTTATGCTTTTTACGTATAAAATCGAATATTTCAACAAAACAAAAATTTTTTTTATTTTTTTATACTTTGGAATAAGCGGAAAAATCCAATTAGCTCATACAGCGATGGTAGATGTGATAGCTATTTCGAAGAAAAACTACTTTCTTCAACATCAGACATCTTCTCGGGAGCACACCAGGCATTGAACCTACGCTCCAACCATCAGTAGTCGAATATTAGCGAAACGCTAAGCACAGCGGCTACCGATGGTCCTGCTGAGCTGTTGGATTTTTCACTTATATATGTCATTGCTCTATTCAATCTAACCTCACTTAGTGTACGATTTTCGTACATCTGCTATGCAAGTGTTGAATAATGGTAGGCAGCTGACGGACAGCGGGCGCTGTGTACAGTAGTTGTATGTACAACAGCAGAATTTATAATTTAACATTATTGGGTATGTTAGTGTCTAGCACGAAATTATTATTTTTAATTTTAATTTTTATACTTTGGAATAAGCGGAAAAATCCAATTAGCTCATACAGCCATGGTAGATGTGATAGCTATTTCGAAGAAAAACCACTTTCTTCATCATCAGACATCTTCTCGGGAGCACACCAGGCATTGAACCTACGCTCCAACCATCAGTAGTCGAATATTAGCGAAACGCTAAGCACTGCGGCTACCGATGGTCCTGCTGAGCTGTTGGATTTTTCACTTATATATGCCATTGCTCTATTCAATCTAACCTCACTTAGTGTACGATTTTCGTACATCTGCTATGCAAGTGTTGAATAATGGTAGGCAGCTGACGGACAGCGGGCGCTGTGTATAGTAGTTGTATGTACAACAGCAGAATTTATAATTTAACATTATTGGGTATGTTAGTGTCTAGCACGAAATTATTATTTTTAATTTTAATGTTTATACTTTGGAATAAGCGGAAAAATCCAATTGGCTCATACAGCGATGGTAGATGTGATAGCTATTTCGAAGAAAAACCACTTTCTTCATCATCAGACATCTTCTCGGGAGCACACCAGGCATTGAACCTACGCTCCAACCATCAGTAGTCGAATATTAGCGAAACGCTAAGCACTGCGGCTACCGATCCAAAGTATAAAAATTAAAATTAAAAATAATAATTTCGTGCTAGACACTAACATACCCAATAATGTAAACTTTTTTTTGTTTATTGTTAAAAATAACGTTATTTTGCAGCCTTGTTCGTAAGGTGATTTAAGTCCAGAAGTTTGATTAATCTTTACAAATACATATTCACATTCTTCGAGAGATTTTGGAACAAAGCTAACATCTTTATTATGATGTAGAATTTTTGTTCTAACTTTTGAAAAATGATCTCGCAACCTTTTAAGCGTTTCCTCTGAAGAATATTCATCTTTTCCACAAACAACTAATTCTCCAGGAATTCTAATAGTTTGTCCATAAACAAGTTCAGCTGGGGATGACTTTAAATCCTCGTTAACAGCAGTCCTTAAACCTAATAAAATAATTGGTAAAATTTCTGACCAATGTATTGAATCACCTGAAGCTATAATTGAAGTTTTAAGTTGACGATGAAATCGTTCTATCATACCATTAGCTTGTGGATGATAAGCAGACGTTTGAATTTTGTGTGATCCAAGAATTTTAGTTATTTCATTAAATAATTGACATGAAAATTGTGCACATTGATCAACAGTAATTTTGAGAGGAACACCAAATCTAGAAATATAATCCTGAACAAAAGATTTTGCTACAGTTTGAGCAGTTATGTTTCGAAGAGGATACGCTTCTGGCCATCGTGAATGTCTATCAATAATTGTCAAAACATAACGATAACCATTCGAAGGTGGAAGTGGTCCAACTAAATCCAAATGAATATGTTCAAATCTATCTTTTGGTATTTGTTGTAAAGGAGGTTTAGTATATCTTGAAATTTTTGATTGTTGACAAGCAATATAATTTGAGGCCGCTGTGGTGCAGTGGGTAGAGTGCTCGCCTGCTATGCCAGAGGTCTCGGGTTCAAACCCCAGTCCGAGCAAACACCAAAAAAAATTTTTCTAATTAGTAAAAAATATTGGATTTTTTAAGAGCAGCGGTCACCTCTCGGCAGTGGGCGGCATGAAAAAGCTTCTCACAAAAAATGCATTCGCCGTTCGGACCCGGCATAAAACTGTAGGTCCACCCAATTAGTAGAAAACAAGTAAGGAAGCCTAAGTTCGAGTGGAATCGAACATTAGATACTCAGCTGTATGTTTTCATAGTTTGTTTGCGTTTGATGGAAACACGGTGTACTTTATATAAAGCGAGTGCTGCATAAAGTGGGCGTAGCCACGCCCATTTTCAACATTTTTATCAGTCATCCAACTAAGCATATGAATATTATTCTTTGTGCAAAATTTCATTCCTTTTTGACTTCTAGTTATAAAGATGTCACGTTACAAATTCCCAAAGAGTGTTCCAGATATATCTTTCTTAAAAAGTAGGCGTGGTCATAAACCGATTTCAATAAATTTTTGCGTGGCTATTAACACATGTTATTAAAGTGTATAAACCAAGTTTCGTCATAATATCTCAATTATTTGTCGAGTTATAGGCTAAGAAATCACGTATATCCCTTTGTGTAAAAAGAGGCGGTGCCACGCCCATTTTCCAAAATTTTTCTATTTGTTGTTTCTGGTCTATTGTAGAAATCAAACCACAAAATTTCAATGAATTATCTTTACATTTGGCAAAGATATCGCTTAAAATGTTTTTATTAGGTCACTTTATAATACCCATATATAAAAGTGGGCGTGGTCGTCAACCGATTTCGCTAAAATTTTCAACATGTATTACCACAAGTAATAAAAGTGTACACACCAAGTTTAGTCATTATATATAAATTATTTGTCGAGTTATGGGCTCAGAAATCTCGTATATTCCTGTTTATAAAAAGAGGCGGTGCCACGCCCATTTGCCAAAATTTTTGTGTTTTTCGTTTTATGTCCGCAGTTGGACTCCTGCTATAAAATTTCAATGATATATCTTTATATTTGACAGAGATATCGCTTAAAATGTTTTTATTAGGTCACTTTATAAGAGCCATATATAAAAGTGGGCGTGGCCCTCAACCGATTTCGGAAATTTTTCGTCCAAATATTTGACTAAGTAAGTATATCACGCGTACCAAATTTCATCGATATATCTTCAACGGTTTCTGAGTTATGACATATAAAACTTGCAAGGTTTGACCCTTAATAAGTGGGCGTGGCACCGCCCATTTTCCAAAATGTCATCAAATTTCTTCCTAGGGGCCTGAGCTCAACACGTGGATAAAATTTCATCGCTCCAGCTGTATTAGTGACTGAGATACCAAATTTCCGATTTTTTCTATATAGGAAAAGTGGGCGTGGTCATGGTCCGATTTCGCCCATTTTCAATACCAACCGTCCCAGTCTCGATACCAACCTGCATTTCAAATTTCATCAAAATATCTCAATTTTTGCGCGAGTTAGAGTGTTTACAGACGGACGGACAGACGGACGGACGGACATAGCTCAATCGATTTCTCTTTTCACCCTGATCATTTTGATATATATAAGTCTATATCTATCTCGATTATTTCACTCTGTCACAATCCACCGTTATGTGATTAAAACTATAATACTCTGTGTACTAGTACAGCTGAGTATAAAAAAGGAGCACACCTCGAAATAGGAGAGAAGCTCGGCCATAAAAAACTCGTCAGAGTTATAATAGCGCCATTGTATTATTATTATAATACAATTTGAGATCCATTCATTTATATAATTTCGCATATTAGGCCAAAAATATTTTGATTGTATTAAACGCCTAGTTGCACGAACTCCTGGATGTGATAAAGAGTGTAATTTTTTACAAATAATCTCTCTCATGGAGTTTCGAATATAGGGACGTGGTGTACGTGGTGTGCGACATGAGTAGACTTCCCGTGGCGGTACGTAACACCGAATTTTGGCAGGCTTGGAGTTTCTTTCACTGCGTCCTGCAAGTCCCCGGCGACCATATTGGCGATGCATAGTTCAAGACCGGCCGGCCGATTGCTTTGTATGTTGCGATAAGGGTTTCCTTGTCTTTTCCCCAGGTGCTGCCGGCTAGCGATGGATGGATGGGATGGGTATACTCCTTATCCGTATGCCAAGCTCTAGCCCAACCTCCTTCGTCCATGTCGTAAACAGGGTCGCGGAGGACTTAGAGGGCTGCAGTTCGAGGGAGCGCAATGTAAAGAAAAGGGAAAGGTCGGAGAGATAACCGTTTATTTTCGAGCATAAGTCATTTTTGTCGGTGCCTGACACAATAATCGAGCAGTCATCAGCGTAGGATATGATACCAACTCCTTCAGGTGGAGGTGGGAGTGTGGAATAGTAACGGGGACAAGACACCACCCTGTGGAACTCCCTGTTTTATTCTCCTTGGTTTTGAGGTACCATTCCTGAAGTTAACCGATGCCTGTCGACCACTCAGATAGTTGGCGATCCACCTTTTCAGCGTCGGCGGGAGGCTCGAGACGTCTAGATCCTCCATTAGGGTGGCATGACTGACTGTCTCGAACGCTTTTGACAAGTCAAGTTCCACGAGGACCATTCTCTCGCAGGGGCTTCGTTGGTTAAGACCGCGCACAATCTGTGTGTTTATGGCGTTTAGAGCTGTTGTTGTGCAGTGCGGTTTCTGGAATCCATGTTGATGTGTGGCAAGTTGTATATGTCCGTTTATATATGGTAGAAAGCGGCCTCAAGTGTCTTTACTACCGGGAAGAGGAGAGATATCGGTCGATATGATTCTCCTGCATTAGCTGGCTTCCCCGCTTTAAGTAATGGGACCATCCTTGCCATTTTCCAAATATTGGGAATGACAAGGCTGGTCAGAGAAAGATTGAGGACCTCCGTTAGGAACCTTACTCCATTCTGTCGTAGGTGTTGTAGCATCAACATGGATATGCCGTCTGGTTCTACTGATTTTGAGGCCTTGGCCTTCTTTATGACTTCCTGAATCTCCATAGGTGAGAGAGCAAGGGATGCGTCGTTGTTTGGCAGTTTACGCATCCGTCTGAAGATTCGATATTTGGCCTTATGCCCGGGAGGATGCGCATTTATTCGGGTCAGATTCCACAATACCTCCAAAGGCTATGGATCTCGGGGATCCGTCCAGCCGGAATTAAGCGTGCAGAAGCCTTGGCAATGGCCTTGCGGAATTTTTTCTCACCGCTGAGCACATCCGTAGGTACGGGCAGCGCACCGAAGATGCTCTCTGTGTGTCTTGTGTAACTGTCCCAGTCCGCTTTGTTGAAGTTAATGTATGTCTGTTGTGATAAAGTCAGTTGGTGTCTCTATTGAGATGATTATGGGAAGGTGGTCTGATGCTAGGGCCCAGGCGCTCGTTGTGCGCAATCGATAGCACCTACGAAAATGACACCAGCCAAGGCATGAGTTGCATTTGACTGATGTCACGTTTCTTGGTATTCTGGACTGGCACACTGAGCAGAGGGTAGGGGGTGCTGCTGGTTGGGAGTTGTTGTTATCCCTTTGTCGCTCAGGTCTGGGTGGTGGCACGGTGTTGTTGTTGTTCCCTGCTTGCCTACTGCGAACTGCGTAATTGCGAGTTGTTGTTGTTGTTGTCCGTAGTGTTATTGTCGTTGTGGTTGTTGTTGTTGTTGTCTGTAACGTTGTTGTCGTTTGTTGTGTGGTGCGTAGGCAGCATGGGGCAACATAGTTATTTGACCACTGTCTGTGTGTGTTCAGACCTGAGCAGACTTTTAAGTGACTCCACCCATTGCATTTGGGTGGAGTTTATTGTGACACACGCAGCAGTAATACGTTGCGGGGCCAGGCTTGGGTTCTACACCTGCTATTGTAAGTAAATTTTCGAGCAGTCCTGCTTCAAGGCACTGTTCCAGGGGATGCAATTTGTGAGCATTGCAGGTCGGTCTAAACAGGGTTAGACCGAAATGACAGCCCTTGGTCGGGGAAACCCCGAGTCGTTCGGGTACGTAGAACCGGCTGTCGTGGGAACCTTGTCGATAGCTTGTCCGACGTCTAAGAACGGTGCAGTGCAATACTTTTTGGTTTCAAAAGCCGACCGTATTTGAGTTACTATTCTATGAACTTGCTCTAGAGTACCATGTTTCTCCCTAAAACCGAATTGGTGACATGGTATAGTCCCGTGTGTGTCTAGGATGGGCTGCATTTTTTTCAACAACAACTTTTCAAATAGTTTGAAATTAAGCTAATTGGCCTGTAAGAGTTTAACAGGGTCGGGTTTTTGCCTGGTTTTTGAATCGTAATGATTTCGGGAAGCTTCCAGGATTCAGGAAAGTAGTTCAGTCGCAGGAGACTATTGAAGACGTATAATAATAATTTAGTAACAACTGGAGGGAGTTCTTTTACCATTTCACCGGTTACCGGTCGTGTTCGTGTGCCTTATTTTTCTGAATGTTGTTACAGATAACACTGTTCAGGTCATTTATGTTGAATTGGAGAGAGACTGTTGGTAAGCGAAGCGCATGTTCTGGGAGAAAAGGACTCCTTAGATTAGGAAAGCTGGGCTGCAAATGCGGTTCCTTTTTCCTGGTAACTTCGAGCAAAGTCACCGATTTCGATTCGTATTGAAGGCTCCTGCAAAACTGGCCTTTGAAATTTTTCAGTGACCGCCACAACCGTTCTTGTTACTTTTCCCATTTTTGTAATCATGTTGTTTTTTTGCTATTTTTATTTAATAAAATAAGCAGTGACACCTCTAAAGATGCTGGGAATTACCAGCGAAACGTTTGGTAAAATAGGTGAATTGTTTCATTTGCAACAAAAAGTAACCAGATCAGACAAGCCTAGGTACTTGCAAATCAAATATTTAATCAAGTTGATCGATAAAAGTTAAGAATAAGAAAAAATATGCTATTTCATAGAAGTTGTCATAAGTTTACTAATCGGACATATAACACAGATGGTATGTTATTTGTATTGTCTTCGCTGGAAGTCTCAAAAGTTTCACTTACATATAAAAGGCACCAAAACAACACTTATAACAATATCCCTTTTTAGTTAAACATAAAGATTTCATATCTGGAGTACGATCGTTGGCTTGTAAATTGAAAATAGGAAATCATTCTAACCATCTTGTACAACTGGAGTCAATTGCGCGGATTGTGCATGAAAGACTTTCACCTGCCGCCCGAAATCGTCAAGCGATAACTGGAACACCTTTCCCAATTGAAAAAGGCAATGATGTAGTTACGGATGAAAGTGCTATGGACTATCCGGTTCGAATATTACGACTTTTGCAAATACAAAGTTTACGTCAACTGCAAACGACGATCAATGAAACTATTGTATCTGTACAAAATTTGACGGCCAATCCTAAAACAGATACCAAACTCGGTAAAGTAGGTTGTTAAAATATTAAATATTGTAATAACGGAAATAAATAAAAAAAAAACCTAATTAATACGATCGTTAAATTACACTGCTCTACAGACAAAAAATACTCTAAACGCGACCACCCTATCTATATGTAAAATCGGTCGCTGATTACGAAAATCGGGTTCATTTTTAATTCTATGGGAAGGTTTTTGCGATATCGGCAATTTACCGTTATTTGGCCAATGGCTCCACTTAATCCTGTATATCTATTTAACGCAGTAAGCTATCTTTCTTGGAGAATAACATGCATAAAATATACCCGTGCAGTAGCATTGCGCGACTTGGCTGTATTTACTTGATCGCCTATAACTTTTCCATTTTACCATGGATTTTCTTCGTTGATAGCTTATTTTTTTGCTAATGGAATGGAGCTTCACGTAAAGGAGTAAAACCGAAGGTGAAAACATTGGTTTTAAAGATATTGCCTGACAAAGTCAATTTTTCTTGAAAAAATCGTAAAAATTCGAAAAAATTCAAATTGAATCGTCAATATTTCAGAAACTATAAGAGCTAGAGAAAAATGTTATAGGAGCCGTGAAAAGTAAATTTAATTTTCTTTTGTTCGGTGTTACCCCAAGCTCAATGCGTCAAAGAGATATACAGGACTAAGTGGAGCCACTGGCCAAATAACGGTAAATTACCGATACCTCAAAAACCTTCCCATAGAATTAAAAATGAACCCGATTTTCGGAATCAGCGACCGATTTTACATATAGATAGGATAGTCACGTCCAAAGTACAGACAAAAAATTTCATTTTGTGATCCAGTGTTATTTGCAACACTTTCAACTACAGTGGTCGAGTGGTTTACATCAAAAAATCCTATAATACATTATAAACACTCAATAGTAAAAACTCATTTTAACTTTATAAAGCAGTTATAATGTACATTATTCATAAAGGTTTTATTACTATCATTGATTTATAAGGTTTTTTCTGTCCAAATTCAAAATAAATGTGGCAATGTTGGTTACAAAAAATGTCAACTTGACAAAAAATTACAATTTTAAAATTAACAAATATGCAATACAAAAATGGATGTGGAATATAAAAGTGTAATACAGAAGAAAAGGCGCAGTAGAGGAGACAAATGGACTTGCTTAGCAAGTGCCGCCGCCAACCTTATACAATTTAAACCTCTGAGAAGTATGTAGATACCATTTTCCTCTTCTGAATTTGAAAATAGTCTTTGCATTGTACAATACTCACAGCACAATTCAGATGCCGCTACGGATAAATCCACTACTCGTCACGCTAAAAGTAGAGAAGATAATCTCACCTACTTGGCGTGTGTTTTGCAAAACCTTTTTCGCTCAAAATAAATATTGTATTTTTTTTGTTTATAGTCGTGTTTTACTTACGCTTATTAGCGAACGACAGATACAAATAGATAATGTAATTGGACGGTGGCTAATATTTTGTTGGTCATTTGAAATCCATTTGTACAGCCCCCAAATAAAAATACGGGATACAGTAGTCCGACTTAGCCCGTGGGGATCACCTGCGTCGTCTGGAATATGTTGGAATTATAGAATACATGCAAACATAGGTTGCAGTTCAAATAGATTTTAATGACACATATATCTCACTCGTCGACCCTAACATGGCAAAGCCACTAGTACCTGCAATATTGCTGAAGTCCCTAAACCTCGTTTATCCACTGAGATATCAACTTTCACCAAATTAACTTTTTTTACACCGTCCTGGGTAAAGCGATGCCTCATTCTACATTCATCGTCGGGCAACAATAATGCGTCAGGCCTTACACGATACCTTTTTTCCTTGCGGAAGGTGCCCCCAGTCATTTTTCTTACAACATCTAAAAAATATGCTCACATTTCCATTTGTGTAGTATGTACATACCGGGCAGTATTCGAGGTAAGAAGTGCATATTCAGTATGAACAATACCTTGAAACTGGGTTCAAAATCCATTGCCTGAAAAATTAACTGAATACGTATTGAAGACTGAAATATTTGCTGAGCACACAGTGAAGATATCAGGGCTATTGAATTTTTCCCTGAATGCTCAGTGTACTAGGTTTTTCTATGGAATTTCTCCCTGCCTCTTCAGATCTTTTTTCATGTAGAAACTATGCATTCTCGTTCGGTAGGTTTTAGGTAGTTGAATTTCAACTATACCTCTGTATAAAAATGAAAGGGAAAGTTCAGATTTTGGAACTACATCTCTGCTGAATATTCATTAGGAAATATGTGCAGTTTTCCAGCTGATCACTACTACAAGGTATTACCTAGTAAGTAATAATACAACTGGCACGTTTATAACTCTGACGAGTTTTATGGCCGAGCTTCTATCCCAATTCGAGATGTGCTCCTTAACTTTTGTTTTCCCTACTAATTGGGTGGACCTACAGTTTTATATCGGCTCCGAACGGCGAATACATTTTTTGTAAGAAGCTTTTTCTTGGCAGAAATACACTCGGAGGGTGTGCCGCCCACTGCCGAGAGGTGACCGCTGCTCTCAAAAAACCCAACAATTGGACTTTTACTAATTTGAAAAATTTTGTTGGTGTTTGCTCGGACTGGGGTTAGAACCCGAGACCTCTGGTGTAGCAGGCGAGCACTTTACCCACTGCACCACAGCGGCAATCTCTACTGAATATTCGGTAGGAAATATGTGCTGTTTTCCATCTGTTCTATACTTAATTTTTTTTTTTTTTTTTAATTGAAAATTTTGTTTTATTTTGAAGTAATTGTTTTATAAAGACTTTTACAAGGGTAAAGCTTGTTATAAATTTGTTTCCATTTTATCTGATTTTTAAGAGAATTTTAAACCTATAAAGCGTTTATGAATAATGATTTTGCTTATTTGATTGATAAACTGTTTATAAAGCTTTGATATTTTTTTTATGAATAAGGCTGTTAATATACATCTGTTTGGGCAAGTCTTAGAGAGTTGGTAAAAAAACAAACACTGGTATAAAAACGAGGGCACACGCTACGTCCGTTCGTTGAAGTAATGGAATTTGAGGAAAAAAAAAAAAAGTGTGTATTTTCATCCTATTCTCCATTTCGACACTATCCAAGACATTATCTCAACAATTTCGCGTTTCTAACCCGTTTCACAAATTGATACTTTTATGGGGTTTCTCGTATTTTTGAGAAAAAAAATTTAAATTAATAAAAGCTGCTTTCGGTTTTTAACGATGATATCGTTTTGGGTCTGATACCATATGTCGAAAATTTAAATGTCGAATCTAATACGTATATTGTCACTTGCGAAGCGAATGAAAATTTCGGCGAACTTCGCGGTCTCGAATTGTGGGATGCGAATCTGCAGCGAATTCGCCGACAAATTGCGAATGAGTGACGAAAATGAATTTTGCGAATTGCCGGTAGCGAAAAAATTTTATTCGCTTCGCTAGATCTGTCAAAATCTGGCGAATGTCTAATTTGTTCGCTTTAGCGCGTCTTTGCATTTATTTCGGTAAAAAAAACTAAAAAAAAGAAAGTAGAAACTATTTAAAAGTGAGTATTTAATAGCATTAAAGAAAACAAAAGAGAGTGTATCATTTTTTTAAACTTCAGGATGAAACGCACAACACCACAGCAGTTCCAAAAGCTGGTTGCTCTTACGAAAAACAATCCATACGTCTCAAGGGGGCAGGAGAATTTTGGGTCCACCAGGAGGAGCGGGGTGATAATCGCTTTATTTATTTTATTTATCACGTTTATATTATTTTCTTAAACTTTTGTTTAATACACAAATAAATAGATACATATATTGTAAACAAATCAAAACATATGTAGTAAGTGATAGAGTTGGGAAACTATCGATGGCACTATCGATAGTATTGTCACCTACCCTTTTCTACAAACAACACAATGCCACGGCTTAATACCAAAAAGGGTAAAACAACAACACTAGGTGACAATAACTAAAACGAATGCACCGACTCACTCAGTGGAGACGGGGTGGGTACATATAATAAATCAAACACACAAACTAAGACCAACCATAAATAAAATACCAATATTTTTTCAAAATACCCAAACTGTGACAAACAAATGTTTTATGGGTGCACCCGAGGTGAGGTCCAACCGGGAGGTTACGAACCCACTCGCACAGTTCCTGAGCTGCCAGGAACAACTTTAACCCGCCGCCAAATGACTGGGCTCTGGGTGCGGGATGCTAAAAGGATGGGTTAAGGAACACAGGGGGCGAAACAAAGAAGCGACAAATGGCACAACTACAACAACAAACAAAATACTTAACCAAGCCGGAGTGTGTTCCGGCTTAAGGATCCCTGCGATGTCCACCACCAATGCTCGCTCCAAATCCACCACCAACTTTTATTCTTCTTTTCCCCTTTCCCTTTTTTTCACACCCTAACTCAAACTTCTATTTTTCACAACACCACTATTATATATATTTTCTTTTATACTAAAGCTTCCAACCCTATTATTTTCCTATCTTCTTTTTTTCACAGTTTTATTTAAAATCTTTCTTTTTCAAATCTCCTAAACTCTTTAACACCACTTTCCAAAATTTTCACTAAACTTTTCTTATTTTTTCTACACAAAATCGATCGCACTAAAAAAGGATGTTATCGCACTCGCATACAAGAGTATTCTGACGCGCACCCGCGAGCCAGGCCGAAGGCTGCGCGCCAGCATATACTTTTTTGTATATACCATCAGGCTGTATGTGTGGGTAATCACCCGGTCGCACCGAACCGCTAACCTGTGCGGTCATCACCGATGCCCCGACCAATGATATACAACCACACACACATAAACTGCCTTCATCTAGCGGATGCCTTAATGCACCGCAAAAGGGACGAAAGCGATGACACCCCTTTCTGCGCCAACGTTTTCCTCACACCCATGTGTCCTGCTAACGGACTATCATGGCAACTTTTCAAAACATTTTCTCTCTGAGAATTTTCAATAACCATTTTCCATTCGGGCCCCTCCCCGTAAATGGATGGATACGGCGATTTAACAAATTTATAAAGGACACCATCTTCTACTCTCCACGCAGGGTACGACAAAGAATTCTCTGACACTGATTCAATCATTTTCGTTATCCAAGGGTCCGACGTAGAAATTTCAAAAATAACAGGAACATTTCTCGACAACAAATCTGGGACAACATGTTCTTTCCCTTTCCTATGGATAATCTCACAATCATATTGCTGCAGCTTCAATGCCCAACGAGCCAATCTACCACAAGGATCTTTCAACTTATTTAACCACACCAAAGAATAATGATCCGTAATAACTTTAAATTTCGTTCCATCGATGTATGGTCGCAACTTCTCGACCGCCCACAGGACCGCCAAACATTCCTTCTCTGTGGTGGAATAATTTTTCTCACCTTTATTCAGGGATCTACTCAGATATGCTATCACCTTCTCACCGTCTTCAAAGTCTTGGGTCAACACAGCTCCTATACCAAAGTCTGACGCATCCGTTTGTATAATAAAGGGCCTATCAAAATCTGGGCAACTTAAAACGGGCGCCGTAACTAAACGTTCCTTAGCTTCTCTAAAACTCCTATCACATTCTTCACTCCAAATGAACTTTTTATTCTTCTTCGTTAATTCGGTGAGAGGTCTAACCAACTCTGAAAAATCTTTGATGAATCTACGGTACCAGGACACTGTACCTACAAAAGATCTCACTTGCTTAACATTTCTCGGGACTTCTATCCTAACCATTGCCTCTACCTTTTCAGGATCAACATGTAGGCCGTTCCTATCTACGACATATCCTAAATACTTTAACTCAGGCCTACAGAAACTGCATTTCTCTCTATTGAGTTTTAATCCTGCCTCAGCTAATCTATCCAAAACCTCTTGCAGAATTTCCAAATGTTTTTCAAACGTTTTTGTTACGATGAGTATATCATCCAAATATACAAAAACATGGGGCTCTAACTCTGGTCCTATGACCGAATCTATAAATCTCTGCCACGTTGCAGGCGCATTATGTAAACCGAATGGCATTCTCTTAAATTGGAAAAGACCTCTACCTGGCACCGTGAATGCTGTATAGGGCCTAGAACTCCTCTCTACTGGTATTTGCCAGTAAGCAGACTTGATGTCTAAACTTGATAAAAATTTCGCATCCCTCAGCTTATCCAAGGTCGCCGACACATAAGGAAGGGGGTAACTATCCTTCTCGGTACATTTATTCAGAACTCTATAGTCTACACAAAACCTATATGTACCGTCCTTCTTCCTTATCATGACCACTGGGGAAGCCCATGGACTATGAGACGTCTCAATGACACCCTTGCTGAGCATATCCTTCAACTCCTCGTCCATACGCGACTGTATGGTAGGCGATACCGGATAGTATCGCTGCTTCACAGGCTCAACTCCTGCCTTTATTCTTATCCTATGTTCAACAAGATGGGTTCGACCTAACCCGTCTGCCATAGTCTCAAAAGCATTCCCAACTAATCTACCTAAAGCTTCAGATTGCCTAGTATCTAATTCACTGTGGTCCATGATCGCTACCGACGCCTCCTGTTCCGGTCGAGAAAACGACCATACCCTGCCCCTCAGATCCGGGATTATACCCGCCTTGGTCCAGAAATCTACACCAAGAATAAGAGCATGAGGTATACCAGGAACAATAAGACAATCTATGAGGACCGACTTGCCCTCCACCACAATTGGTAACGAAATAGAACCTAACGCTGATACTCGACCACCATCCGCCAAAGTAATTTGAGGGATATTTACCGATGAAGAAATTCTGATGCCATACGCTTGTAACATACTCCAACCAATTCGACCAATCACCGTACGTGAAGCCCCAGAATCCAACAATGCTCGAAACGAAAAACCAAAAACCGACACATCGATATGTGGACGCTGATCATGGCCGCTCGCCACCAATGAATAACCCATATAAGCAACAACCCGACGATCCCCTATTATAGCCAGCTGGGAGTTAGCAGGATTACTAACTCCTTTTAGACCACCTGACCTGCCGTCCCAGGTGTCTAATTCGCGTTTCCCGAACTGTTTGTTGCGACATTGGAATTATTGTTCCTGTTAGAATCAGACCTGAAGGGGTTTGAAGACCGCCTTCCCTCTAGACCAGACCTACCACCACTTTGGGTACCACTCGGCTTTGCTGTACACACTGGACAGTCCCGCTTCATGGCACCGATCCTACCGCATCCAAAGCACTTGATTGTTTTCCTACAATCTGCCGAAACATGACCAAATCGCTTGCAATTGAAACACATAGTATTCGGCCCATACCTATTCCTCGGACTGGTTACCGACTGGTTCAGTGACGCAGCCTCACCACCAACAGACATGTATGCCAAGTCTGGCTCCAATAAACCTCTAGCCCTATGGTTTGGAGGGGGAACAAAAGCATCAACCGACGACCTAACCGCTTCCAATTTCCTTCCCAAAGCAACTAACTCTGATATCGAACCAGGTGTAACTAGTCCCAATTGGGTCTGGTAGAATGGTAAAAGGTTCGCCCTAATTATTCCCAACACCCTACTCTCTGAAATTGGTTCTTGTAACCTTCCAAACATAATCCTCATCGCAGCCACATATACTCCAATTGACTCATTTGCTCCCTGAGTCCTTCTTCGAATTTCCGACATTAAAAGGTCATCATAATTAGGGGGAAGAAATTCCAATTTTAATTCACGCACTAATTCTTCCCATGTAGCTATCGAACACCTAATCGACCTAAACCACAACAAAACTTTTCCCGAAAATAAATCAACCGCACCTCTAAGTAACTGAGACTTAGCAACGCCGCGTGCCTCGCTAAGCTCATCAACACGTTCCAAAAATGCATATAGCGATAATCCGGATCTTTCCCCGTCGAATTTTAAGTTCCATTTAGCCAGATTCGGTGGCTCCTGCGAAATCCTACTAACTAGTTCTACTTCCTCGGAACTCCTTACTGGCACTGGTCTCACATCTGGTCCCGGTGAGACCACTTGCTCTGGTGATTTAGCACTGGGTTGCTCACCCTTTTCTGACTCATTCATTTCCTCCAAATAACCCAGCATCAAAATTATCCTATTCCTTATATCTGCCTGTGACGCCATATCGTCATCATTTTCGGGTTTAGCCCTACCGATCCTATTCAAACACCACTCCAGTTTTGTGGTCGCCTTAATACCATCTGATGGCTTTCCTCCATTATTAAGAGCCGAAACTAACTTGCCTATCTCTACTATTTTTGCCTCTACCGCAACTTTATCTTCCTCAAACGTAAAAGGATAATCCTTAAATAAGTCTACAGACCCACGTCGTTCAACTGCCCGCGATGCCCTTAACGATTTCCGCATTGATTCCACCGATGCTACTGCTAATCCGCGTGCCTCCATCTCGTAAGCCAATTCTTCTTGTGATAACCAATTTATTTCCATTTTGTTTTCCAGATGATAAACACAATTTCCAACGCAAAAAAATTCAATATAAAATTTCCAGAAAAAAAAAGAATTAATAGCCGCCAAACCGAATCGTAAAAATTACAAAAAAAAATTTGCAATGCTAAAAGTTAAATTAGAACTCTAAACACAATTCGAAGCCAACAAAAAAAATTTTTTTTTTTTCTCAAAACCAAAAAAACAAATCACCTAAAAATTTCGAAATTAAAAATCACCGCAAAAGTTGCCACGTAAAAAAAAATTTCTCACAATTTTAAGCGATTCCAATACCAGAAAAAAAAATCTGCAAATATAAAAAAAAATTTTTTTTTTCCTTTTATTTTTTTTTTATATCCACCCAATTTAAAATTGATATCGAGAAATAGTACACCAAGTTTAAGATTTAACGAATAAAAGCTCCAATCCCAAAACTAAACTTGACACCCTAGTATTTTCCAATACTCTAAAATTTTTGAACCACCCTAGCACTGGCGCAGCAAATTTGGGAGCTATAACAAAAAACAATAGAGCCTATTACAAATGTAACAACACTACCTACTGGGACAACACCAACAATAGCTTACGTACCTTAATGTATGTATGTATGTATGAGCCGCTCTCGCTGTCTAATTTGACCAAGGTAAATGTACGTAAATATGTATGTACGAATATACGTGTAAAAGAAATGTGCAAAATGCAAATTGAAAACTTAACAATAGGGTGGCCAGTAAAAAAAAATTTTGCAATAAAACTAAAGTAAAACGCAGAACAAAAAAAAATAGTATTTTATTTATTTATTTAGTAATCTCCAACACTGTATTCGCCCAAAAGATGTTCTCCGTTATATGCGTATACAAGCCTTCTTCCTTTGCTCGGTTGATTTCCTTCTCCCTTGAAAACTTCTTCTTCCACTCCGATATATGTATGTGTGTCTTCCAAATATTTACTGATCGACCGCTAAATGTTATATCGATATATATTTCCTGTTTGTTTGTTTATTTAATTAACGTAAAAAAAATTTTAACTCGGGAAAATTTTCTTTGAAAAATATGGCTCACCCTAATGAGATATTAACAGAAACGACTTTTGCGTGTTGTTGCACGCAATGAAAAATTTTTCTTTGTCTATTACCGCGACCTAACGCAATTTATATACGTAAATATGTATTTATATATATTTATACGTATGTATATATTACTACCTGCTGTTTTCCTTCTGTTACCCTTTTTACCTTGCAAGTATGTAGGTGTGTATGTATGTATATTTTCTAGAGAAAAAAAAACTCCTCGTTTGCGACAAACTCCGACTTGACCAACTTACACTTGTGAATACCAACAAAAATTCTCGGCTCTCCGATTCTCCTAAGTAAGAAAATAAATAAAACAAAAAAAAAAAATTGATCGGCAGAATTATTCTTGTAAAGTAGGCAAAAAGATCACAAAAACCGACAAGCACAGAAAAATATACCAACAACACAGTACCTATGTATATGCACTGCTACCAAAAACAACACTTCACAGAATTTTTCTTTTCTCACAAAAGACAATTTCTCAACTCTTTATTTTTTCGAGCCCCACGTTGGGCGCCAATTTGTCACCTACCCTTTTCTACAAACAACACAATGCCACGGCTTAATACCAAAAAGGGTAAAACAACAACACTAGGTGACAATAACTAAAACGAATGCACCGACTCACTCAGTGGAGACGGGGTGGGTACATATAATAAATCAAACACACAAACTAAGACCAACCATAAATAAAATACCAATATTTTTTCAAAATACCCAAACTGTGACAAACAAATGTTTTATGGGTGCACCCGAGGTGAGGTCCAACCGGGAGGTTACGAACCCACTCGCACAGTTCCTGAGCTGCCAGGAACAACTTTAACCCGCCGCCAAATGACTGGGCTCTGGGTGCGGGATGCTAAAAGGATGGGTTAAGGAACACAGGGGGCGAAACAAAGAAGCGACAAATGGCACAACTACAACAACAAACAAAATACTTAACCAAGCCGGAGTGTGTTCCGGCTTAAGGATCCCTGCGATGTCCACCACCAATGCTCGCTCCAAATCCACCACCAACTTTTATTCTTCTTTTCCCCTTTCCCTTTTTTTCACACCCTAACTCAAACTTCTATTTTTCACAACACCACTATTATATATATTTTCTTTTATACTAAAGCTTCCAACCCTATTATTTTCCTATCTTCTTTTTTTCACAGTTTTATTTAAAATCTTTCTTTTTCAAATCTCCTAAACTCTTTAACACCACTTTCCAAAATTTTCACTAAACTTTTCTTATTTTTTCTACACAAAATCGATCGCACTAAAAAAGGATGTTATCGCACTCGCATACAAGAGTATTCTGACGCGCACCCGCGAGCCAGGCCGAAGGCTGCGCGCCAGCATATACTTTTTTGTATATACCATCAGGCTGTATGTGTGGGTAATCACCCGGTCGCACCGAACCGCTAACCTGTGCGGTCATCACCGATGCCCCGACCAATGATATACAACCACACACACATAAACTGCCTTCATCTAGCGGATGCCTTAATGCACCGCAAAAGGGACGAAAGCGATGACACCCCTTTCTGCGCCTTCCGCGCTCATTGCTTTTCCTTATTTACATCCTACATATTTACATATATGTATAACAATTTGGTGGGGAACTCCGCTAAAAGGCAAAAGCTCGCAACACACTCCGCCAGTACTGCCCATCATGGCAATATCAATTAACTTCATTTGTCGCCGCCAGGGTGCGCTCCCCGTTGGGAACAAAGGATAAAAGGTAAAAAGGTAAATAAACAAAACAAATGAAAATTTGCTCTGCCAGTGCATACATACATAGTGGGAGTAACAAAAGGAAAAATATTTTGTCGCGATCAGACCGCGACAGTATTGTTACGTATTTGTCGATAGCTCGATTATTTCTATCGGGTTCGTATCGCTGAATTGTTAAATAAAAGTCTTTATTTACTTCTTAATTCACACCGCTTTATTTCACGACTAAAAAGTCTACACTTGTTTTACTTGACTTGATGTTAACACATACGGTTAAGTTACGACTGACTGCGGAGCGCCTGCTCGCCGCCTTATATAGTCTGTCAAACGCAGTCTGGAAAATTCTGGCAACACTGGAAATTCTAGTTCTGGCAGTTTCTTTAGAGATGTGTTCAGTCATTTAGTGATGTGAGAGTGGAACCGATTATATTCGCCACACTGCCCTCCACCTAAGTCTGATCGTCCCGATCTGACACATTACTCGTTCCAAATGCTGCTAGCCTTTCCAGATGAACCACCTTCATTTTATTCCTCGGTCTTCCAATCGTTTGTATGCGATACACAACATCCTTGAGCCGCTTAATCACTTTGTAGGGCCCTTCCCAAGTACACTGCAATTTCGGGGACAAACCTTTCTTTCGCTGCGGGTTGTATAGCAAAACTAAATCTCCCTCAAGAAAACCTTCTGAGTTCATCGCCTTGTCGTATCTGGCCTTCATTTTGTCACTCATGATCTTTGTTCGCTGTCTCACAAGTTCATGTATTTCTCTCATTTCCTCTTCCAGAACATTGTTAGATTGTCTGGCATTTATTCCCGCATCAGCACTTATCCCAAATTTCAAGTCAGCTGGCAGTCGAAGATCACTACCAAAGATTACTTTTGCAGGAGTCTGACCTGTTGTATCGTGTACGGCCGATCGATATGCCATCAGGAACAGAGGAATATGAGTGTCCCAATCTCTCTGGAACTTGCCCACCACCTTTCGTAAATGTTCCTCTAATGTTCTGTTAAATCTTTCTACCATGCCGTCTGATTGTGGATGCAACGCAGTTCGGGTTTTCCTAATACCCAGTGTCTTGCACATCTCCTGAAACACTACTGATTCGAAGTTCCTACCTTGGTCAGAATGTAGCTCTATAGGTGCACCATATCTCGCCACCCAATTGTTGGTGAATACTTCGGCTATAGTTTCTGCTTCTTGATTTGGAATCGGGTACACTTCCGGCCATTTGCTGAAGTAATCCATGACCACCAGAACATATTTGTTTCCAAGTTTGCTAGTAGGAAATGGCCCAGCTACATCCATGGCAATTCTCTCAAATGGTGCTCCTGAGTTGTATTGTTTCATCGACCCATGACTCCTGGATTTGGGACCCTTAGCCTTTATGCATACATCGCAGTTCGCAATCCACTCAACAACTGTCTGACGGCATCCGACCCAATAAAACCTCTTCTTGATTTTCTCTACCGTCTTTGTTACTCCAAGATGACCTCCACTTGGACCATTGTGTAGTTCATTTAGCACATCCGGTATTCTTTTCCTTGGAACAACTATCAATGTTTTAGAACTTTGGCCATCTTCACTCTCCCAAACACGATGTAGGCAACCATTTACCAATTGCAAACTATTCCACTGTGCGCAATATGATTTGGCAACAGGACTCTCTGCTGACATCTCTTCTTTTGATGGTCGTTCATTTTGCTCCAAACCGATCATTACACGTGCCAGATCTGGATCTTCTAGCTGACACTTCCTTAATTGTTCCGCATTCCATTCGTCTGTAGATGTTATTGTCATTAACCGAACATCTATGATGTCTTCATTCTCCTCAGCTTTAGACCAATGCTTGCATTCAAGATTACATGGTCGCCGCGACATTGCATCAGCATTTCCATGGGTACTGCCTTTACGATGGTCTATAGAAAAGTCATAATTTTGTAGTCGCTCAATCCACCTTGCTAACTGACCCTCCGGATTTCGGAATTTCAAAAGCCATTTTAACGCTGCATGATCAGTCCTGACGTGGAATCGTTGACCATAGAGGTACTTATGGAAGTGTTTGATGCATTCTACCAATGCCAACAGTTCTCTTCGTGTTACACAGTAATTTCTTTCCGGTTTCCCAATTGATCGGCTGTAGTATGCGATAACCTTCTCCTGTCCGTCGATTTCTTGTGACAAAACACCTCCTATAGCATAACCACTCGCATCAGTATCCAAGATAAACCTCGCTCCTGGAACCAGGTATGCTAGCATTGGGGCAGTACAAAGCCGATCTTTTAACGTTTGGAAAGCCATTTCTTGTTCCTTCCTCCACTCAAAAGTCTTATTTTTCCTCATAAGCTCCGTGAGACTATTTGCTACGCTGGCAAAATTTGGTACAAATCGGCGATAGAAAGTGCACAGCCCAAGAAAGCTTCGCAATTCATGTAGATTCCGAGGTCTTGGCCAATCTTTTACTGCTTCTGTTTTTTCGTTATCAGTGCAGATGCCCTTTGTAGTCACTTTATGTCCCAAGTATTTTACTTCTTTCTTGAATAATGCACATTTCTTAGGACTTAACTTGAGACCAGCGCCAGCTATTCTTCGGAAAACTTCCTCCAAATTTTTGAGATGTTCATCAAAGCTTTTCCCCAATACAATGATATCGTCCAGGTACACAAGACATGTTTTCCAGTGTAATCCTTTCAGTACCTGATCCATAAGTATCTCAAAGGTAGCTGGGGCATTACATAATCCAAATGGCATCACCGTAAATTGCCAAAGACCATCGCCAACACTGAAGGCTGTTTTCTCCTTGTCTTCCTCTTTTACTTCAACTTGCCAATAGCCGCTTTTCAAGTCCAGTGTTGAAAACCATTCCGTTCCAGATAGCGAGTCCAGAGTGTCGTCAATTCTTGGCAATGGGTAACTATCCTTTTTCGTTACATCATTCAGTTTCCGGTAGTCAACGCAGAATCTCATCTTGCCATCTTTCTTTTTAACAAGTACTACCGGAGAACTCCATGGACTGACTGATGGTTCAATTACCCCACTGTCGCTCATTTCTTGTATAATCTGGCTCACCATTTGACGTTTAGCTAATGGAACGCTGCGAGGAGCCTGACGGATTGGCCTTGCATCACCGGTGTCAATCTGATGCTTCACAATATTTGTCCTGCCTGGTTTTGTACCATCCTTGTCAAAAATGCTGGAGTACTTGGCAAGTAATTCTTTCGCCTTTCTTTGTGATTCTCCTGCAGTTCTTCTGTCCAAGCATTTATTTCATCTGAAAGATCTGTATTGCCAGTAGAAACTTCTCCTTGGGATTGTTCGCAATTCATGATGATGTCAACCTCTTCGCATTTTCCCAAGATAGCACCTTTGGAGAGTGTGACTGGTGACTTGAACTCATTAAGTACTCTTACTGGTATTCGTCCATCTTCTTTTGTCATAGCCAGGGTTTTTCCAACAAGTACATCGGATTTAGTTTCTGTTTCTGCTTCGACAACCCACAATTTGTTTGTCCCACAATCTCCATCAATCTTTGCCCAAATAATTGCCTCGGACTTTGGCGGTATCTGCTGATTCTTTTCCACGAGCACTTTCTTACTGCTGTATCTCTTATCGTAGCCAAAATTTAGCGGCACCTCCAAGTTTTTGTAACTCATAACCTTGTTTTTCATGTCAATCTTAATGCCTTGGTCGATTAGGAAGTCCACACCAATTATGACTTCATCAACAATTTCCGCCACTAAGAAGGTGTGTAATACGACAACATTTCCAATTACAACTTCGCATGTAACTTCCCCTAGGACTTGGGTATCCTCGCCTGTTGCCGTACGCAATTTTGCTCCATGCAATGGCCTTATTTCCTTCTTTACCAAGTCAGATCGAATGATGGAATGAGATGCTCCCGTATCCACAGTCAACATGCGCTCTATTCCGTCCACGAAACCACCAATAGTAACAATACTCGTGCTTCTTCCCAACTGAGAGACAGAGATTATGGGGCATTCCATTGTGGGGACCAGCCCACGCCCCTTTTGGCTGGCCCGCTTTAGTTTAACGACTGAGTTGATTTGGGCGCTTGTTCATACCCCTCTGCCTTGCGCTTGCGCCCATCTGCAGTGCTGAACTTACTGGAATTATTGCTGCAGTGACGTGCTATATGTCCTATTTTTCCACATCTGAAGCATTTCACAGCATTACTTTTCTTTTTCTGCATTTCATTCAACGCCTCCCATATTTTGCTTAGTAAGTCTGGCGTTTCCACTTCCACACGATGAGCCTTGTAGGTGGGCTTGCTCAATAGAGCTGCTCTTTCCTGCGTCAAGGCATATGATACCGTTTCAGCAAAAGTTCCTTTTGGATTTGCACAGGTAGCCCGCTTCGTTTCAATATCTCGTATTCCATTGATGAAGCTTTGAATTTTCATCCTCTCTATGAATTCTTGAGGTGCTCCTGCGTTTGCCAAATGAGCTAGCCTCTCAATCTCAGAAGAAAATTCTTGTAACGTCTCATTTGGTTTCTGGAAGCGATTCTGCAACTCCATTTGATATATCTGCTTCCTGTGCTCGCTACCATAACGTCTTTCAACGGCACCCATAATTGCGTCATAGCTGTTTCTTTCGCCCTCGCTAACAGTCTGTAATATTTCTGCTGCAGGTCCTTTCAATGCTACGAACAGGGCAGCGACTTTGTCCTCCGCACTCCAATTATTTACAACTGCCGTTTTCTCAAATTGTAGCTTGAATACTTGAAATGGACCACTTCCATCAAACGACGGAGGTTTTATCTTCTGTGTAGCAGTTGAAGCGACTGGACGACTTAGTTGAATATCCTGAAGACAGGCTTTCAATGCTTTTACATCGTCCTCTAATTTTTCTTGTCTTTCTTCAAGGACTTCCTTAACTTGTATAATTTTTGCATCCTGCGCCTTGAATTGTAAGGACATGCGTTCTTCTTGTGCCTCCAACTGAGCCGCAATGCCGGATACCTGTGATGAAAGTACTGACTGTTGCAATTCCATTTTGGACGTTATCTGTGCCTGTTGTTCTTCCATTTTTGCCGACATTTGTGTCAGTACAGCCAATATCGAGTTCATGTCTACGTTTGCAACTGACTGTGGAGCCTCTTCCTTCTGAGCTTCTTCCTTGTGGACCTCTTCTACATCATCGTTGAAATCAAACTCATCTACATCAATGTTATTGGCTTCCATAGCTTCTTGTAACCTTGCCTGTAGTTCAATTTTATTGCCGGTTGTGCTCAGTTTTCTCTTTTCTAACTCCCTTTTAAGCTCTTGGATTTTAAGTTCGTTTAGCTTTGCCATTATCCTTATTTCGTTATCCTTGCTTCGTTATCCTTGATCCTGGAATTTATTTAACAATTCCAATTCTGACACCAATTGTTACGTATTTGTCGATAGCTCGATTATTTCTATCGGGTTCGTATCGCTGAATTGTTAAATAAAAGTCTTTATTTACTTCTTAATTCACACCGCTTTATTTCACGGCTAAAAAGTCTACACTTGTTTTACTTGACTTGATGTTAACACTTATACGGTTAAGTTACGACTGACTGCGGAGCGCCTGCTCGCCGCCTTATATAGTGTTACGTATTTGTCGATAGCTCGATTATTTCTATAGGGTTCGTATCGCTGAATTGTTAAATAAAAGTCTTTATTTACTTCTTAATTCACACCGCTTTATTTCACGACTAAAAAGTCTACACTTGTTTTACTTGACTTGATGTTAACACTTCTACGGTTAAGTTACGACTGACTGCGGAGCGCCTGCTCGCCGCCTTATATAGTCTGTCAAACGCAATCTGGAAAATTCTGGCAACACTGGAAATTATCTGGTATCTTCTTCTAGTTCTGGCAGTTAGGCCTTAGAAATGTGTTCTGTCATTTTAGTGATGTGAGTGAAACCGATTATATTCGCCACAATAGTCTGTCAAACGCAATCTGGAAAATTCTGGCAACACTGGAAATTATCTGGTCTCTTCTAGTTCTGGCAGTTTCTTTAGAGATGTGTTCAGTCATTTAGCGATGTGAGAGTGGAACCGATTATATTCGCCACAGTATCGATATTTTATTTTTTTCAGACTATCGAAGACCATCGATGGTTTTTTTCAAAACTATCAAAAACTATCGATGGTAATGTGTACTATCGATAGTTTTACAACCTTTACACACCTCCATATTGCTCATTGCTATTTCAGAGTACCAGCTATTGAAAGTTGTATGAATTTAGTGTGTACATATTTACAAAATGTTTTGATTTATACATTTGCAGACTGAATAAAAGGCGGTTCCAGTTTTGTAGTTTTTTTGAAAGAAACAGTTTTCGAAATATTTTAAAGTTTCAGTTTTTGAGCTAAGCAAAAAAAAATACGCTTACAAGTCTGTCAATTTCTTCGCTATTACCAGTTTTTATGTTACGTTTGCAGAGGATGAAATATCATTTCCACCAAAGCAAAAATAATTAAAATCGACGTTAAAGTGACGGAGTTATGGCGAACCAAACATTTTTTTTTAATTTTTTATTAATTATTTTTCCGGCATTCATCTTCTTTTTTCCATTATTTTAACGAAATATTAAATATCATCCTGATTTTGCACTGTGATTTAATAGCTGTTTTCAGTAGAAAAATGACAATGTTATAAGAGATTCAGTGAACAAATCTATATTTATTTCAATACGATAGTACTATCGATAGTGCTATCGATGGTTTATTTTTTTAAGACTATCGAACACTATCAATAGTTTTTTTAAAACTATCAAAAACTATCGATGGTGGGACTATCGATAGTTTCCCACCTCTAGTAAGTGACAGAAACGTCAAATTCGGATGAACTTATTCAATTTGTTTGAATGGCAACATCACAAGGTACGCGAAAAAGTTCATTCGCCACTCACAATGCAAATTTTAGATGTGTTCGCTAACCTGTTCGACTCGCCAAATATATTCGCTTCGCTAGTGACAATATGCGTATAAATATGCCGAAAAAAAAGTCCAATGATAAAATGTCGAAGCAAAAAATATCGAATTAATGTAATTAATGATGTGTAAAATCGCGCCCGCCTTCGGGCGCGCGTTAAAAAAATAACCCTCAGCTGGCAGAATTCTCTTTTTGGAGTAAAACGTATAGAGCAATCCACAGTACTTTTGAGTAGATGTGATGTCCTTCTGCGTAGTACACCCTTCAGCGTAGGCGGCCTTCGCCTTTATTTATTCATTTCTTTTATTTATATGTACATATTTTTTATAAAATATAGAATCTCTTAGATACCCCGTAGGGCGAATTATATCGAAGCCGGCCCACCTACCGAAAATAAAGAAAAAACATTCGGCCTTTTTCGGTCATTTTCAATATTTCGAAATTTTTTAATTCGGTCAAAAATGTATTCGGTAGGCTTTATTCAATTCGGTCTTTTAAGATTCGACATTTTTTTTTCGACTAATCGTAGGGATCACTATCATTTTTTTTTAACAATATAAAAGTATAAAGATATAGTTTTTATTGTATCATTCTTGGTGAATATGACAATTATTATAAAATCTTAATCTAGATGGATGAAAAGCAATTAAATTTAATATAAAATAAATACTTATGAATATTTTTGTTTTTACTTAGAGTATTACATATTTTTTTTTTCGGATATAGTTTTTATTGTATCATTCTTGGAGAATATGACAATTTTTATAGAATCTTAACCTGTATTCGTTGCCACTGCTTCAAATAACATATGGATGAAAATTTTATTTGATATAAAATAAATACTTATGAATACATTTATTATGTGTATGTGAATGTTTTTGTTTTTACTAAGAGTATGTACGTTATTTTATTTTATATTCGTTCATTATGTTATTCATTTTCATTATATATGTATTTATGCCGTCGGACTGGAATGGAATGGAATTCCAAGCATCTAATTGTATAGTATTAAAAGTTCATACGGCTTGACAGGACAGGCTTATCGATGACACAATCGTGTGTTGCATTAGTAAGTGCTGTTGCAGCTTTCGGAATGGAAGGAATTCCAATAAGCTGCGTGTATGAACTTGGGAATTTTTACGGCCTAATGGGATAGGCTCGTCCGGAACACAATTAGACATATGTTATACATGTGTATTAGTAAATGCTGTTGTAGCTTTCTGAATGGAAGGAATTTCAGTAAGCTGATTTTTGTAATTTAGAGGTTTTACGGCCTAATAGGATAGGCTATTCGAAGTTTTAATTTTAGTGGCTCTAGCCTTGGTCACAATTTAGCTGGATATCCTTTCTCTTTAACCGCTTTTTCTAACAGGCTTTTAGCCAGTATGTTTGGATGATTGCCTAGTCTTGTGGCGTAGTTTGAATATTTTTTACTTCTTCAAGAACTGTGTTAATCTTTAGATCCCTGTGTATAGCGGAATTTTTCACGTACCAAGGCGCCTGGCATATTGATCTTAATATCTTAGATTGTAGCCTTTGTATTCTTTCTAGACTGGATTTGGATGCTGAACCCCAAAGCTGTATTCCATATA
This sequence comes from Urophora cardui, assembly GCA_960531455.1. NCBI lineage: Eukaryota > Metazoa > Arthropoda > Insecta > Diptera > Tephritidae > Urophora > Urophora cardui. The sequence continues at coordinate 96,127,558 of OY482672.1, forward strand.
TCCAGGATGGTTTTATCACCATATTAAATAAAAGTATTTTGTTGTCTAGGCTTAATTTACCCCCTTATTATGGATTGTCATACGATAGCTATCGGCCGCTTGCAAGCGTATCGTATAAAATGAGTTTCCATATTATGAATTCCACACGCCTGCTAGGTGCACTATCGTGAATGACATTTGTTTAGGGTTCAATTAATTATGCGTTAACCTTATTTCCATTACAGTCTATCGGGTTTCACACGATAGAAATTATTTCGTAATACGAAATACCAGACTGCAAGCGTTTAGCGTGTATCGTATTAATTCGTAATAGGCCCGTTAGATTTTGGACCAATGATCCATTGTAAATTGCTTATTTTCAGCTTTGCTTGCATTAACTTATTATCAATATGATATTTCCAAGTAAGCCTTCTGTCTAAGGTAACACCAAGGTAGGTGACGTAATCTTTTTGGGTTACTACTACGGAAGTGTACGTCTTATTTTAAATAATAGTCCCTCTAGCCATACCTTGTCGAAAGCTTGTGCTACGTCTAAGAACAGTGCAGTGCAATACTTTTTGGTTTCAAAAGCCGACCGTATTTGAGTTACTATTCTATGCACTTGCTCTATCCTACCATGTTTTTCCCTAAACCCGAATTGGTGACTTGGTATAGTCCCGTGTGTGTCTAGGATGGTCTGTATTTTTTTCAGCAATAACTTTTCAAATAGTTTGGAAAATATTGAAATTAAGCTAATTAGCCTGTAAGAGTTTAATAGGGTTGGGTTTTTGCCTGGGTTTTTGCCTGGCTTCATGTGAAAAATTTCCCTCGAAAAATATAAAGCAAAACAATAACAATTTTTCACATTTTGTTTTTGTTTTGCTTTGTAATTTTTGGGAACATTTTGTTCACATGAAGTTCACGATAAAGCTGATAATGATTTCGGAAAGTTTCCAAGATTCAGGAAAGTAGTTTAGTCGCAGGAGACTATTGAATACGTATAATAATTACTTGGACAACTGGAGGGAGTTGTTTTACCATTTCACCGGTTATTCTGTCGTGTCCGGGTGCCTTATTATTCTGGATGTCGTTACAGATAACATTATTCAGGTCATTTATGTTGAATTGGAGAGAGACTGTTGGTAAGCGAAGGGCATGTTCTGGGAGGAAATTGCTCCCTGGATTAGGAGTAAATACCCTCGAAAGGTGGGCTGCAAATGCGGTTCGTACTGTAGGGTCCTGCAAAACTGGCCCTTTGAAATTTTTCAGTGACCGCCACAATGAGTAGTCTGTAGAAGATGTAGCTGTCAAGGACTTAATTCTGTTTTGGAAATCTGCTACTTTTTTATCCTGCAATAGCATCTGAAGCTCTTTCGTGCATTTTTTCAGTTCGTATTTCAAAGTTGGAGAGCGTAACCTCTGCCAGTCTTTCCTAATTTGCCTTTTCTTGTGAATGAGATCGGTGATATCGTTTCCTTTGAAATAATTAGGGACACTCCTCTGGGTAGTGTTACGCTGTGGGTGCGTTGATACTTTTGCTGCTACTTGAAGGACATTTGTGAAGTCGGTAATCGCAGAGTCTACTTCAGCTGCTGGTTTAAGGCTTGTATTTAAGTTGGTATGAGAACTGATACATTTTTTGTACTTAAGCCAGTTTGTAAATTTATTGGTTAAGCTCGAATTTAATTCGTTGTAAGATGGGATTATATCAATAGTAGTAACACAAGGAGAGTGATCAGATGATAGATCGAAAGCCGATTTTATTTTAATTAATTGTCTTTCGATTCCACGAGTTACACCAAAATCTATTAGGTCGGGAGTTTTGCTTCTATCAGTAGGCCAATATGTTGGCTGACCAGTGGAAATAATGTCTAGGTCATTGCTTAAAATTGCTTTGTATAAGTTTCTTCCCTTTGGTGTTATCAGTCTGGAGTCCCAAAATGTGTGTTTAGCGTTATAATCACCCGCTGCTAGAAACCGTGTGCCCAACTTGGTAAAGAATTCAGTAAATTAGAATTCTGTTATATTGAAACGGGGAGGACAGTATATTGCAGCTACAGCGAGCCCACCAGAGCTATCTTCTACGTGCACTGATGTTGAGTGTATATAATTCCTGCAATATTTTCCCAGTAGATGATGCTTAATTCGTTTTCTAATAAGTATTCCGGTTCCACCTCTAGCTTTACCTTCGGGGTGCTTGGTGTCGTAGAACGCAAAGCCGTCAATACTAAAATTATTAAAGGCCGTCAAATGAGTTTCAGAGATTAGCATTATGTCTATCTGCTCTCTTTCTAGAAATATTTGGAGTTCATTCCGGTGTTGGCTTAGGCCGTTAGCATTCCAAAAACCTATATTGAGTGAATTCATGGTCTTGTTAAGATTGTTTGTAATAGGAGGTTTTTGTTCCTAATTAATTCTTGCATCATATTTTGCATTCATTTCATATGATCTTGTATCATTTGCACAAAACTGTTTAAGTTTTTCTCCAAGTTTGTAGATGGAGTGGGGGTCTCCTGAGTTTCGGGCTCCTCTATACCTTTGAGGGTTTGGAAATATGTCTTGAAATGATTCTGACGCACATTGTTATTGACCGTATTTGGAACATGTTGGGGTTTTGGAACTGGTTGGGTCTTTGGTGTCAAGGCGGCGCTAGTGGTTTCCTTTAAGGAAGTATACACCGAGCAGCCTCTGTAATTTGCCGTGTGATTTTCTCCGCAATTGCTACATTTCTTTAATTGTGAGTTATCTCTCGGTTTCACACAATCTTTGGAGGTATGTAAATCCCCACAGATAACGCAAACACTAGGCAAGGTACAGTAACGCTTAGTGTGCCCAAACTCCTGGCAGTTGTGGCATTGTACAGGGCCCACCCGTTTGTGTGGTTCTTCCACCGAGATACGACGGTGCAGAAGGTACCGTAGGTTGTATATGGAATGTACATCTCCCTTCTTTAAGAATTGGAACTCTGGATCTATTTCTACTCGAAACATTGGCTGTGGTATGTTCGATTGCATTCTCAATTTCAGTTAGACTTACGGAACTTTCTATTCCTTTCAACACAACAGACAAGCCGCGGCTACTCTTCAGCTGGAATGTATAGACTTCTGGTTTTTTTCAAAGTCGTTGGTTACTTTACGGAAGTATTCTTCGCCGTACGTTTGGATTTTGACTTCCCCTATCAACGCTATCAATTTGTTTACAAGTAAGCCAGAACTTGGTTCTCTCAGGTAGATTGGTGGAGGTTTGGATTTTTGTTTTGCGGTATTTCCGGAGTCATCATCCTTTTGCGCAAGGAGGCTAAATCTGTTATTGGCTAATGCTACTTGGGGTGCATCATTTGGTGGTTCTTTCACCGTGGAATTTTTTAAAACTTTATTAGGTTTACCACTTTTTTCCGGGGACCGCTTTCTTTTAACTACTGATATATAGCGGTCCATTCCGGTTTAAACCTTTTCGCCCACTTTTTGCATTTCACTACTCGTTTTTGAGTTAGATGCAGCTGTTGCGTTATTTGAATTCCCTAAGGATTGACGTAGAGGAAATTGCGGAATATTTCCTAAAATAGCGGGAGAGCAGGATCGAGCTCTTTGTTCGTCTGTTTTATCTGTAGGTACCTTTAGGTTGGCTTCATTGGTACTGCACCTCAGCGTGAAATACCCATTGTTCCTCAATCTGTTAATGTTAGAGTGAGTGCCTGTATCACTCATGTATTTTATTTTCATTTATATTTTGGTTTGTTTTATATTATTTATTTTATTTTTATTTTATTTTACTTTATTTTATTTTTATTTTATTTCGTTTTAATTAATATCTATAGTTTATACGTATGTATATGTATAACTGCAGTTAGAATAGTGCAGATCTCTGCACTCTTGACAGCACAGCGGATAATATCGGCAGTACGAAAGTTGGCAGCTGCCACTTGATGATCTGCACAGCTGATATTGAAGAATTGTCGGCAATGCAGTTCAACGGAAATGTCACACCAACTGATCCGACCTTCAAACGAATTTGATAGCGCCACCTGCCGGTACAGCACTTCAGATGCAACTCTGCACGGGACAAAAAGTTTCAGTATATATGTACGTACGTATTTATTTATGTATTAATATATGTATATATGTATGTATATATCGAAAAGTATTTATTGAAACTAAATAGTTTTAAAATACTTATCTTTTTGGTTTTTTTTTTTCACAATTTCGTCGGAGGGAAATCGCTTCCCACGTCTCGGCACCGATTTTATCAAAAACCCGATTAAAAAATCGAGTAGAAACACAAATTTACAATAAAAAAAACACGGAACGATATAATTTTGCTTATGATGCTGCCAGTGTTGCCGCAGTGTATTACATATGTACGTAATTTTATTTTATGTTCGGTCATTATGTTATTCATTTTCATTATATATATATTTATGACGTCGGAATGGAATGGAATGGAATTCCAAGCAGCTGATTGTATATTATTAAATTAAAGTTTGTACGGTCTGAAAGGACAGGCTTATCAATGACACAATCGTATGTTGTATTAGTAAGTGCTGTTGAAGTTTCGGATTGGAAGGAATTCCAAAAAGCTGCGTGTATGAACTTAGGAGTTTAGAACAGTGTTGAACGAAAGAGCAATACGGATCAAAACGGAGCTGCTCGGCTACACATACGAGTCGTGTGTGTGCTGCTAGCAAGCAATTGCGACGCCTACAACCAATTAGTCTGCGCTTGAATTTCATGCTGTGTACATCGATCGCGCAAAGAATTTTTTTCTTTTTTCTGAGCAATAGGTATGCGACATCTGCTTATACGCGCACACTAATGCAAAAATATGTTGCGCTTGTGTAAGTAGCACAGTCGGCGGTGTGCATCACTGGTTTAGAATGTAGTCTTTGTATTCTTTCTAGGCTGGATTTGGATGCTGGACCCCAGTTGTATTCCATATATCCAGGATGGTTTTATCACTATATTAAATAAAAGTATTTTGTTTAGGCTTAATTTAGTTTATGTTTTCAGCTTTGCTTGCATTATCTTATTATCAATATGATATTTCCATGTAAGCTTTCTGTCTAAGGTTACACCAAGGTAGGTGACGTAATCGTTTTGGGTTACTATTTTGCCATAAATTGAGACTGTGGGGCAGGTACCTTTTTTTAAAGTAAAAGTTACTTGTACACACTTAGACCAGCCACACATGACGGCAGAACTTGGGCAGGCAGAAAACGCCGGTTTACAAAAACCCTCGATTTCCTTGTATTTCTGCCAATGTGCACACATGAAGACGCGCGTTTTTATGGCTTTCTGTCCAAATTCTGCGCGTTTTCTGCCGTCATGTGTGGCTGGTCTTAGATTCATTGACTTCAATTCTCCAGTCTGAAACAGGGTTGCGTGATTTCGAATCAATTTCAATTTCAAATAAAGAATCAGCTTGATTCGTGATTCAAAATACTTTCAAATTAAAGATAAATTTTATTTGTGATTCGTTTCACAAAAGAATCAAAAATACCCTTTGATTCCTGATTCAAACTATTTGCAAATAAAAGATAAGTTTTATTTGTGATTCGTTTCACAAAAGAATCAAGAATACCCTTTGATTCATGATTCAAAGTATTTTCAAATAAATGATAAATTTTATTTGTGGAAGCACTGGACACACTGAGCGAGGAGACAAAACCGACTATAGAACAGAAATACAAAACACTGATTAAAAAACTTTTCGAACTCGACAAAAAACAAAACAAGAATAGAAGCCCGCAGCAAAACGAAACGTCGCTCTACCCAAGATTAGTTAATTTGACAAATCTTACAATAAATTGCACAGAAAAAGACACTGCAAAAAGGACTAAAACACAACATTAGCAGCTATGACAAGAAAAGAGAACACCATTGTTGTACGGAAATGGCGATAGCTCTAATACCAAAAGAAGAGCAGGACCATGTACGGCACATATGCAGACACGTAATAGAAAAAGACATCAAATCATAGCAGAAAATAAAAACAAACGAGGACAAAATTATTAAGAATTTTAAACGAAATCTAAAAGACAATAAAATAATAGCGACGAAAGCGGACAGAGGTAATACGACGGTATTAATGTCTGAACAGGAGTATAGAGAAAAAACGGACAATCTGATTAAGCACATGAAGTGTCGACGAGTTAGAAAGGACCCGACAGAGGACTACTAAAAACTAATAAAGCAAACGATAAAACAATCGAGAACTATAATCGACGAACAACGAACATACTCCTTAACATCGATGAATCCATCGGCTCCATCATTAATTGCATTGCCGAAAATACATAAGACAGGAACACCTATGAGACCAATCATAAACCACAAATCAGCACCGGAGTCTTCTCTAAACACTTGAAAACCCTACTAACTAAAAAACTAGAACTGACCAATAAGTACACGATTAAAAACGACGGAATTAGTTGAAAAATTGAAGGAATTAAACATACCCAAGAACCCGAAACTGGTATCGTTTGATGTTAAGGATCTATATCCATCGATACCAACGACAGAAACTGTAAAAATTATAGAAAAAATATTAGCAGAAAACAGATAAAGACAGTACAAAAGAGACCATTAACGCTTTAAAAACGACCCTGGACCAAAATATTTTCAAGTTTAACAACAAATTATATAAACAAACTAATGGACTCGGAATGGGGAACCCCACTTCAGCAATATTAATGGAGGCATTTATGCAAGACTTAGAAGGAAAATTTATGGAGGAACTGACAACAAATCTTGGAGTAAAGTTTTACGCGAGATATGTGGACGACATCATCTGCCTCATATCGGGAAACAAAGAGGAACAAATACTGAACTACATCAACAATCAACACAGAAATATAAAATTTACTATGGACACAGAAAAAGAAAGAAAAATAAATTACTTGGACCTAACAATAAATATAAACAAAGGGACCAACAAATTTGCATACGAAATATACAGGAAGCCTACAGCTACGGATACAATAATACACAATACCTCGAACCATACTCAGCAACACAAAAACGCCGCATTCAGACAATTAATAACACGACTCGAGCGCACTCCGTTAGAAAAAGGGGCTTACAGAAAAGAACTCAACACAATATACACAATAGCGGAGAACAACGGATATACAAGAGGTCTAATAAAAGGAATACAGAATACAAAGAAAGAGAAGAAAAAATATGGACGGCCTTAACATACACTGGACTGACGTCATACAAATTGGCCAAAGTACTTAAAAAGTACAACATCAACGCTACATTTAAAACCAAGAGCAACATAGGAAAACTACTACGAAACAACGTTAACGAAGAAGACGCATTTGATAAACAAGGGGTATACAAACTAACTTGCGAATGCCAAAACAGTTACATAGGAAAGATAAAAACAAGATATCGGGAACACATTAGAGACTACAATAAGAAAATAAAGAAATCATCGGCCATGGTGGAATCAAATTTCGCCAACCACATGGCACAAAACAAATGTGTTCCAACGAAGATAGGAAAAGCAGCCAAAATTCTCCACGTCGAATACAAAGGAAAACGACTGAACATACTAGAGAACATGGAAATATACAAACAGAAACCGTTCATGGGGGGGAATTATGAACGAACAAATAAACACAGCTTCGGACACACTGTTTGAGCCACTCAGGCTAATATACCAAAAAAAGCACAGCAAATATACTAATGACAGAAATAAAACTTCACAAAAGAAAACAGTAACACACTTTTACCTACCTGAACCACATAAGAAATAAGGCAAAGCACTTTGCACGTACACATACGATAATGAAGGGACCGCAGGTAACAAGACTAACATACCTGACGGCGCACGTACACACACGTAGCACTGACCAACTAACGAGGACAAAATAACGGACATTAGTGACCATAAATACTAGCGAACTAATAAGATTAACTCAGAACGAAACCAGTTACTGAAGATGGCACATAGCCGAAACCGGTTTATAACCAAATCAAACTTGACAAAAAAAAACTTTTAACACTTTGACAAACATCTCCCCTTGTGTGTGTGTATGTTTGTATATTTACACTTATTCTAACGATTTCGCGCAATTTCGTGAGAAGTGAACAAAGAAAAGTAAAAAATAACATTCGAATAAGCAGAAAAAAGCAAATTCCCCAAATATTTTACCAAAAATCAGGTTTATAGATTAGAGCAAAGAAGTGAAGTGGAAATTGTCAAAGTGTTAATTGTATCAAGCATCTGGAATTTCGCTTTTCTTTAAGGTTTTTTCTATCAAAGTTGGAGCAGACAAAGCCAATTGTGCACGGGCTCTAAATGCGGCTGATAGTAAAACGAATACTAAACTCATTTCAATACAAATTTCTTGTTCTCTAGTAAAAGTTGTCGGATATACCAGTTTTTCGAAAAGCCTATTTTTAGGTTGACGACTACGCTCACTTTTATAAATGCGTTTTATAAAGGGGTGTAACTAAAACATTTTAAGCGATATCTTTGTCAAATATAAAGATACATCATAGAAATTTTGTGGCATGAGTCCAGCTATAGACATAAAACTAAATATAGCTATATAAACGTATGTATGTATGTGTATATATATTAAACCCCTGCAACGATTCACTCATTTGACGATGTCCACCACTCGCATAAAACTGTGAGCCGATCTGCATAACATTGGCTCAACATGTGAGCGAAAGAGCTTGTAAATAGAGCGTAAGTGTTTCTCACTGCACGTCAACGAAGAGATATGCGCTCATTCACTCATAACTTGAAAAGCAATTGAGTTGAATGACAAATGATTCGAAATGCAATAGATTCGAAATGTAATAGATTCGGAAGGCTTGGAGCATGCAACTGAGCTATGTATGTATGTACATACGTAACGAATGCAAGTAAAAAAGGAATTATAATAGTACAGGTTTTATAAAGACTCAGCTTAGCCATGTTTATCAATCCTCATACTTCGTTTTTTGATTTTATAATTTTCAAAATTTCTTATTTGTACCAGATCGTGCTTATTGCTTTCAAATTTTCAGGGCTGGGGGCAAGGTCGTAGCTAGACTTAATTTTAAGGTAGGGCAGCGTTGGTTTAAGGTAGGGCGCAAGTAAATAATGTATCACAATTGATATGACATTGAGGCATGGCTTCCGAAAACAATTAGCATGTATATCACTTTTCTCTAGATCAGTGACGTACATTGGTTCAGATTTCTAATCTGTCTACCGAAAGGGGCGGCTTTACATTAAGGAACCACGATCCGAGAAAAATGACTTTCTCAGGGGTGTAGACGGCCTCTCACAGATCTTAAAACTTGAATCAAAACTTTCCGGAGGCTTATAGTTCAGGAGATATTTGTTGGTAATTTTTTGGTAGTTGGATGGGTCCAAAAAGGGAATTCTGCCGGCTGAGGGTTATTTTTTTAAATCCCGGCCGAAGCAAAAAGGTGTTCTACACACATACATATTTACATATGTGCGTGTTTTTATAACTGCCTTTCCTCGGTAATCGTACGCAGTTTTGGGGGTTTGTTTGGTAAATTTTACAACTTACAAACATCTCCGGTCGACGGGACTTATGGATTTAGAATCAGGAGGACCTCCTCTACAACCCACAATAACTTTTTTTTCAACGCGTGGTAGACTGTTGGAAAATTTTCCCCGTACATTTAATACTTATTTGTTGACACATAATTATTGTGATAGTACATAAGCAATACTCATTGAGATTAGGCCAACAAGATGGTTCAGCTTCCAGATTTAGATGTGGAGATCTTTAACTTTGGTATCTGGGTCGCCTGTAGGTATGTACGCAAGTCAAGGTGAGAAAAAAACTCTCGAAAATGATTAAACGATAACCATAGAAAATTTAGACACCTCATTTTTCCACCGAGTAAAATGTTTTAGATTAGCACACAGCCTTAGTAATCAGTTGCGCGCTTTTGGTGTTTTTCGCTCACAGTGAGATTAGTTTTTGTCAGAAAAGTGCCGGAATGAACCATTTCTTTAACCAAACTACAAAAATTCGATGGTCTTATTTAATTATATATGTGATGCAAGGATTCTCCATATCATACATTGCAAGCGCAATAATTTTTACCTCAAACTATGACAAAAATTTAATTATAATAATTCATCTCACTTGTTGGCCTTTTTAACGTAGGGTATTGCCCCACAATGCCCCCCCCTAGCTACGGGCCTGGCTGAGGGAGTTCAAAACGTCATACTATCGCCATAAAATTTTGTGGGGTTCATTAACTCGTATAAAGACAACTTTTCATTGCTAGTACGTTCAAAAAAAAAAAAAAAAAAACAAAAAAAAAAATCTCCATATGTTTTCACTCCACCTTAATACCATGGTTCACCCACCCTATTTAAACATTCAACTCAAAAAATTTATGCATCTTAAAAATTTCGTTGATTTCTTTTCTATTAGGTTAAAGCTTAATATTTGATGAGTGTATGTGCAAAATTTTGTTGAATTTAAGCAGCAAAGTTCTGAGTTAACGGTATTGTAGTAACGCTACTCAAGTAAATTGAGCAGAAAAAGTGTGCGTTCACTTTATAAACAGGGCCGCGGAGAGGGGGGGGGGCAGCCAGGGCAATTGCCCTGGGGCCCGGAAGGTTTTTGGGGGCCCGGAAAGGCAAATCAGTATTGACAGTACTCGAACTAGGATTTCATAGATACATACATAGGTACTTTGTTGCTACAATAAATTGTTTTAAAATTGAAGTGTTTAACTTAACCAAATCACCAAACTAAAATTATAAGCATCCAATCAAATATTTACCTTGTTTATACATGGGCAAATCCTAGAAAAGTGAGTTGAAATTGAGGAAAATCGACTTTGAATTAGAGTTTTCAAAGTACCGCGATTGGTAAGGTGGTGAACCAAGAAATATTTACATTTTAAATGAAAAATGTTGGTAACCCTGTTTAAATTGATTTCAAAGAGTTAAGGTATAAAGAATTTAAAAATTATTAAAAACAGTACCATTTTTTATCTACTATTATTTCCATGATTTTATAGTTAGATACTGGAGTTATTATTAGGAACAAGTGCAAGAAGGATTAAATAAACTGTACCTAAGATTTAGTTACTGCTTAGCTGTAATACATATAATTTTTTGCTGAAAATCTAAATAGGAAAATGAAACGTAAGTGACGCAAAAACCTAGAAAAGTTACCTTAATTTCAAAACCGATCTTTCAAATTAGCTCATATCTTGAAGTTTCTTTAAAATTTACCTGTCAAACAAATCTGCATCATTTAAAACTTTATACTTAAGCCATTTTTTAACACACTTTTATTAGCTTCACCAGTATGTATGTATGTATGTATGTATGTATGTATGTATGTATGTATGTAACTTCATCCCATCCTAAAAGTTGTAACATTTAACTAAATTATTATATCTTTCAAACATTCACTTTTATTGTGTTCTCTCTATTATTTCTATTCTCCTCCGCATTCGAAACATGACATCAACAGCCCAACGGCATCATATAGTAGGACATTCAACATTATACTTTATGGTTCATTGCGGCTTTTAAGTTACCTTTCCTCAAAATAGCCTCTATGAATTTCAATTCACTCCCGTATATAAGCCAATAAGTAACAAGCTTTCAGGGTACGGAAAAACTCACTCACGAATGCTCAAAAATACATTCTTCTCAAATCACAAACAAATGTTCAAAGAAAAACGTATAACCACTCAAATAGCGAGCGAACTAACGCACAACAGCCAGCGATCGCTCATAGCGATGGCGATAAACTCAATGCATAAATTCACTCAAAAATGAAGCTTGAAGCTTTCTGTTTTGGGTTTGTTGTATTTGCAATGAAATCAGCCGCATGTACATACATACGTATGCAAAGCAAGAACTGGTTTTGTTTGTAATTCATTTAATGGAGCATTCCATGGGAAATGGTAAATTTGTCCCGTACAAACATTTCGATTTCTCACACATATACCAGTTTTTCAAATGCAAGCTTCTGTTTTTGTTTAGAAATTAGCCACACAATATTGGTGTACTAGAAACTTTGTTTGATAACCTTTTGGTTTGTATGTAAATTGTAAACATTTATACCATTTGTCCCGTACAAACCATGTAAAAAACTACATTACAGCATTTTTAATAATTTATTTAATATAAATAAAAAATAACTTATTTCTAATAATTTTGCATTTTGAATAAACCTTGATATAAGTGCTACCACACTTACTTTTTTATTTTTTTTCTAATACAATTAATTTGCCAAAAATTGCTCCTGGTTCGCATAAACCAAGGATCATCGTAGACCAGCCCTGTCCCGTAAGATTTTTCATACATACACGAATATTTCAAAAGCAGGTTTCTGCTTTTAATAAGAGTATTATCAAACAGTAATAATGCAACAGATAGTCTATTGGTTAACGTTTTGGTGTGCCTTTAATTCAAATCGAAAACTGTAAAAATTCGTACAATTTGTCCCGTACAAACCATGGAATGCTCCTAATAGTAAGTGCTGAATCAACGAAAAGGAACCCTAATTCTATAATTGCATTTCACGTTTGGAAAGCAATTTTTATACAATGTTTTGTAAACGTGAGGTGAAAAAAATTTCTTTAAAAATAAAAAAAAAATAAAAATAAAAAAAAAAATGCGCCACTCGGGACTTGAACCTGAGCTCCTTAGTCCGTAGGCAGCATACCTCACCAGTACGCTACAAACGTATTCGGAACTTTGTTGTCTAAATTCGAATTTATTCAATCAGGTTTCTTTTTTTTTTTGTTCTTTTCAAATGCTTCACCTCAACTTCTCTTCACTTTCTGATTGTAAAATATAACAAAACGTTTGGGAAATTTTGTATTTCCAAACTAGTTTGGAAAACCTTGAATAAAAGGGTTTGGAAAATATTGCATAATAAGCTAGTTTACTTCACTGCATATTGGGATTTTTGGTAGAAGTTATAAATACATATGTATGTAGATCTATTTCGGAGAACACCACATCCCATCAGACTTCTTTTTACTTTTATTCTTGCGTCTGCATAAAACATCCTTTAATGAAAAATTTCACTAAAAAGTTAAAAATAAATAATAGCTTAAAAAAACTAAAAAACACGCTTTAATCTTCAAAATCGTACTAAAAATTGAGAAATAATTTAATTAGAAACAAAATGATGAACGAAAATATAAGTATTTAAGGAAAAGCGTGCGGGTGCTCAATAATATTTGAACATGAAAATATTCGATTCGTACTAGTACAAAAATATACCTAGTTACGAAATTAAAGAGTACGATATATGAAATCTCAAAAAAGTCAAAATAAAATTGTTGGGGTAAGTGGAAAAAAAAAGTTTGGGTAGAATATATGCAAAAGCATATACACACTAACGTTAAATGTTGAAAATGAAAAAGGCAAAAGTGGTGAAAATCCAACAGCTTGCACAGAGTCTCAATGGCCGAGTGTGTTAAGCGTTGGGTCATTGCGGCTGAAGATGGAATGGACTCGGGTTCAATCCCCGGTGAATCCTCTTCCACTTCCGAAAAGAGTGCTGATGATCGAAAATGGTTTTTCGTGAAATAGCTATACACTCAACCTTCGCTGTAAATAGTTGTTGAATTTTTTTCCACTTACCCCAACAATTAAAAATTGAATTAAAATAAAAAAATTCGTGCTTAGCACTAAAAAACTCTTTCAAGTAAAATTGTTAACGTTGTTGGTATATAAAAATACATACCAACAACAAATGTTCATTGCGAACTGCCAACAAAAAATTCAGCACGTTTGGGTAGAATATATGCAAAAGCATATACACACTAACGTTAAATGTTGAAAATGAAAAAGGCAAAAGTGGTGAAAATCCAACAGCTTGCACAGAGTCTCAATGGCCGAGTGTGTTAAGCGTTGGGTCATTGCGGCTGAAGATGGAATGGACTCGGGTTCAATCCCCGGTGAATCCTCTTCCACTTCCGAAAAGAGTGCTGATGATCGAAAATGGTTTTTCGTGAAATAGCTATACACTCAACCTTCGCTGTAAATAGTTGTTGAATTTTTTTCCACTTACCCCAACAATTAAAAATTGAATTAAAATAAAAAATTTCGTGCTTAGCACTAAAAAACTCTTTCAAGTAAAATTGTTAACGTTGTTGGTATATAAAAATACATACCAACAACAAATGTTCATTGCGAACTGCCAACAAAAAATTCAGCACGTTTGGGTAGAATATATGCAAAAGCATATACACACTAACGTTAAATGTTGAAAATGAAAAAGGCAAAAGTGGTGAAAATCCAACAGCTTGCACAGAGTCTCAATGGCCGAGTGTGTTAAGCGTTGGGTCATTGCGGCTGAAGATGGAATGGACTCGGGTTCAATCCCCGGTGAATCCTCTTCCACTTCCGAAAAGAGTGCTGATGATCGAAAATGGTTTTTCGTGAAATAGCTATACACTCAACCTTCGCTGTAAATAGTTGTTGAATTTTTTTCCACTTACCCCAACAATTAAAAATTGAATTAAAATAAAAAATTTCGTGCTTAGCACTAAAAAACTCTTTCAAGTAAAATTGTTAACGTTGTTGGTATATAAAAATACATACCAACAACAAATGTTCATTGCGAACTGCCAACAAAAAATTCAGCACGTTTGGGTAGAATATATGCAAAAGCATATACACACTAACGTTAAATGTTGAAAATGAAAAAGGCAAAAGTGGTGAAAATCCAACAGCTTGCACAGAGTCTCAATGGCCGAGTGTGTTAAGCGTTGGGTCATTGCGGCTGAAGATGGAATGGACTCGGGTTCAATCCCCGGTGAATCCTCTTCCACTTCCGAAAAGAGTGCTGATGATCGAAAATGGTTTTTCGTGAAATAGCTATACACTCAACCTTCGCTGTAAATAGTTGTTGAATTTTTTTCCACTTACCCCAACAATTAAAAATTGAATTAAAATAAAAAATTTCGTGCTTAGCACTAAAAAACTCTTTCAAGTAAAATTGTTAACGTTGTTGGTATATAAAAATACATACCAACAACAAATGTTCATTGCGAACTGCCAACAAAAAATTCAGCACGTTTGGGTAGAATATATGCAAAAGCATATACACACTAACGTTAAATGTTGAAAATGAAAAAGGCAAAAGTGGTGAAAATCCAACAGCTTGCACAGAGTCTCAATGGCCGAGTGTGTTAAGCGTTGGGTCATTGCGGCTGAAGATGGAATGGACTCGGGTTCAATCCCCGGTGAATCCTCTTCCACTTCCGAAAAGAGTGCTGATGATCGAAAATGGTTTTTCGTGAAATAGCTATACACTCAACCTTCGCTGTAAATAGTTGTTGAATTTTTTTCCACTTACCCCAACAATTAAAAATTGAATTAAAATAAAAAATTTCGTGCTTAGCACTAAAAAACTCTTTCAAGTAAAATTGTTAACGTTGTTGGTATATAAAAATACATACCAACAACAAATGTTCATTGCGAACTGCCAACAAAAAATTCAGCACGTTTGGGTAGAATATATGCAAAAGCATATACACACTAACGTTAAATGTTGAAAATGAAAAAGGCAAAAGTGGTGAAAATCCAACAGCTTGCACAGAGTCTCAATGGCCGAGTGTGTTAAGCGTTGGGTCATTGCGGCTGAAGATGGAATGGACTCGGGTTCAATCCCCGGTGAATCCTCTTCCACTTCCGAAAAGAGTGCTGATGATCGAAAATGGTTTTTCGTGAAATAGCTATACACTCAACCTTCGCTGTAAATAGTTGTTGAATTTTTTTCCACTTACCCCAACAATTAAAAATTGAATTAAAATAAAAAATTTCGTGCTTAGCACTAAAAAACTCTTTCAAGTAAAATTGTTAACGTTGTTTGTATATAAAAATACATACCAACAACAAATGTTCATTGCGAACTGCCAACAAAAAATTCAGCACGTTTGGGTAGAATATATGCAAAAGCATATACACACTAACGTTAAATGTTGAAAATGAAAAAGGCAAAAGTGGTGAAAATCCAACAGCTTGCACAGAGTCTCAATGGCCGAGTGTGTTAAGCGTTGGGTCATTGCGGCTGAAGATGGAATGGACTCGGGTTCAATCCCCGGTGAATCCTCTTCCACTTCCGAAAAGAGTGCTGATGATCGAAAATGGTTTTTCGTGAAATAGCTATACACTCAACCTTCGCTGTAAATAGTTGTTGAATTTTTTTCCACTTACCCCAACAATTAAAAATTGAATTAAAATAAAAAATTTCGTGCTTAGCACTAAAAAACTCTTTCAAAATAAAATTATTAGTAAAAAATCACCGATTTTAAATATTTTTTGACATACTGAGCACCCCACGCTTTTCCTTAAATACTTATATTTTCGTTCATCATTTTGTTTCTAATTAAATTATTTCTCAATTTTTAGTACGATTTTGAAGATTAAAGCGTGTTTTTTAGTTTTTTTAAGCTATTATTTATTTTAATTATTGTCATTTAAAAAGTGAAACGTACGTGGCGCCAGGTAAAAATAGTGTTAATTTTTTTGACGATCGAGTAGCCACATAAAGGGAAAGCATAATGCTGGATACCGAACGTGAGAGGATCTTCAAGCCAAAAACACACAAAACCCCAATATAACACAGAAGCAGTATAAAGAATAAGCCCTCTCTGGGTTAAGAGGTGGCAAAAGTGAAATACGTATTATATTTGTGCTTGAAAAGAGGAAGAGCTAAAAAGATATATCCCAACTAGCACCTAAGTAACAATTACGGGTACGGGAACCTTGGGTGTGTAGCAATTACGGAGCATTCACTAAATATACGACTTCGGTGAGAAATTTACTTTGTTTAACAAAATCCCAGTGGCTCGGTGGTAATTTCTACCTATAATTGTTACTATAAAGTTAAGTGGCTTTTTAGTGACATTACCGGTAGTAGAAACGTCGTGGTTACTAGTAAAAGTACCTCGAAGTTTTTTAACTTATACGTGGCAAATAATGGTAGCGGCGACAAATTCATGTTACTTAAATGCAACTTTAAAGTGCCAGCTACTTTATAGCAACAGTAATAGTTTTGCTGACGTTTTTGGGACGTTAATTGCCCGCTTAATGTCACGGAACTTGTAGGTAATATTCGGTGGTGATAATAAGGTATCCATTACCTATAAATCACGACCTAATTGCCAACGGCTACTACAAAGTGCATGTTACTTCTCAAGCTCACCATGAAGTAAAAAATTCTATCTAGTGCCGAGTATGTATTACGTATAAAATTGTTCTAGTAATGGCGTCTGTTAAAGTCTTAAAAAAAGAAAAAAAATATCGCCATTCCACTACATTTTACATAAAGTTAAAATATGCAAACGCAAATGCCTATGGCTGTGAAAGTGCGAAACATAATTTGAAAATTTCGCACAAACCAACGCTAATAAAAAATAACATACCAAAAGAAATGAATGGGGCGAGTAGCTCCCAAAGCATTGCAGATAAATATAAAATAAGTAGCGATGACGACTACATTAGTGATTTCGATGAATGTTGTATGCCAGAAGATGAATTGCAAAATATTACTTTTGATGATGATACAAACCAAAACGCTATTATCTCACAAATTTCATTGCTGGAAGAATTAAAGATATGGTATCATTCGCATAGAACAACTCACAGCTCATTGACACATATATTGCGTATATTAAAGTCACATGGTATGAAATACTTACCCACTGATGGCCGAACATTAATGAAAACGCCAAGAGTAGTACATATCGAAAAAATGGGAGATGGACAGTTTTGGTATAACGGAATAAAAAATTGCTTAAATACAGCGTTTTCCGACGTTAATGAATCTATAACACTTCCATTGGTTTTTAATGTGGACGGACTTCCACAGTTTAATTCATCACCAATACAATTTTGGCCAATCTTGTTTAGAATTGAAAATATGATAAACCTAAAACCAATGGTCGTAGCCATTTATTGTGGGGATACTAAGCCACCTTTAAGAGGGTTTTTCAGGCAGTTTGCTGATGAGTTGAAGAGTATTGTGCAACATGGCGTTCGTATTAATGGATACCAGATAAGAATCGTTATTAGATATTTTGTATGCGACACCCCAGCTAGAAATTTTATTAAAGGTAAATTTGAAATATGCTTATACATATGTTATACATGCACATACATACAAATCAAGTTTATACATATTAATGTGTTTTAGGTACAGTTGGATTTAATGCTGCTCATGGTTGTATAAAATGCACAGTCGTTGGTGAATTTGACAAGAAGGGAAGGCACATGAGTTTTCCAAGAATAGACTGCCCTCTCAGGACAGATGCAAGTTTTCGCAATAAAGTTGATCTGGATCACCACAAAGACGATTCACCTCTGTTAGAACTGCCCATTGATATTGTGGAGGATATTATTATTGCAGATTCCTTACATCTTTTTCATTTAGGTAATTTACATCCTCACTCTTATCTAAATGTATGTATGTACATATAATTGAAAATATTTTGAAATATATATGTATATATATGTACATAGGTATAATGCGAAAATGTTTGTATGGATGGATAAATGGGAGCTACAACTTTCGTACCAAATGGTCAGCAGCTGACATTAACTTATTATGTGATATGTTGGACGAATGCAACACCAGAAGGCCAGTTGAAATTCGCATTGTATCGTCACTATCAGCTTCTGGCGGCGTTTCAGTTGGTTGCAATATATCTGGACTAAATAAATTGTTGCGATCTACCAGCGATGTAATGGTGACAACTTTTTTTGCAATACTTTTATTGCGCGCTTGGTCCAAAAACAATCTAAATAGTGAAGATAATATAACATACATATATATGTAAGTAAAAATGGTGCAAAATACGTACGCTTCTTCTGCATCCGTATCAGTGCACTGCGATAGCTGTTTTTCAATTACCAATGCATCCTTGAAAATGGGAATGCCGGAACATTTAAGAATGCAATTATACTGGGACCATTCTTCCTCCGGCACACTAGATGCATTCGAGCACAAAATTTCCCTGGCCGATTGGCCAAGGTGATCCGGCCACAATAACATACCATCTTTTTCCCATTTATGCGGAACTGCTGCAAAATACACCCCATTCTTTTCCCACGTGGAGACTACTTTAAAAAATTCCATGTTTCCTAGAAAACACAATAAATAATAAAGTTATTAACAATTATTTGTTAGTATTTACCTTTTTCTTTAAAAATTGTCACCGACGATGCGTCAAACAGCTGTTTAATCGTGGTTGCCACAGTGCAATTAACATCGAAAATTGGTAATTTTTTCGCCGTTGGTAATTTCGTAAATTTCAAATGTGTTATTAAAATTAAAATTTTTAATAAGGCCGTGTGTGAATCGGTAGAAAATAACACGACGAGTAAATATTTGACAGATATAAGGTGAATAACATTTTACTAGCCGATAGGACTACATAGGAAAATTTCAAAGTTCTTGATTATTTACAGTAAAATAACGGTAGGCTCTCATTTCGTTGTCAAGGAATTTATTTTTGACATCCATTTTTACATTTTTTTTTTATTAAAATAATACTTTTCTACGGTACAATTTGATCCTGAGTTTTCTATACATTTTTATATGCCACTATACGGTACATTCTATGCATATTTTACCAATACCTACACATCTGCAGTAGCAGCGCATTGGCGGCGAAGTAGATACAAGCCCATTCACGGGTAGAACATGCATAGAATATACCCGTGCAGTGGCATTGTGCGAATTGGCTGTATTTACTTGATGGCCTATAACTTTTCCATTTTACAATCGATTTTCTTCGTTGATAGCTTATCTTTTTGCCAATTGAATGGAGCTTGTTTTAAAGATATTGCCAGACAAAGCCAATTTTTTCTTCAAATTTTCGTAAAAAACTGAAAATTTTCGAATTTACTCATCCATGTAGGAAATTTAATTTTCTTTCGTTTGGTGTTAGTCCAACATATAGGTCAATGCGTTAAAGAGACATACTGGATTAAGTGGAGCCATTGGCCAAATAACGGTAAATTGCCGATATCTCAAAAAACTTCCCATAGAATTAAAAATGAATCCGATTTTCGGAATCAGCACCCATTTTACATATAGATAGTTGGGCAATTCACTGGCTATTGTAAAGTTGTACGTTGTAAAGGAATATGTACATAACAACGCAGTACCTGTGAACAGACTCTCGTATGTGTTTTGTTGTATTTCGTTATTGTTTACAGTTTGTTGTTTACAAAAATTTGAATAAAAAAAAATGCCAGGCGAAAGCGAAAAACAGTTATTAGATTTGTTAGCGGCGGATTCAAGTCCTAATTGATATATGATACACACGATGCAAGTAACTGTCAGAATAAAAAACAAATCAAATAGCACACTCAATAAACATAGGCTGCCCAGTTGTATTGGTTGTATTGAAATTTGTATGAGAAAAATCAACCCTACTAATACACCTATTGTAAACCTTTACCAGTATACAACATTACAACACTTTACAACAGCTTGTGAATTGCCCAAGTATAGTGGCGTTCAAAGTATTTTTTGGCTGTAGAGCAGTGTTATTGTTGATTGTACATAAATATTTACAATCAAAAGTATACCAATAAATTTACAATGCTACGCATATTGGTTTTAAAATCAATGACTGCATTTTGAACCTGTTGGTATTTTATTCTGGAAATTTTTCGAGGTGCGTGACAACCGTGTTTAAAAAATATAAGCACAGGGTTGATATAAGCAAGTTCCAATTAGGTAGTCATAACTTTTCCGCTACTTTGAAGTCACGTTATAGTGGCATTTGTTACTTTATGGGAAATATGACTTTGAAGTTACATATTTCCAGTAGTCGTTACTATCGTCAAGTTTTAGTAACTTTGAGGTCGTGATTTTTGGTTAATACGACTACAAAGTTATTTGTTATAAAATGCGCCATATTTGTTTGTAAATATGACACAGTCACTGAATTAATAAATTGAAAAATGCCATATTATTAGAATTTATGCACCGAAATTACTAGGTTAATAAATAATAGTCATTTTTAAGTACCAAAGAACCACTAAACAGTGTTTTGACATCTAGGTATGCGATTTTTTTGCATTCTGGTGGATGTTAATAAAATAAAAAATTTCATAAAAATGAAAATTCGAATGGCGCATGAAAAATTTAAACCTATCTCACCATATTTCACAATAGATTTTCATTCGCATTAGTTTTTTGATGCAAATTGTCGCAAAACCATTCCTTTCATTATCATTATTATTAATACGAATTTATTATGTTGCCATTTTAGTCTCCAAATTACAGAATGGACAAGTTTCACATACGTGTATCTGAATATAAAATGAAACAAATATAAAATAAGCAAATAAGTTGAAAGATGTAGCAAACCATAAGTTAAAAAGAGAAGAATATATGCTAAGTTCCCTGAAAGTGGTACTAACCATGTTGTCACGTCGCCACTACGTATGTAAAACGACAATGGAACGTTGCCGAACACGTTGCGGCGACGACTCTGGAACGTTGTGGTTACCGAAAATCATTCCCCATTTTGGGCGTAAACACGTAATAAGAACGTTCCTATTACATGCCTATGGCTAGTGCCACAACACTTTAAAGTAAAAACATTGGTCGTAGCTACGTTTAAACGACTATTTGTGCTAGTTGGGATGTACCTTTTCATACAATATTCAAAAATATAAGTGTTTGCTTATGAAGATGCTGAATTTTTCAATATATGTAATTATATTAATGGATATTTGTTGGAAATTTTAACTGAAATATCATGTGGCTCATTGTAGACCTAATAAAACCTCATTTCTGTAACAAAATTACGGTGTTTGAAACGTAAGTAACGCCTTGATGAAACGTAAGTGACACTGATCATCGCCAATATGTTTATAAAAAACTAAAATAGGCGAAAATAAAACATTTTTTCGGTCATCATAATAGCTCTGTTCAATAACAAAAAATTTTTAAGAATTTTTCGTAAAAAATGACAGCTCTCTATATGAAAATAACAGTTTTTATGAAAAATTCGTAAAAATTTTTTGTTACTGAAACAGGTATTTTCTTAAAAGAATGTTATTTTTTATTAGATTGAGTTTATTTTTTAAGGGGGCCCGTAAACGCGAACTGTCCCAGGGGCCCGGCTCGGCTCTCTGCGGGCCTGTTTATATAGCGATGGTTTGTTGCATGGAAAGTACACATTATTTAATTCTATTATAGTTGTTTTTGGCGACCTATAACTTTAATAATTATTTCTACGCTGGCTTCAGGTCAATTGAAACACAATGTTTTTCAAATTTTAATATTCCCAATATAATTCGACCACACCACGGTGATCATCTTCAGGGGCTACAAAAACACAAGAATAACAAAAAACCATTTAATTTTCTTAAAAAACACGAAATTGGGAAAATATGTATACATACATATGTATGTGTATGAGACAAGAAAAGAATAACTAATAAAATCACAAAAGTACATAAATATCACATAAATACATAAATAAGCGAAAACAATAAATTGAAAATTAAAAAATTTACACACATTATTACACACATCTTTAGAGCCTATACACACTTGCGACTCAATCGATTTGGTCGAATTGGACTGTTGTATTCACACTACTCCAACTATTTAGTCGAATCGGTGGCAGCTATTCACACTTGAGACTAAATAGTCGTGCGATTGACAATGACATAGTGTTGCCAATGTTCACATTTTACTCAGCAAATTTTACATTAGTGGTCTTCATATAAAGTGATGAAGTATTAAATTGTTAAAGTTTATCTGCATTCTTACATGAAAGCACCTTCTTGTCAGCTGTCAACTTGATTAATAAATAAAAAACAATAAAATAAACAAAAAGTGCATACATTGTTTGGCTTTGTTTCTTATTAAACTAGCAACTAGCTGTCAAGTAAATGAAAAGAGAAAAACGGAAGGAATTACGCTCATAAAGGCGAAACGAACAGAAGTACAAGAAACGGAAAAATAGTAAAAAATCAGCCATTAATAATTTTCATGAAATTTCATTTTCATTATTTCTATTTTAAAATGCGATTAATACATTTTTAACATTTGAAGAGAACAACAATATCAAGAAACATATGAAAACGGAAGTAAATATCCTTAGTTAGATAATTCTTGTCTATAACTACACCATTTCCAGATGGATTTTAGAAAGCGTCAACTGGATTTTAGAAAGGGGAAATTGGATTTTAGAAATGTCGATTTGATTTTAGAAAAGGGAAATTGGACTTTAGAAACTGTAAATTGGATTTTCGAAAATTTATATAATTATTAATTTATACTTTCATACGCAATAAAGAATTTCTATTCGAAAAATTCTGTGTAAAATTTATTATAAACGCACATTCTGAAATCCAATTCACGCTTTCAAAAATCCAATTTTGTTTTCTAAAATCCTTTTAACGCTTTCTAAAATCCAATTGACATTTCTAAAATCCAATTTCCCCTTTCTAAAATCCAATTGACATTTCTAAAATCCAATTTCCCCTTTCTAAAATCCAGTTAACGCTTTCTAAAATCCATCTGGAAATGGTGTAGTTAATAAGAAACGAACCTTTTGTTTTTAAACATTTTGAAAATATTAATTGAAATATTCAATCTCTACAATTTACCAAAAGTGAAATAAAAGTAGTTCTGTCAGCATGGCAACTCTTTCCACTACGAATATCACTGTTGTTGTTGTAGTCGTTCGACTAAATTGTCTCAAGTGTGAATACGTAGAAGGGCGCCTTGCTGATCAAGCAGTTGTACAACTGTTTCAGTTGGAATGAACTTGGGCTGCAAATCCAACTGTTTCAGTTGTACAACTAATTGAATGTAGTGTGAATGCTTCCATACATTCCCATGCAAATCAACATTCGACTAAATCGATTGAGTCGCAAGTGTGTATAGGCTCTTACACGTCACCTTAGTTCGACGCGGAGTTTAAAACTATTGTGGCGAATATAATCGGTTTCACTCACATCACTAAAATTACTGAACACATCTCTAAGGAAACTGCCAGAACTAGAAGAAGAGACCAGATAATTTCCAGTGTTGCCAGAATTTTCCAGATTGCGTTTGGCAGACTATATAAAGCGGCGAGCAGGCGCTCAGCTGTCAGTCGTAACTTAACCGTAGAAGCGTTAACATCAAGTGAAACAAATGTAGACTTTTTAGTCGTGAAATAAAGCGGTGTGAATTAAGAAGTAAATAAAGACTTTTATTTAACAATTTAGTGATACGAACCCGATAGAAATAATCGAGCTATCGACAAATACGTAACAATTGGTGTCAGAATTGGAATTGTTAAATAAATTCCAGGACCAAGGATAACGAAGCAAGGATAACGAAATAAGGATAATGGCAAAGTTAAACGAACTGAAAATCCAAGAGCTTAAAAAGGAGTTAGAAAAGAGAAACCTGAGTACAAGCGGCAATAAAATTGAACTACAGGCAAGGTTAAGAGTAGCTATGGAAGCATATAACATTAATGTAGATGAGTTTGATTTCAACGATGATGTGGAAGAGGTCCAAAAGGAAGAAACCCAGAAGGAAGAGGCTCCACGGTCAGTAGCAAACGTAGACATGAACTCGATATTGTCTGTACTGACACAGATATCGGCAAAAATGGAAGATCAACAGGCACAGATGTCGGCAAAAATGGAAGAACAACAGGCACAGATAACGTCCAAAATGGAATTGCAACAGTCAGTACTTTCATCACAGGTATACGGCATTGCGGCTCAGTTGGAGGCACAAGAAGAACGCATGTCCTTACAATTCAAGGTGCAGGATGCAAAAATTATACAAGTTAAGGAAGTCCTTGAAGAAAGACAAGAAAAATTAGAGGACGATGTAAAAGCATTGAAAGCCCGTCTTCAGGATATTCAACTAAGTCGTCCAGTCGCTTCAACTGCTACACAGAAGATAAAACCTCCGTCGTTTGATGGAAGTGGTCCATTTCAAGTATTCAAGCTACAATTTGAGAAAACGGCAGTTGTAAATAATTGGAGTGCGGAGGACAAAGTCGCTGCCCTGTTCATAGCATTGAAAGGACCTGCAGCAGAAATATTACAGACTGTTAGCGAGGGCGAAAGAAACAGCTATGACGCAATTATGGGTGCCGATGAAAGACGTTATGGTAGCGAG
Source organism: Urophora cardui (assembly GCA_960531455.1). NCBI lineage: Eukaryota > Metazoa > Arthropoda > Insecta > Diptera > Tephritidae > Urophora > Urophora cardui. The sequence continues at coordinate 96,152,672 of OY482672.1, forward strand.
CACAGGAAGCAGATATATCAAATGGAGTTGCAGAATCGCTTCCAGAAACCAAATGAGACGTTACAAGAATTTTCTTCTGAGATTGAGAGGCTAGCTCATTTGGCAAACGCAGGAGCAACTCAAGAATTCATCGAAAGAATGAAAATTCAAAGCTTCATCAATGGAATACGAGATATTGAAACGAAGCGGGCTACCTATGCAAATCCAAAAGGAACTTTTGCTGAAACGGTATCATATGCCTTGACGCAGGAAACAGCATCTCTATTGAGCAAGCCCACCTAAAAGGCTCATCGTGTGGAAGTGGAAACGCCAGATTTACTAAGCAAAATATGGGAGGCGTTGAATGAAATGCAGAAAAAGAAAAGTAATGCTGTGAAATGCTTCAGATGTGGAAAAATAGGACATATAGCACGTCACTGCAGCAATAATTCCAGTAAGTTCAGCACTGCAGATGGGCGCAAGCGCAAGGCAGAGGGGTATGAACAAGCGCCCAAATCAACTCAGTCGTTAAACTAAAGCGGGCCAGCCAAAAGGGGCGTGGGCTGGTCCCCACAATGGAATGCCCCATAATCTCTGTCTCTCAGTTGAGACGAGTAATGTTACTATTGGTGGTTTGGTGGACGGAATGGAGCGCATGTTGACTGTGGATACGGGTGCATCTCATTCCATCATTCGATCTGACTTGGTAAAGAAGGAAGTAAGGCCATTGTATGGAGAAAAATTGCGTACGGCAACAGGCGAGGATACCCAAGTCCTAGGGGAAGTTACATGCGAAGTTGTAATTGGAAATGTCGTACTACACACCTTCATAGTGGCGGAAATTGTTGATGAAGTCATAATTGGCGTGGACTTCCTAATCGGCCAAGGCATTAAGATTGACATGAAAAACAAGGTTATGAGTTACAAAAACTTGGAGGTGCCGCTAAGTTTTGGCTACGATAAGAGATACAGCAGTAAGAAAGTGCTCGTGGAAGAGAATCAGCAGATACCGCCAAAGTCCGAGGCAATTATTTGGGCAAAGATTGATGGAGATTGTGGGACAAACAAATTGTGGGTTGTTGAAGCAGAAACAGAAACTAAATCAAATTTACTTGTTGGAAAAACCCTGGCTATGACAAAACAAGATGGACGTATACCAGTAAGAGTACTTAATGAGTTCAAGTCACCAGTCACACTCTCCAAAGGTGCTATCTTGGGAAAATGCGAAGAGGTTGACATCATCATGAATTGCGAACAATCCCAAGGAGAAGTTTCTACTGGAAATACAGATCTTTCAGATGAAATAAATGCTTGGACAGAAGAACTGCAGGAGAATCACAAAGAAAGGCGAAAGAATTACTTGCCAAGTATTCCAGCATATTTGATAAGGATGGTACAAAACCAGGCAGGACAAATATTGTGAAGCATCAGATTGACACCGGTGATGCAAGGCCAATCCGCCAGGCTCCTTGCAGCGTTCCATTAGCTAAACGTGAAATGGTGAGCCAGATTATACAAGAAATGAGTGACAGTGGGGTAATTGAACCATCAGTCAGTCAATGGAGTTCTCCGGTAGTACTTGTTAAAAAGAAAGATGGTAAGATGAGATTCTGCGTTGACTACCGGAAACTTAATGATGTAACGAAAAAGGATAGTTACCCATTGCCAAGAATTGACGACACTCTGAACTCGCTATCTGGAACGGAATGGTTTTCATCACTGGACTTGAAAAGCGGCTATTGGCAAGTCGAAGTAAAAGAGGAAGACAAGGAGAAAACAGCCTTCAGTGTTGGCGATGGTCTTTGGCAATTTACGGTGATGCCATTTGGATTATGTAATGCCCCAGCTACCTTTGAGCGACTTATGGATCAGGTACTGTAAGGATTGCACTGGAAAACATGTCTTGTGTACCTGGACGATATCATTGTATTGGGAAAAAGCTTTGATGAACATCTCAAAAATTTGGAGGAAGTTTTCCGGCGCTGGTCTCAAGTTAAGTCCTAAGAAATGTTCATTATTCAAGAAAGAGGTAAAATACTTGGGACATAAAGTGACTACAATGGGCATCTGCACTGATAACGAAAAAATACAAGCAGTAAAAGATTGGCCAAGACCTCGGAATCTACATGAATTGCGAAGCTTTCTTGGGCTGTGCACATACTATCGCCGATTTGTATCATTTGCCGGCGTAGCAAATAGTCTCACGGAGCTTATGAGGAAAAACAAGACTTTTGAGTGGAGGAAGGAACAAGAAATGGCTTTCCAAACGTTAAAAGATCGGCTTTGTACTGCCCCAATGCTAGCATACCCGGTTCCAGGAGCGAGGTTTATCTTGGATACTGATGCGAGTGGTTATGCTATAGGAGGTGTTTTGTCACAAGAAATCGACGGACAGGAGAAGGTTATCGCATACTACAGCCGATCAATTGGGAAACCGGAAAGAAATTACTGTGTAACACGAAGAGAACTGTTGGCATTGGTAGAATGCATCAAACACTTCCAAAAGTACCTCTATGGTCAACGATTCCACGTCAGGACTGATCATGCAGCGTTAAAATGGCTTTTGAAATTCCGAAATCCGGAGGGTCAGCTAGCAAGGTGGATTGAGCGACTACAAAATTATGACTTTTCTATAGACCATCGTAAAGGCAGTAGCAGGAGTCATGGGTCGATGAAACAATACAACTCAGGAGCACCATTTGAGAGAATTGCCATGGATGTAGCTGGGCCATTTCCTACTAGCAAACTTGGAAACAAATATGTTCTGGTGGTCATGGATTACTTCAGCAAATGACCGGAAGTGTACCCGATTCCAAATCAAGAAGCAGAAACTATAGCCGAAGTATTCACCAACAATTGGGTGGCGAGATATGGTGCACCTATAGAGCTACATTCTGACCAAGGAAGGAACTTCGAATCAGTAGTGTTTCAGGAGATGTGCAAGACACTGGGTATTAGGAAAACCCGAACAACTGCGTTGCATCCACAATCAGACGGTATGGTAGAAAGATTTAACAGAACATTAGAGGAACATTTACGAAAGGTGGTGGACAAGTTCCAGAGAGATTGGGACACTCATATTCCTCTGTTCCTGATGGCATATCGATCGGCCGTACACGATACAACAGGTCAGACTCCTGCAAAAGTAATCTTTGGTAGTGATCTTCGATTACCAGCTGACTTGAAATTCGGGATAAATGCCGATACGGGAATAAATGCCAGACAGTCTAACAACGTTCTGGAAGAGGAAATGAGAGAAATACATGAACTTGTAAGACAGCGAACAAAGATCATGAGTGACAAGATGAAGGCCAGATACGACAAGGCGATGAACTCAGAAGGTTTTGTTGAGGGAGATCTAGTTTTGCTATACAACCCGCAGCGAAAGAAAGGTTTGTCCCCGAAATTGCAGTGTACTTGGGAAGGGCCATACAAAGTGATTAAACGGCTCAACGATGTTGTGTATCGCATACAAACGATTGGAAGACCGAGGAATAAAATGAAAGTGGTTCATCTGGAAAGGCTAGCAGCATTTGGAACGAGTAATGTGTCAGATCGGGACGATCAGACTTAGGTGGAGGGCAGTGTGGCGAATATAATCGGTTTCACTCACATCACTAAAATTACTGAACACATCTCTAAGGAAAATGCCAGAACTAGAAGAAGAGACCAGATAATTTCCAGTGTTGCCAGAATTTTCCAGATTGCGTTTGGCAGACTATATAATACTATGTTCATGCTAGATTTGAAACGCAACATTTTACATTTTCGAAGATGGCTTTTCGAAAAGTGTTCATGCTGCCGCGTTTGTAAATGCGCATTTGAGAAGTTCGAAACAAACGGAGCTAATATCCCAGATTACGCAATCAGGTGTTGAGGTTTATTTTTTTGTTTTGTCTAATTAAAAAAATAGAACAAGAATTTGCAAAATATGTAATAATATAATACACTAATTTTGCAAACCAAACGTACCAACCGCTTTGGTATTAATTTTGATCTCTGTTTTGTTTACTTTCGTTCATTACATGTAGAGTGACGTCATCATGGAGCTCGTGTGCCCATGCTCATGCTGCTCTATATGCGTAATCTTGTAGGTATTTCGTTCTTGTATTGCCAGAGTGTTGCCACTATTTTCCATTCGAATGGAAATTTTTTTCGAAGAGTTCAGGGTTGCTTTCTGCGTTAGCATTCAAAACGCAAAAAAATAGTTGCGTTAAGTTGCATTTTGGTGGTGGCATTTGTATGGAGAAATGTAACATTTAATGTTGCGTTTTGGACTTAACGCAAAACTGCCTTCGAAACGCAAAACGCAGGCTCACCATGAACATGCTATAATACTATGTTCATGCTGGATTTGAAACGCAACATTTTACATTTTCGAAGATGGCTTTTCGAAAAGTGTTCATGCTGCCGCGTTTTGTAAATGCGCATTTGAGAAGTTCGAAACAAACGGAGCTAATATCCCAGATTACGCAATCAGGTGTTGAGGTTTATTTTTTTGTTTTGTCTAATTAAAAAAATAGAACAGGAATTTGCAAAATATGTAATAATATAATACACTAATTTTGCAAACCAAACGTACCAACCGCTTTGGTATTAATTTTGATCTCTGTTTTGTTTACTTTCGTTCATTACATGTAGAGTGACGTCATCATGGAGCTCGTGTGCCCATGCTCATGCTGCTCTATATGCGTAATCTTGTAGGTATTTCGTTCTTGTATTGCCAGAGTGTTGCCACTATTTTCCATTCGAATGGAAATTTTTTTCGAAGAGTTCAGGGTTGCTTTCTGCGTTAGCATTCAAAACGCAAAAAAATAGTTGCGTTAAGTTGCATTTTGGTGGTGGCATTTGTATGGAGAAATGTAACATTTAATGTTGCGTTTTGGACTTAACGAAAAACTGCCTTCGAAACGCAAAACGCAGGCTCACCATGAACATGCTATAAAGCGGCGAGCAGGCGCTCAGCAGTCAGTCGTAACTTAACCGTAGAAGCGTTAACATCAAGTGAAACAACTGTAGACTTTTTAGTCGTGAAATAAAGCGGTGTGAATTAAGAAGTAAATAAAGACTTTCATTTAACAATTTAGTGATACGAACCCGATAGAAATAATCGAGCTATCGACAAATACGTAACACTATTTACTTATTTTCTAATAGATGTTTATATACGTGAGCACAGTTGTCAGTGTCCGTTTTGTAGTTCAGTCTAATGTTAGTTGGTGTGTTTATAATATGTAGCATCTCCAGAGTAAATCGTTTATTGTAGTTTTGTCCTTGTTGGATAACACTTGCTCTGTCTAAATTCGGCATATGTCCAGTAGCCGTACAGTGGGCCATGAGCGCTGTTTTCTGTGTATTTGTTTGACAATATTTTGTATCTGATTTGTGTTGCGCTAGCCTTTAATTTTGATTTGGTTATGCCTACATATATTTTATCACATGGTTCGTTTTCTTTGCCATTACACGGAATTTTATATATCACGTTGCTTCTCTCAGTTTGTGGAATTTTCGATTTATTCTTATTAAATAGATTTTTTAAAGTATTTCTATGTTTATGGGCTCTTCTTATTTTTTCTTTATTATAGAAACCCGATTTTATTAGACGTTCTGATAGTTTAGGTACATATGTGACTGACTTGAAAATTGTTGGTTGCTTTGTTTTATTTTGCTGACTATTTTGCTGTGCTTTATACATTAATATTTTGATGGTTCTTTTTGGAAAATCGTTGTTTTGCAATAACAGTCTTGTTTCTCTTTTTATTTCTCCGTGGTGTCATCTGAAATTTGAAGCATACGTCGTATACAGCCCATTGCTGTATTTATAATCATAGTTTTAGGGTGTCTTGAGTGGAAGTTAAGGATTCTTCCAGACGAGGTAGGTTTCTTATACCACTTTAATTTAAGTATGTTTCCTTCTCTTGTTATAAGCGAGTCCAAATATGGCAATTTTCCGTCTTCTTCTTCTTCGATTGTGAACTTTATGTTTTTGTCAAAGAAATTTAAAGTGTTTAGTGTATTTTGTACCTCTGTTTCTTGTACAATGGCGAACAAGTCATCTACGTATTTTGTTAATAGTCTTGGCTTTGATCCTATTTTTTCCATTGTGTTGTCTAATAATACTTCCATTACAATGTCAGCGATCACTGGTGAAGTGGGAGATCCCATAGGTAGTCCTTTCAGTTGTGTGTAAATTTTATCGTCAAACTTAAAATATCTATTCTCCTGTATACAAAATTTAACCATCTCCATGAAAGTTTGTTGCGGTATTTTTGTATGATCTTTTATTTTGGTCCATTTACTTAATATTACGTCAAGTGCCAACTGTATTGGTATGCTTGGGAAAAGTGATACCACGTCAAAGGAGATTAATCTTTCATCGTCACATATGTATTATTAATTTTTTCTTTAAATTCTATTGCATTTTTTATGTTATATTTTGAGCCCGTTGTTATGTTGTTCAATATATTTACGACGTATTTGCTTAAACTATTAGGGGATTCACAACCTGTCATATTGCGTCATATCGTAAGTCATAATATTTTGTTGTTGCATTCTAGGCTATATGTATACTAAATAAATACAACTCTGCACGATATGTTTTTGAGTCGTCGTATTTGATCAGCTGTTTTTGTTTACTTCTTCACAGGGCTTCGGAAAAGTCTTTTATAACTATTTCCGTACAATATTTTAATATGACGTATGACTTTATGACACTTTGTGAATCACCTATATATGCTGGCGATCCAATTGTTGAACAAATCGGTCTAAGTGGTGTTCCTTCCTTGTGTATTTTAGGGAGTCCGTAAATTCTAGGGATAATTGCCGTTGTCGAATGTAATTTAAATTTCTCTTCTTTCGAAATAAGTCCCAATTTAAAAAGTTTATCTACAATATTGTTATTTTTGGTTTGTAATTTTGAGGTTGGATAAAGTCTTTGCATTCTGTATACGTTTAAGTCTTCTAATATGTGTAACATTTTATTTTTGTAATCGCTTAATTCCATTGCCACCGTCTTGTTGCCTTTGTCGGAACTCAAAATTCTAATGTTGTTATTTTGTTTTAGGAATTTCTTAGTTTGCTCCACTGTGTCTGCTATTGCACAATCCATTTCATTATATGTGTTTGTTTTTGCATGGTTTTTTATTAGGTATGAGAATTTGGTACGCGCCTCTTCTTGTTTGTCTCTGCCATCAATCGTTTGTGATAATTCCTCTCCGTCAGCAATGTACTGGAAAAGGGGGAAATTATCTCTTTCAATGGGTAAACCAAATTTTGGGCGTTTTGCAAGTAGAGCTTTAATGTCTGGCGGGAACTCAACATTTGTTTGATTTACAAACCAATCGTCATGCTTGTTGATGTCTTTTAATATGCTGTTTCGTTTTTTTCGTAACTTCTCATACTTTGAGTATTGCTTTTCTTTTAGTGTTGTTGTCATTTTGTTTTCTATGCTTTTCTCGCTCCTCATGAATTCTTGTGCATCATATGTGGTCAGCTGTTTCTCCAAATTTTCGGATATTTCCTTTACCCGTTGTTCTTATCTTTTTTGTATGTTATGTTTGTGTTTAATTAGAAGGCTCAAAATCTTTGTGTGTATATCTATGTAAAGCTTTTTTTATATCTGTTTTATTAGTTTTAGTGGTGTTTTGTATAAATTTAGGTATAAGTTTTGATTTCCTACATTTCAACAAAAATTTAATGCTAGACTTAAGTTTTATTAACCCATTAGTGGTTGCTGTGCCAATTTGGGAACACCCAATGATATATTTTATATTTATTGTAGGTTTGCTTTGACCCCTAATGGGTTAATTTTTTTGAGTATAGTTGGTATTTGTTTATTGTTCCTTTTGCATTTTTGTAGGTGGTTTTTATTTGTCTGTATCCCATTTTTGTGGACATATTTGCGGCGTACCTCCCGTCTTCAAATATAGTTGTTTTTGGCGACCTATAACTTTTATAATTTTTTCTTCGCTGGCTTCAGGTCAATTGAAACACAATGTTTTTTGAAATTTTAATATTCCCCATATATTTCGACCACACCACGGTGATCATCTTCAGGGGCTACAAAAACACAAGAATAACAAAAAACCATTTAATTTTCTTAAAAAACACGAAATTGGGAAAATATGTATACATACATATGTATGTGTATGAGACAAGAAAATAATAACTAATAAAATCACAAAAGTACATAAATATCACATAGATACATAAATAAGCGAAAACAATAAATTAAAAATTAAAAAATTTACACACATTTATCTTTACTAAGGAAAACCCCAACAGCTCAGCAGGACCATCGGTAGCCGCAGTGCTTAGCGTTTCGCTAATATTCGACTACTGATGGTTGGAGCGTAGGTTAAAAGCCTGGTGTGCTCCCGAGAAGATGTCTGATTATGAAGAAAGTGGTTTTTCTTCGAAATAGCTATCACATCTACCATCGCTGTATGAGCTAATTGGATTTTTCCGCTTATTCCAAAGTATAAAAATTAAAACTAAAAATAATAATTTCGTGCTAGACACTAACATACCTCATAATGTTAAATTATAAATTGTGCTGTTGTACATACAACTACTGTACACAGCGCCCGCTGTCCGTCAGCTGCCTACCATTATTCAACACTTGCATAGCAGATGTACGAAAATCGTACACTAAGTGAGGTTAGATTGAATAGAGCAATGGCATATATAAGTGAAAAATCCAACAGCTCAGCAGGACCATCGGTAGCCGCAGTGCTTAGCGTTTCGCTAATATTCGACTACTGATGGTTGGAGCGTAGGTTCAAAGCCGGGTGTGCTCCCGAGAAGATGTCTGATGATGAAGAAAGTGGTTTTTCTTCGAAATAGCTATCACATCTACCATCGCGTATGAGCTAATTGGATTTTTCCGCTTATTCCAAAGTATAAAAATTAAAACATTTTAGGCCATATCTCTGTCAAATATAAAGATAATTCATTGAAATTTTGTGGCATGAGTACCATAATAGACCGGAAACATAAAACATAAAAATTTTGGAATATGGGCGTGGCACCGCCCCTTGGGCATTTTTAACGTGACATCTTTGTAACTAGAAGTCATAAAGGAATGAAATTTTGCACTAACAATAATATTGATATGCTTAGTTGGATGATTGATAAATATTTTGAAAATGGGGGTGGCTACGCCCACTTTATGCGGCACTCGCTTTATATAATTTACTCCGTGTTTCCATCACACGCTAACGAACACTGAATGCATACAGCTGAGTATCTAACGTTCGATTCCACTCGAACTTAGGCTTACATGTTTGCATTTATTTCCAATTTTAGTTTGTTGCAAAAAATGTGTTTCAATTCTTTGCATTGGAATATAGGTGTTAACCTGACTATGGAAGGTCCGCGTTGATCCCTTTTATTCGTAAGGGTTTATAATTGCAAACCACCTACTAATGGCCCGGATGGCTTCACGTAAGTAAGCAGAAGATCATTTTGGGGAATTGAACGCCACCGAATCAGTTATCCCACACCAGTGAAAAAAATGGAATTGAACCACTATAACTTTAGCGGCTACAGGCGCGTTAGCGCTCGCATCCGTACCTGCGGATTCTAATGATCCTAATCTTCTTATTAACCTTTTGACCAATGTCTTATACATTCTTTACATCCACTTTGTTAAACTTTTTTCTTTTGTGGGAATGGTTGCATTTCTATTCTTGGCAACGGCTTCTTTTTTATAAAGTGCCTTTTGCTTGCCCTTTATTTGTTTGTTGGCAATAAATAATTCATCGCCACTATTAAAGTACCGAGTGGGCGGGCGAGTTTTATCCTTTCTCGCATTTCTACTCTCCTGCTCAGTAAATAGCAGGGCCTTGATATTTTCGTACGTTTGATCCCTAAACTCTCTTAGGTCTTGGTAGTTCATCCTAGCCGGTTTTCTTCTTGCGTGGGGGTGCTCAATAATATTTGAACATGAAAATATTCGATTCGTACAACTAGTACTAAAATATACCTAGTTGCGAAATTAAAGAGTACGATATATGAAATCTCAAAAAGGTCAAAATAAAAATATTAGTAAAAAACAGTGATTTTAAATATTTTTTGACATACTGAGCACCCGGCGCTTTTATTTAATACTTATATTTTTGTTCATCATTTTGTTTCTAATTAAATTATTTCTCAATTTTTAGTACGATTTTTAAGATTAAAGTGTGTTTTTTTAGTTTTTTTAAGCTATTATTTATTTCTAAATTCACTTTTAGATTGGATTGCAGCAATTGAGAAAATGCCATTTCGACATTCTTCAAATTATCATCAACATCCTTACCAAACACAATATCTTCTATGTAGACGTAACAGATTTTGCCGATATATTGTTTCAATACGTCGCACTATGGCGCCTTTTGGCTTATTTTGTTGCAAAAATCATAACTTTTGAACCAATAGATATATTTCAAAAACTTAAAGTATCTGAAAGCTAATTATTTGAACTTTTTGTGGTAGAAAATTCATAGGCACACAATAACAGGGTGCCTCAAAATAATTCGTCAAAATTTAAAATTTTTATATGCAAAAACAAGAATTTGTAAGTACAAACTTAATGAAAAAAATAATGAAATTTGGTTTATAAAGTTTCGTTTGAGCGTTAGACCAAATAAGTCAACTATTTTGGAAAAGGGATGCTCTCATTGTTTGTTTACATTTGACGGAAACACGGTGTATTTTATATAATGCGGATACCGCTTAAGGTGGGCGTAGCCACACCCATTTTCAAAATTAGTATTAATTATCCAACTAAGCATATTCTTTCCAAATTTCATTCCTTTATGATTTAGTTACAAAGATTTCACGTCACAAATTTCACAAGGCCATTTTAGAAATGTTTTTGTAAAAAAGTAGGCATAGTTATAAACCGATTTCGCTAAATTTTTTAACGTATATTAGTACAAGTAATAAAAGTTAAAACACTAAGTTTCGTCATAACATATCAATTATAATAATTATTTTTCCTAATAACTTTTTGGTTGCTTGTTTTTCCGACAGGGTAGGAATATGATGTATTGTGGAACGATTTTCCGTCATCCCTTGTCAAGTTTGGTTTGGAGACAAACCGGTTTCGGCTAATATGCGCCATCTTCAGTGTCTTCTTTCGTTCTGAGTTATTTTGTATTTATAGTAACTAACTTCCGTCGTTTTGTTCAGGTACTTCGTGTTCCTGTGATGTGTTCGTGCATTCGGGTGACGTGTGTGTGTGTGTGTCTGTGTTGTGTGTTTAGGTATGCAAATCTATTTTTTGTCATATTTTCATTATTGTACCCTCATTAACCAGGTAGGTAAAAGTCCGTTATTGTCCGTTTGTGTGTTTTTTTGGTTTATGTCGGTTTTAGGTCTTCTGTCCTCTTTCGGGTATAGTAGCTTAAGCGGTTCAAATAATGTATCCGATGCGGTGTTTATTTGCTCATTTATTATTTTACCTACGAATGTTTTTTGTTTGTATATCTCCATATTTTCTAATATGTTAAGTCGTTTTCCTTTATGCTGTATGTGGAGAATTTTAGCTGTTTTTCCTATTTTCATGGGTGTACACTTGTTTTCTGCCATGTGGTTGGCGAAATTTGATTCCACTGTCGTTGATGATTTTCTTATTTTCTTATATGATAAGACTGCCCATTTCTTCTCTACGTTTCTTTGGTTTCTGATTTTCTTGAATTTGTGTTTTTTTGTATTTTCTTCACTAAATTTTTTTGATATCCGTTGTTCTCTGCGATTGTGTATATCGTGCTGAGTTCCTTGTTGTAAGCTTCTTTTTCTAACGGGGTTCGTTCAAGTCGTGTTCATAAATGTCAAAGCGGCGTTCTTGTGCTGTTGAGGATGGTTAGATTTATTGTGTATTATTGTATCTGTTGCTGTGGGTTTTCTGTATATTTCGTAAGTAAATTTGTTAGTTTCTTTGTTTATTTTAATTGTTAGGTCCAGGTAGTTGATTTTTCCATTTTTCTCTGTGTCCATAGTGAATTTTATATTTTTGTGTTGGCTGTTGAGGTGTTCCAAAATTTGTTCTTCTTTATTTCCCGATATTAGGCAGATGATGTCATCTACATACCTGGCATAAAAATTGACTCCCAAATTTGCCGTCAGTTCTTCCATGTAAATTTCCTCCAAATGTTGCATAAATACTTCCATAAGGATAGCTGATGTGGGGCTACCCATGCCTAGTCCGTGAGTTTGTCTGTATATTTTATTGTCAAATTTAAAATAATTCTGGTCCAGGGTTATTCTCAGCGTATTTACTATCACTGTTGCAATGTCTTTGTTCGTTTTCTCTGTCAGTATTTTAGTTAGAGTTTTTAGTGTTTCTGTCGTTGGTATCGAAGGGTATAGATCCTTCACGTCAAATGATACCAGTTCTGAGTCCTTGGGTACGTTCAGGTTGTTCAGTTTGTTGACTAGTTCCGTTGTGTTTTTGATTGTGTATTTATTGGATAGGTCTAGTTTCTCGGTTAGTAGCTTGTTTAGGTGTTTTGATAGTCTATATCCTGGTGCCGACTTATGGTTTACTATTGGTCGCATAGGTGTTCCTGCTTTGTGGATTTTAGGTAGTGCGATCAGTGACGGGGCCGATGGATTCATTGCCGTGAGAGTATTGAGTATTTATTTATTTTCGTTAAAGTTTATACAAATTTGCAATAAACCATTACCCGCGAAGCTGATACCGCTTGTCTGCAGGTTTACAGCTTAAAAAAAAATTGTATATATATATATGTATGTAAGCAATAATATTTCGAATTTTACATCAGTAATTACTACAACAAACTCTTAATATGATTTCCTATTATTTGTTTTCTCTTTTGCGTATTTGGTAGATTGGTAAGATCTACAGACAGCTCATTGAAAAGTGATGGCAGTACAACTGATAGCGTATGCTTAGTATAATTATTTAGGAACTTAGGAATGATGAGTCTATTATCTAGGCGCCTTCTTGTATCATGGCTATGAGAAATCGGTATCCTAAGTGATGTGTCATCATAAAACTCAGTAATAATTGTATACTTGTATATTGATTTAATATCAAGTAGTTTTGACTCCCTATTTAAATTGATGTTCGCCGTGGGTAGTCTTTGTTTTTTAAAAAGTATTTTAAGATTATGACCATTAGCAGTACCAGATTCCAGCACAAAAAAATACACCAAGCCACATGGCTGTCTCCCGATCGAAAAACGCGAAATTGATCACGTCATGATCGACGGCAGACACAGCTCCAGCATCCTAGATGTGCGCACAATCCGCGGTCCCAATGTCGACTCCGACCACTATCTTGTAGCAGCCAAGGTACGCACCCGCCTCTGTGCAGCAAAGAATGTGCCAACAGGACAGCAAGGAAAGTTTGAAGTCGAAAGGTTGCACATGACGCAGACAGCCAATGAATACACCACTCGGCTCTCACTCCTGCTCTCTGAGAGCAACCCTTCACCAAACGATGTATCTGAGGAATGGGAACACATCGCTCGATCACTTCGTATCGCCGCTGAGGAATCTATAGGATACAAGCGAGCCCACAAAAACACCTGGTACGACAAGGAATGTCGCGATGCCTCGGAAAGAAAGAACGCCGCCTACAGGGCTACATTGTGTGCGGGCGCAACGCGAAACGTATGGGAGCGTTATCGAACGGCGAAGAAGGAAGAGAGGCGCCTTTTTCGAAAGAAGAAAAGGGAGGCTGAAAGACGCGAGTGTGAAGAGCTTGAGATGCTGGCGGGTAGGAACGATGCTCGAAAATTCTATCAAAAAATCAGGCGGATGACTGAAGGTTTCAAGACCGGGGCAAATTCCTGCCGGAATGATAACGGTGATCTGGTAACTGATGTCCAGAGCATACTTAAGTTGTGGAGGGATCACTTCTCCTTGCTAGATAATGGCAACAGTGAAAGTGCGGAAGGAGAAGATGTACGACCCGAATCCCCAATAGCAGATGATGGTAGGCATGTTCCACCACCTGATCATGACGAAGTGCGAATAGCAGTAGCTAGGCTTAAGAATAACAAGGCCCCGGGTGCTGACGGCTTGACAGCCGAGCTATTCAAACATGGTGGCGAAGAGTTGATAAGGAGCATGCATCAACTCCTATGCAGAATATGGTCGGACGAGCGCATGCCCGACGATTGGAACTTAAGTGTGCTCTGCCCAATCCACAAAAAAGGAGACTCCACAGTACGCGCCAATTATCGTGGGATAAGCCTCCTGAATACCGCATATAAGGTCTTAGCAAGTGTATTGTGCGAAAGACTGAAACCTATCGTCAACAATCTGATTGGACCTTATCAGTGTGGCTTCAGACCTGGTAAATCTACCATCGACCAGATCTTCACAATACGACAAATACTGGAAAAAACCCATGAAAAAGGAACCGACACACACCATCTCTTTGTCGATATCGACATCATTGGCACGAACACTCGCGCCGTATGTTCTGCCTTGTCCAAGCTGGATAAAGAGGCTAAGAAAATGGGTTTGGCGGTCAACGAGGACAAGACGAAGTACCTCCTGTCATCACACAAAGAAACAGCACGCCTTGGCAGCCACGTCAATGTTGTTTGTAGCTACAAATTCGAAACTGTTAAGGACTTCGTCTATCTGGGAACCAGCAAGAATGATGTCAGCACGGAGATCCAACGAAGAATCACGCTTGCCAATAAATGCTACTTCGGTATGTAATTTTATTTCATATTCGTTCATTATGTTATTCATTTTCATTATTTACATATGTATTTTTGCCGTTGGAATGGAATGGAATTCCAAGCAGCTAATTGTATAGTATTAAAAGTTCGTACGGCCTGACAGGACAGGCTTATCGATGACACAATCGTGTGTTGCATTAGGAAGTGCTGTTGAAGTTTCGGATTGGAAGGAATTCCAAAAAGCTGCGTGTATGAACTTAGGAGTTTAGAACAGTGTTGAACGAAAGAGCAATACGGATCAAAACGGAGCTGCTCGGCTACACATACGAGTCGTGTGTGTGCTGCTAGCAAGCAATTGCGACGCCTACAACCAATTAGTCTGCGCTTGCATTTCATGCTGTGTACATCGATCGCGCAAAGAATTTTTTTCTTTTTTCTGAGCAATAGGTATGCGACATCTGCTTATACGCGCACACTAATGCAAAAATATGTTGCGCTTGTGTAAGTAGCACAGTCGGCGGTGTGCATCACTGGTTTAGAATGTAGTCTTTGTATTCTTTCTAGGCTGGATTTGGATGCTGGACCCCAGTTGTATTCCATATATCCAGGATGGTTTTATCACCATATTAAATAAAAGTATTTTGTTTAGGCTTAATTTAGTTTATGTTTTCAGCTTTGCTTGCATTATCTTATTATCAATATGATATTTCCATGTAAGCTTTCTGTCTAAGGTTACACCAAGGTAGGTGACGTAATCGTTTTGGGTTACTATTTTGCCATAAATTGAGACTGTGGGGCAGGTACCTTTTTTTAGAGTAAAAGTTACTTGTACACACTTAGACCAGCCACACATGACGGCAGAACTTGGGCAGGCAGAAAACGCCGGTTTACAAAAACCCTCGATTTCCTTGTATTTCTGCCAATGTGCACACATGAAGACGCGCGTTTTTATGGCTTTCTGTCCAAATTCTGCGCGTTTTCTGCCGTCATGTGTGGCTGGTCTTAGATTCATTGACTTCAATTCTCCAGTCTGAAACAGGGTTGCGTGATTTCGAATCAATTTCAATTTCAAATAAAGAATCAGCTTGATTCGTGATTCAAAATACTTTCAAATTAAAGATAAATTTTATTTGTGATTCGTTTCACAAAAGAATCAAAAATACCCTTTGATTCCTGATTCAAACTATTTGCAAATAAAAGATAAGTTTTATTTGTGATTCGTTTCACAAAAGAATCAAGAATACCCTTTGATTCGTGATTCAAAGTATTTTCAAATAAATGATAAATTTTATTTGTGGAAGCACTGGACACACTGAGCGAGGAGACAAAACCGACTATAGAAAAGAAATACAAAACACTGATTAAAAAACTTTTCGAACTCGACAAAAAACAAAACAAGAATAGAAGCCCGCAGCAAAACGAAACGTCGCTCTACCCAAGATTAGTTAATTTGACAAATCTTACAATAAATTGCACAGAAAAAGACACTGCAAAAAGGACTAAAACACAACATTAGCAGCTATGACAAGAAAAGAGAACACCATTGTTGTACGGAAATGGCGATATCTCTAATACCAAAAGAAGAGCAGGACCATGTACGGCACATATGCAGACACGTAATAGAAAAAGACATCAAATCATAGCAGAAAATAAAAACAAACGAGGACAAAATTATTAAGAATTTTAAACGAAATCTAAAAGACAATAAAATAATAGCGACGAAAGCGGACAGAGGTAATACGACGGTATTAATGTCTGAACAGGAGTATAGAGAAAAAACGGACAATCTGATTAAGCACATGAAGTGTCGACGAGTTAGAAAGGACCCGACAGAGGACTACTAAAAACTAATAAAGCAAACGATAAAACAATCGAGAACTATAATCGACGAACAACGAACATACTCCTTAACATCGATGAATCCATCGGCTCCATCATTAATTGCATTGCCGAAAATACATAAGACAGGAACACCTATGAGACCAATCATAAACCACAAATCAGCACCGGAGTCTTCTCTAAACACTTGAAAACCCTACTAACTAAAAAACTAGAACTGACCAATAAGTACACGATTAAAAACGACGGAATTAGTTGAAAAATTGAAGGAATTAAACATACCCAAGAACCCGAAACTGGTATCGTTTGATGTTAAGGATCTATATCCATCGATACCAACGACAGAAACTGTAAAAATTATAGAAAAAATATTAGCAGAAAACAGATAAAGACAGTACAAAAGAGACCATTAACGCTTTAAAAACGACCCTGGACCAAAATATTTTCAAGTTTAACAACAAATTATATAAACAAACTAATGGACTCGGAATGGGGAACCCCACTTCAGCAATATTAATGGAGGCATTTATGCAAGACTTAGAAGGAAAATTTATGGAGGAACTGACAACAAATCTTGGAGTAAAGTTTTACGCGAGATATGTGGACGACATCATCTGCCTCATATCGGGAAACAAAGAGGAACAAATACTGAACTACATCAACAATCAACACTGAAATACAAAATTTACTATGGACACAGAAAAAGAAAGAAAAATAAATTACTTGGACCTAACAATAAATATAAACAAAGGGACCAACAAATTTGCATACGAAATATACAGGAAGCCTACAGCTACGGATACAATAATACACAATACCTCGAACCATACTCAGCAACACAAAAACGCCGCATTCAGACAATTAATAACACGACTCGAGCGCACTCCGTTAGAAAAAGGGGCTTACAGAAAAGAACTCAACACAATAGCTTTGTTCAACAACTTTACTTGCAACAAGAGCACCAGTGAAAAATTAAGAGTAAAAACGAGTAAAAGAGAAAATTATCAACCAAAGTTATTGAACACAAAATCGTAAACATTTGCAAGTAAACAGCTGATGCGCTGTTTTCACAATTTGATTTTTAGGTTAGGTTGTAATTGAAATGTTTGAAATTGAAAATGAATGTAAATAACTGAATTAGGAAGACGAAAATCTACTTTGGATATTCCACAACATCGTCAAGATTCCTTTTTGCGCTAATTTATTTAGTATGCAATTAGAAATTTGCGATTAAAATGTTGGCATATTTCCAATTGCAATTTTTGTGATCATATGTTTTTGACGCTTCTATTTTTTTAAAGCTGCAAGTAGTTGCAAGTGAAAATTTTACTTGCAACTATTTTCAACTCTCTCGAAGTCTTACTCTCCCAATTTGGGTCTCTTTTGCAAATTTTTTGGGTTATTGAACATAAAATTCGTAACTATTTGTAAAAGCAATTAAAAACTTTGAGTTATTGAACAAAGCTAATATACACAACAGCGGAGAACAACGGATATACAAGAGGTCTAATAAAAGGAATACAGAATACAAAGAAAGAGAAGAAAAAATATGGACGGCCTTAACATACACTGGACTGACGTCATACAAATTGGCCAAAGTACTTAAAAAGTACAACATCAACGCTACATTTAAAACCAAGAGCAACATAGGAAAACTACTACGAAACAACGTTAACGAAGAAGACGCATTTGATAAACAAGGGGTATACAAACTAACTTGCGAATGCCAAAACAGTTACATAGGAAAGATAAAAACAAGATATCGGGAACACATTAGAGACTACAATAAGAAAATAAAGAAATCATCAGCCATGGTGGAATCAAATTTCGCCAACCACATGGCACAAAACAAATGTGTTCCAACGAAGATAGGAAAAGCAGCCAAAATTCTCCACGTCGAATACAAAGGAAAACGACTGAACATACTAGAGAACATGGAAATATACAAACAGAAACCGTTCATGGGGGGGAATTATGAACGAACAAATAAACACAGCTTCGGACACACTGTTTGAGCCACTCAGGCTAATATACCAAAAAAAGCACAGCAAATATACTAATGACAGAAATAAAACTTCACAAAAGAAAACAGTAACACACTTTTACCTACCTGAACCACATAAGAAATAAGGCAAAGCACTTTGCACGTACACATACAATAATGAAGGGACCGCAGGTAACAAGACTAACATACCTGACCGCGCACGTACACACACACGTAGCACTGACCAATTAACGAGGACAAAATAACGGACATTAATGACCATAAATACTAGCGAACTAATAAGATTAACTCAGAACGAAACCAGTTACTGAAGATGGCACATAGCCGAAACCGGTTTATAACCAAATCAAACTTGACAAAAAAAAACTTTTTACACTTTGACAAACATCTCCCCTTGTGTGTGTGTATGTTTGTATATTTACACTTATTCTAACGATTTCGCGCAATTTCGTGAGAAGTGAACAAAGAAAAGTAAAAAATAACATTCGAATAAGCAGAAAAAAGCAAATTCCCCAAATATTTTACCAAAAATCAGGTTTATAGATTAGAGCAAAGAAGTGAAGTGGAAATTGTCAAAGTGTTAATTGTATCAAGCATCTGGAATTTCGCTTTGCTTTAAGGTTTTTTCTATCAAAGTTGGAGCAGACAAAGCCAATTGTGCACGGGCTCTAAATGCGGCTGATAGTAAAACGAATACTAAACTCATTTCAATACAAATTTCTTGTTCTCTAGTAAAAGTTGTCGGATATACCAGTTTTTCGAAAAGCCTATTTTTAGGTTGACGACTACGCTCACTTTTATAAATGCGTTTTATAAAGGGGTGTAACTAAAACATTTTAAGCGATATCTTTGTCAAATATAAAGATAAATCATAGAAATTTTGTGGCATGAGTCCAGCTATAGACATAAAACTAAATATAGATATATAAACGTATGTATGTATGTGTATATATATTAAACCCCTGCAACGATTCACTCATTTGACGATGTCCACCACTCGCATAAAACTGTGAGCCGATCTGCATAACATTGGCTCAACATGTGAGCGAAAGAGCTTGTAAATAGAGCGTAAGTGTTTCTCACTGCACGTCAACGAAGAGATATGCGCTCATTCACTCATAACTTGAAAAGCAATTGAGTTGAATGACAAATGATTCGAAATGCAATAGATTCGGAATGTAATAGATTCGGAAGGCTTGGAGCATGCAACTGAGCTATGTATGTATGTACATACGTAACGAATGCAAGTAAAAAAGGAATTATAATAGTACAGGTTTTATAAAGACTCAGCTTAGCCATGTTTATCAATCCTCATACTTCGTTTTTTGATTTTATAATTTTCAAAATTTCTTATTTGTACCAGATCGTGCTTATTGCTTTCAAATTTTCAGGGCTGGGGGCAAGGTCGTAGCTAGACTTAATTTTAAGGTAGGGCAGCGTTGGTTTAAGGTAGGGCGCAAGTAAATAATGTATCACAATTGATATGACATTGAGGCATGGCTTCCGAAAACAATTAGCATGTATATCACTTTTCTCTAGATCAGTGACGTACATTGGTTCAGATTTCTATCTGTCTACCGAAAGGGGCGGCTTTACATTAAGGAACCACGATCCGAGAAAAATGACTTTCTCAGGGGTGTAGAGGGCCTCTCACAGATCTTAAAACTTGAATCAAAACTTTCCGGAGGCTTATAGTTCAGGAGATATTTGTTGGTAATTTTTTGGTAGTTGGATGGGTCCAAAAAGGGAATTCTGCCGGCTGAGGGTTATTTTTTTAAATCCCGGCCGAAGCAAAAAGGTGTTCTACACACATACATATTTACATATGTGCGTGTTTTTATAACTGCCTTTCCTCGGTAATCGTACGCAGTTTTGGGGGTTTGTTTGGTAAATTTTACAACTTACAAACATCTCCGGTCGACGGGACTTATGGATTTAGAATCAGGAGGACCTCCTCTACAACCCACAATAACTTTTTTTTCAACGCGTGGTAGACTGTTGGAAAATTTTCCCCGTACATTTAATACTTATTTGTTGACACATAATTATTGAGATAGTACATAAGCAATACTCATTGAGATTAGGCCAACAAGATGGTTCAGCTTCCAGATTTAGATGTGGAGATCTTTAACTTTGGTATCTGGGTCGCCTGTAGGTATGTACGCAAGTCAAGGTGAGAAAAAAACTCTCGAAAATGATTAAACGATAACCATAGAAAATTTAGACACCTCATTTTTCCACCGAGTAAAATGTTTTAGGTTAGCACACAGCCTTAGTAATCAGTTGCGCGCTTTTGGTGTTTTTCGCTCACAGTGAGATTAGTTTTTGTCAGAAAAGTGCCGGAATGAACCATTTCTTTAACCAAACTACAAAAATTCGATGGTCTTATTTAATTATATATGTGATGCAAGGATTCTCCATATCATACATTGCAAGCGCAATAATTTTTACCTCAAACTATGACAAAAATTTAATTATAATAATTCATCTCACTTGTTGGCCTTTTTAACGTAGGGTATTGCCCCACAATGCCCCCCCCTAGCTACGGGCCTGGCTGAGGGCAGTTCAAAACGTCATACTATCGCCATAAAATTTTGTGGGGTTCATTAACTCGTATAAAGACAACTTTTCATTGCTAGTACGTTCAAAAAAAAAAAAAAAACAAAAAAAAAATCTCCATATGTTTTCACTCCACCTTAATACCATGGTTCACCCACCCTATTTAAACATTCAACTCAAAAAATTTATGCATCTTAAAAATTTCGTTGATTTCTTTTCTATTAGGTTAAAGCTTAATATTTGATGAGTGTATGTGCAAAATTTTGTTGAATTTAAGCAGCAAAGTTCTGAGTTAACGGTATTGTAGTAACGCTACTCAAGTAAATTGAGCAGAAAAAGTGTGCGTTCACTTTATAAACAGGGCCGCGGAGAGGGGGGGGGCAGCCAGGGCAATTGCCCTGGGGCCCGGAAGGTTTTTGGGGGCCCGGAAAGGCAAATCAGTATTGACAGTACTCGAACTAGGATTTCATAGATACATACATAGGTACTTTGTTGCTACAATAAATTGTTTTAAAATTGAAGTGTTTAACTTAACCAAATCACCAAACTAAAATTATAAGCATCCAATCAAATATTTACCTTGTTTATACATGGGCAAATCCTAGAAAAGTGAGTTGAAATTGAGGAAAATCGACTTTGAATTAGAGTTTTCAAAGTACCGCGATTGGTAAGGTGGTGAACCAAGAAATATTTACATTTTAAATGAAAAATGTTGGTAACCCTGTTTAAATTGATTTCAAAGAGTTAAGGTATAAAGAATTTAAAAATTATTAAAAACAGTACCATTTTTTATCTACTATTATTTCCATGATTTTATAGTTAGATACTGGAGTTATTATTAGGAACAAGTGCAAGAAGGATTAAATAAACTGTACCTAAGATTTAGTTACTGCTTAGCTGTAATACATATAATTTTTTGCTGAAAATCTAAATAGGAAAATGAAACGTAAGTGACGCAAAAACCTAGAAAAGTTACCTTAATTTCAAAACCGATCTTTCAAATTAGCTCATATCTTGAAGTTTCTTTAAAATTCACCTGTCAAACAAATCTGCATCATTTAAAACTTTATACTTAAGCCATTTTTTAACACACTTTTATTAGCTTCACCTGTATGTATGTATGTATGTATGTATGTATGTATGTATGTAACTTCATCCCATCCTAAAAGTTGTAACATTTAACTAAATTATTATATCTTTCAAACATTCACTTTTATTGTGTTCTCTCTATTATTTCTATTCTCCTCCGCATTCGAAACATGACATCAACAGCCCAACGGCATCATATAGTAGGACATTCAACATTATACTTTATGGTTCATTGCGGCTTTTAAGTTACCTTTCCTCAAAATAGCCTCTATGAATTTCAATTCACTCCCGTATATAAGCCAATAAGTAACAAGCTTTCAGGGTACGGAAAAACTCACTCACGAATGCTCAAAAATACATTCTTCTCAAATCACAAACAAATGTTCAAAGAAAAACGTATAACCACTCAAATAGCGAGCGAACTAACGCACAACAGCCAGCGATCGCTCATAGCGATGGCGATAAACTCAATGCATAAATTCACTCAAAAATGAAGCTTGAAGCTTTCTGTTTTGGGTTTGTTGTATTTGCAATGAAATCAGCCGCATGTACATACATACGTATGCAAAGCAAGAACTGGTTTTGTTTGTAATTCATTTAATGGAGCATTCCATGGGAAATGGTAAATTTGTCCCGTACAAACATTTCGATTTCTCACACATATACCAGTTTTTCAAATGCAAGCTTCTGTTTTTGTTTAGAAATTAGCCACACAATATTGGTGTACTAGAAACTTTGTTTGATAACCTTTTGGTTTGTATGTAAATTGTAAACATTTATACCATTTGTCCCGTACAAACCATGTAAAAAACTACATTACAGCATTTTTAATTCTTTTGGAATAAACTTATTTCTAATAATTTTGCATTTTGAATAAACCTTGATATAAGTGCTACCACACTTACTTTTTTATTTTTTTTTCTAATACAATTAATTTGCCAAAAATTGCTCCTGGTTCGCATAAACCAAGGATCATCGTAGACCAGCCCTGTCCCGTAAGATTTTTCATACATACACGAATATTTCAAAAGCAGGTTTCTGCTTTTAATAAGAGTATTATCAAACAGTAATAATGCAACAGATAGTCTATTGGTTAACGTTTTGGTGTGCCTTTAATTCAAATCGAAAACTGTAAAAATTCGTACAATTTGTCCCGTACAAACCATGGAATGCTCCTAATAGTAAGTGCTGAATCAACGAAAAGGAACCCTAATTCTATAATTGCATTTCACGTTTGTAAAGCAATTTTTATACAATGTTTTGTAAACGTGAGGTGAAAAAAATTTCTCTAAAAAAAAAATAAAAATAAAAAAAAAAATGCGCCACTCGGGACTTGAACCTGAGCTCCTTAGTCCGTAGGCAGCATACCTCACCAGTACGCTACAAACGTATTCGGAACTTTGTTGTCTAAATTCGAATTTATTCAATCAGGTTTCTTTTTTTTTTTGTTCTTTTCAAATGCTTCACCTCAACTTCTCTTCACTTTCTGATTGTAAAATATAACAAAACGTTTGGGAAATTTTGTATTTCCAAACTAGTTTGGAAAACCTTGAATAAAAGGGTTTGGAAAATATTGCATAATAAGCTAGTTTACTTCACTGCGTATTGGGATTTTTGGTAGAAATTATAAATACATATGTATGTAGATCTATTTCGGTGAACACCACATCCCATCAGACTTCTTTTTACTTTTATTCTTGCGTCCGCATAAAACATCCTTTAATGAAAAATTTCACTAAAAAGTTAAAAATAAATAATAGCTTAAAAAAAACTAAAAAACACGCTTTAATCTTCAAAATCGTACTAAAAATTGAGAAATAATTTAATTAGAAACAAAATGATGAACGAAAATATAAGTATTTAAGGAAAAGCGTGCGGGTGCTCAATAATATTTGAACATGAAAATATTCGATTCGTACAACTAGTACAAAAATATACCTAGTTGCGAAATTAAAGAGTACGATATATGAAATCTCAAAAAAGTCAAAATAAAATTATTAGTAAAAAAAACACCGATTTTAAATATTTTTTGACATACTGAGCACCCCACGCTTTTCCTTAAATACTTATATTTTCGTTCATCATTTTGTTTCTAATTAAATTATTTCTCAATTTTTAGTACGATTTTGAAGATTAAAGCGTGTTTTTTAGTTTTTTTAAGCTATTATTTATTTTAATTATTGTCATTTAAAAAGTGAAACGTACGTGGCGCCAGGTAAAAATAGTGTTAATTTTTTTGACGATCGAGTAGCCACATAAAGGGAAAGCATAATGCTGGATACCGAACGTGAGAGGATCTTCAAGCCAAAAACACACAAAACCCCAATATAACACAGAAGCAGTATAAAGAATAAGCCCTCTCTGGGTTAAGAGGTGGCAAAAGTGAAATACGTATTATATTTGTGCTTGAAAAGAGGAAGAGCTAAAAAGATATATCCCAACTAGCACCTAAGTAACAATTACGGGTACGGGAACCTTGGGTGTGTAGCAATTACGGAGCATTCACTAAATATACGACTTCGGTGAGAAATTTACTTTGTTTAACAAAATCCCAGTGGCTCGGTGGTAATTTCTACCGATAATTGTTACTATAAAGTTAAGTGGCTTTTTAGTGACATTACCGGTAGTAGAAACGTCGTGGTTACTAGTAAAAGTACCTCGAAGTTTTTAAACTTATACGTGGCAAATAATGGTAGCGGCGACAAATTCATGTTACTTAAATGCAACTTTAAAGTGCCAGCTACTTTATAGCAACAGTAATAGTTTTGCTGACGTTTTTGGGACGTTAATTGCCCGCTTAATGTCACGGAACTTGTAGGTAATATTCGGTGGTGATAATAAGGTATCCATTACCTATAAATCACGACCTAATTGCCAACGGCTACTACAAAGTGCATGTTACTTCTCAAGCTCACCATGAAGTAAAAAATTCTATCTAGTGCCGAGTATGTATTACGTATAAAATTGTTCTAGTAATGGCGTCTGTTAAAGCCTTAAAAAAAGAAAAAAAATATCGCCATTCCACTACATTTTACATAAAGTTAAAATATGCAAACGCAAATGCCTATGGCTGTGAAAGTGCGAAACATAATTTGAAAATTTCGCACAAACCAACGCTAATAAAAAATAACATACCAAAAGAAATGAATGGGGCGAGTAGCTCCCAAAGCATTGCAGATAAATATAAAATAAGTAGCGATGACGACTACATTAGTGATTTCGATGAATGTTGTATGCCAGAAGATGAATGGCAAAATATTACTTTTGATGATGATACAAACCAAAACGCTATTATCTCACAAATTTCATTGCTGGAAGAATTAAAGATATGGTATCATTCGCATAGAACAACTCACAGCTCATTGACACATATATTGCGTATATTAAAGTCACATGGTATGAAATACTTACCCACTGATGGCCGAACATTAATGAAAACGCCAAGAGTAGTACATATCGAAAAAATGGGAGATGGACAGTTTTGGTATAACGGAATAAAAAATTGCTTAAATACAGCGTTTTCCGACGTTAATGAATCTATAACACTTCCATTGGTTTTTAATGTGGACGGACTTCCACAGTTTAATTCATCACCAATACAATTTTGGCCAATCTTGTTTAGAATTGAAAATATGATAAACCTAAAACCAATGGTCGTAGCCATTTATTGTGGGGATACTAAGCCACCTTTAAGAGGGTTTTTCAGGCAGTTTGCTGATGAGTTGAAGAGTATTGTGCAACATGGCGTTCGTATTAATGGATACCAGATAAGAATCGTTATTAGATATTTTGTATGCGACACCCCAGCTAGAAATTTTATTAAAGGTAAATTTGAAATATGCTTATACATATGTTATACATGCACATACATACAAATCAAGTTTATACATATTAATGTGTTTTAGGTACAGTTGGATTTAATGCTGCTCATGGTTGTATAAAATGCACAGTCGTTGGTGAATTTGACAAGAAGGGAAGGCACATGAGTTTTCCAAGAATAGACTGCCCTCTCAGGACAGATGCAAGTTTTCGCAATAAAGTTGATCTGGATCACCACAAAGACGATTCACCTCTGTTAGAACTGCCCATTGATATTGTGGAGGATATTATTATTGCAGATTCCTTACATCTTTTTCATTTAGGTAATTTACATCCTCACTCTTATCTAAATGTATGTATGTACATATAATTGAAAATATTTTGAAATATATATGTATATATATGTACATAGGTATAATGCGAAAATGTTTGTATGGATGGATAAATGGGAGCTACAACTTTCGTACCAAATGGTCAGCAGCTGACATTAACTTATTATGTGATATGTTGGACGAATGCAACACCAGAAGGCCAGTTGAAATTCGCATTGTATCGTCACTATCAGCTTCTGGCGGCGTTTCAGTTGGTTGCAATATATCTGGACTAAATAAATTGTTGCGATCTACCAGCGATGTAATGGTGACAACTTTTTTTGCAATACTTTTATTGCGCGCTTGGTCCAAAAACAATCTAAATAGTGAAGATAATATAACATACATATATATGTAAGTAAAAATGGTGCAAAATACGTACGCTTCTTCTGCATCCGTATCAGTGCACTGCGATAGCTGTTTTTCAATTACCAATGCATCCTTGAAAATGGGAATGCCGGAACATTTAAGAATGCAATTATACTGGGACCATTCTTCCTCCGGCACACTAGATGCATTCGAGCACAAAATTTCCCTGGCCGATTGGCCAAGGTGATCCGGCCACAATAACATACCATCTTTTTCCCATTTATGCGGAACTGCTGCAAAATACACCCCATTCTTTTCCCACGTGGAGACTACTTTAAAAAATTCCATGTTTCCTAGAAAACACAATAAATAATAAAGTTATTAACAATTATTTGTTAGTATTTACCTTTTTCTTTAAAAATTGTCACCGACGATGCGTCAAACAGCTGTTTAATCGTGGTTGCCATAGTGCAATTAACATCGAAAATTGGTAATTTTTTCGCCGTTGGTAATTTCGTAAATTTCAAATGTGTTATTAAAATTAAAATTTTTAATAAGGCCGTGTGTGAATCGGTAGAAAATAACACGACGAGTAAATATTTGACAGATATAAGGTGAATAACATTTTACTAGCCGATAGGACTACATAGGAAAATTTCAAAGTTCTTGATTATTTACAGTAAAATAACGGTATGCTCTCATTTCGTTGTCAAGGAATTTATTTTTGACATCCATTTTTACATTTTTTTTTTTATTAAAATAATACTTTTCTACGGTACAATTTGATCCTGAGTTTTCTATACATTTTTATATGCCACTATACGGTACATTCTATGCATATTTTACCAATACCTACACATCTGCAGTAGCAGCGCATTGGCGGCGAAATAGATACAAGCCCATTCACGGGTAGAACATGCATAGAATATACCCGTGCAGTGGCATTGTGCGAATTGGCTGTATTTACTTGATGGCCTATAACTTTTCCATTTTACAATCGATTTTCTTCGTTGATAGCTTATCTTTTTGCCAATTGAATGGAGCTTGTTTTAAAGATATTGCCAGACAAAGCCAGTTTTTTCTTCAAATTTTCGTAAAAAACTGAAAATTTTCGAATTTACTCATCCATGTAGGAAATTTAATTTTCTTTCGTTTGGTGTTAGTCCAACATATAGGTCAATGCGTTAAAGAGACATACTGGATTAAGTGGAGCCATTGGCCAAATAACGGTAAATTGTCGATATCTCAAAAAACTTCCCATAGAATTAAAAATGAATCCGATTTTCGGAATCAGCGACCGATTTTACATATAGATAGTTGGGCAATTCACTGGCTATTGTAAAGTTGTACGTTGTAAAGGAATATGTACATAACAACGCAGTACCTGTGAACAGACTCTCGTATGTGTCTTGTTGTATTTCGTTATTGTTTACAGTTTGTTGTTTACAAAAATTTGAATAAAAAAAATGCCAGGCGAAAGCGAAAAACAGTTATTAGATTTGTTAGCGGCGGATTCAAGTCCTAATTGATATATGATACACACGATGCAAGTAACTGTCAGAATAAAAAACAAATCAAATAGCACACTCAATAAACATAGGCTGCCCAGTTGTATTGGTTGTATTGAAATTTGTATGAGAAAAATCAACCCTACTAATACACCTATTGTAAACCTTTACCAGTATACAACATTACAACACTTTACAACAGCTTGTGAATTGCCCAAGTATAGTGGCGTTCAAAGTATTTTTTGGCTGTAGAGCAGTGTTATTGTTGATTGTACATAAATATTTACAATCAAAAGTATACCAATAAATTTACAATGCTACGCATATTGGTTTTAAAATCAATGACTGCATTTTGAACCTGTTGGTATTTTATTCTGGAAATTTTTCGAGGTGCGTGACAACCGTGTTTAAAAAATATAAGCACAGGGTTGATATAAGCAAGTTCCAATTAGGTAGTCATAACTTTTCCGCTACTTTGAAGTCACGTTATAGTGGCATTTGTTACTTTATGGGAAATATGACTTTGAAGTTACATATTTCCAGTAGTCGTTACTATCGTCAAGTTTTAGTAACTTTGAGGTCGTGATTTTTGGTTAATACGACTACAAAGTTATTTGTTATAAAATGCGCCATATTTGTTTGTAAATATGACACAGTCACTGAATTAATAAATTGAAAAATGCCATATTATTAGAATTTATGCACCGAAATTACTAGGTTAATAAATAATAGTCATTTTTAAGTACCAAAGAACCACTAAACAGTGTTTTGACATCTAGGTATGCGATTTTTTTGCATTCTGGTGGATGTTAATAAAATAAAAAATTTCGTAAAAATGAAAATTCGAATGGCGCATGAAAAATTTAAACCTATCTCACCATATTTCACAATAGATTTTCATTCGCATTAGTTTTTTGATGCAAATTGTCGCAAAACCATTCCTTTCATTATCATTATTATTAATACGAATTTATTATGTTGCCATTTTAGTCTCCAAATTACAGAATGGACAAGTTTCACATACGTGTATCTGAATATAAAATGAAACAAATATAAAATAAGCAAATAAGTTGAAAGATGTAGCAAACCATAAGTTAAAAAGGGAAGAATATATGCTAAGTTCCCTGAAAGTGGTACTAACCATGTTGTCACGTCGCCACTACGTATGTAAAACGACAATGGAACGTTGCCGAACACGTTGCGGCGACGACTCTGGAACGTTGTGGTTACCGAAAATCATTCCCCATTTTGGGCGTAAACACGTAATAAGAACGTTCCTATTACGTGCCTATGGCTAGTGCCACAACACTTCAAAGTAAAAACATTGGTCGTAGCTACGTTTAAACGACTATTTGTGCTAGTTGGGATGTACCTTTTCATACAATATTCAAAAATATAAGTGTTTGCTTATGAAGATGCTGAATTTTTCAATATATGTAATTATATTAATGGATATTTGTTGGAAATTTTAACTGAAATATCATGTGGCTCATTGTAGACCTAATAAAACCTCATTTCTGTAACAAAATTACGGTGTTTGAAACGTAAGTAACGCCTTGATGAAACGTAAGTGACACTGATCATCGCCAATATGTTTATAAAAAACTAAAATAGGCGAAAATAAAACATTTTTTCGGTCATCATAATAGCTCTGTTCAATAACAAAAAATTTTTAAGAATTTTTCGTAAAAAATGACAGCTCTCTATATGAAAATAACAGTTTTTATGAAAAATTCGTAAAAATTTTTTGTTACTGAAACAGGTATTTTCTTAAAAGAATGTTATTTTTTATTAGATTGAGTTTATTTTTTAAGGGGGCCCGTAAACGCGAACTGTCCCAGGGGCCCGGCTCGGCTCTCTGCGGGCCTGTTTATATAGCGATGGTTTGTTGCATGGAAAGTACACATTATTTAATTCTATTATAGTTGTTTTTGGCGACCTATAACTTTAATAATTATTTCTACGCTGGCTTCAGGTCAATTGAAACACAATGTTTTTCAAATTTTAATATTCCCAATATAATTCGACCACACCACGGTGATCATCTTCAGGGGCTACAAAAACACAAGAATAACAAAAAACCATTTAATTTTCTTAAAAAACACGAAATTGGGAAAATATGTATACATACATATGTATGTGTATGAGACAAGAAAAGAATAACTAATAAAATCACAAAAGTACATAAATATCACATAAATACATAAATAAGCGAAAACAATAAATTGAAAATTAAAAAAATTTACACACATTATTACACACATCTTTAGAGCCTATACACACTTGCGACTCAATCGATTTGGTCGAATTGGACTGTTGTATTCACACTACTCCAACTATTTAGTCGAATCGGTGGCAGCTATTCACACTTGAGACTAAATAGTCGTGCGATTGACAATGACATAGTGTTGCCAATGTTCACATTTTACTCAGCAAATTTTACATTAGTGGTCTTCATATAAAGTGATGAAGTATTAAATTGTTAAAGTTTATCTGCATTCTTACATGAAAGCACCTTCTTGTCAGCTGTCAACTTGATTAATAAATAAAAAACAATAAAATAAACAAAAAGTGCATACATTGTTTGGCTTTGTTTCTTATTAAACTAGCAACTAGCTGTCAAGTAAATGAAAAGAGAAAAACGGAAGGAATTACGCTCATAAAGGCGAAACGAACAGAAGTACAAGAAACGGAAAAATAGTAAAAATCAGCCATTAATAATTTTCATGAAATTTCATTTTCATTATTTCTATTTTAAAATGCGATTAATACATTTTTAACATTTGAAGAGAACAACAATATCAAGAAACATATGAAAACGGAAGTAAATATCCTTAGTTAGATAATTCTTGTCTATAACTACACCATTTCCAGATGGATTTTAGAAAGCGTCAACTGGATTTTAGAAAGGGGAAATTGGATTTTAGAAATGTCGATTTGATTTTAGAAAAGGGAAATTGGACTTTAGAAACTGTAAATTGGATTTTCGAAAATTTATATAATTATTAATTTATACTTTCATACGCAATAAAGAATTTCTATTCGAAAAATTCTGTGTAAAATTTATTATAAACGCACATTCTGAAATCCAATTCACGCTTTCAAAAATCCAATTTTGTTTTCTAAAATCCTTTTAACGCTTTCTAAAATCCAATTGACATTTCTAAAATCCAATTTCCCCTTTCTAAAATCCAATTGACATTTCTAAAATCCAATTTCCCCTTTCTAAAATCCAGTTAACGCTTTCTAAAATCCATCTGGAAATGGTGTAGTTAATAAGAAACGAACCTTTTGTTTTTAAACATTTTGAAAATATTAATTGAAATATTCAATCTCTACAATTTACCAAAAGTGAAATAAAAGTAGTTCTGTCAGCATGGCAACTCTTTCCACTACGAATATCACTGTTGTTGTTGTAGTCGTTCGACTAAATTGTCTCAAGTGTGAATACGTAGAAGGGCGCCTTGCTGATCAAGCAGTTGTACAACTGTTTCAGTTGGAATGAACTTGGGCTGCAAATCCAACTGTTTCAGTTGTACAACTAATTGAATGTAGTGTGAATGCTTCCATACATTCCCATGCAAATCAACATTCGACTAAATCGATTGAGTCGCAAGTGTGTATAGGCTCTTACACGTCACCTTAGTTCGACGCGGAGTTTAAAACTATTGTGGCGAATATAATCGGTTTCACTCACATCACTAAAATTACTGAACACATCTCTAAGGAAACTGCCAGAACTAGAAGAAGAGACCAGATAATTTCCAGTGTTGCCAGAATTTTCCAGATTGCGTTTGGCAGACTATATAAAGCGGCGAGCAGGCGCTCAGCTGTCAGTCGTAACTTAACCGTAGAAGCGTTAACATCAAGTGAAACAAATGTAGACTTTTTAGTCGTGAAATAAAGCGGTGTGAATTAAGAAGTAAATAAAGACTTTTATTTAACAATTTAGTGATACGAACCCGATAGAAATAATCGAGCTATCGACAAATACGTAACAATTGGTGTCAGAATTGGAATTGTTAAATAAATTCCAGGACCAAGGATAACGAAGCAAGGATAACGAAATAAGGATAATGGCAAAGTTAAACGAACTGAAAATCCAAGAGCTTAAAAAGGAGTTAGAAAAGAGAAACCTGAGTACAAGCGGCAATAAAATTGAACTACAGGCAAGGTTAAGAGTAGCTATGGAAGCATATAACATTAATGTAGATGAGTTTGATTTCAACGATGATGTGGAAGAGGTCCAAAAGGAAGAAACCCCGAAGGAAGAGGCTCCACGGTCAGTAGCAAACGTAGACATGAACTCGATATTGTCTGTACTGACACAGATATCGGCAAAAATGGAAGATCAACAGGCACAGATGTCGGCAAAAATGGAAGAACAACAGGCACAGATAACGTCCAAAATGGAATTGCAACAGTCAGTACTTTCATCACAGGTATACGGCATTGCGGCTCAGTTGGAGGCACAAGAAGAACGCATGTCCTTACAATTCAAGGTGCAGGATGCAAAAATTATACAAGTTAAGGAAGTCCTTGAAGAAAGACAAGAAAAATTAGAGGACGATGTAAAAGCATTGAAAGCCCGTCTTCAGGATATTCAACTAAGTCGTCCAGTCGCTTCAACTGCTACACAGAAGATAAAACCTCCGTCGTTTGATGGAAGTGGTCCATTTCAAGTATTCAAGCTACAATTTGAGAAAACGGCAGTTGTAAATAATTGGAGTGCGGAGGACAAAGTCGCTGCCCTGTTCATAGCATTGAAAGGACCTGCAGCAGAAATATTACAGACTGTTAGCGAGGGCGAAAGAAACAGCTATGACGCAATTATGGGTGCCGATGAAAGACGTTATGGTAGCGAGCAAAGGAAGCAGATATATCAAATGGAGTTGCAGAATCGCTTCCAGAAACCAAATGAGACGTTACAAGAATTTTCTTCTGAGATTGAGAGGCTAGCTCATTTGGCAAACGCAGGAGCAACTCAAGAATTCATCGAAAGAATGAAAATTCAAAGCTTCATCAATGGAATACGAGATATTGAAACGAAGCGGGCTACCTATGCAAATCCAAAAGGAACTTTTGCTGAAACGGTATCATATGCCTTGACGCAGGAAACAGCATCTCTATTGAGCAAGCCCACCTAAAAGGCTCATCGTGTGGAAGTGGAAACGCCAGATTTACTAAGCAAAATATGGGAGGCGTTGAATGAAATGCAGAAAAAGAAAAGTAATGCTGTGAAATGCTTCAGATGTGGAAAAATAGGACATATAGCACGTCACTGCAGCAATAATTCCAGTAAGTTCAGCACTGCAGATGGGCGCAAGCGCAAGGCAGAGGGGTATGAACAAGCGCCCAAATCAACTCAGTCGTTAAACTAAAGCGGGCCAGCCAAAAGGGGCGTGGGCTGGTCCCCACAATGGAATGCCCCATAATCTCTGTCTCTCAGTTGAGACGAGTAATGTTACTATTGGTGGTTTGGTGGACGGAATGGAGCGCATGTTGACTGTGGATACGGGTGCATCTCATTCCATCATTCGATCTGACTTGGTAAAGAAGGAAGTAAGGCCATTGTATGGAGAAAAATTGCGTACGGCAACAGGCGAGGATACCCAAGTCCTAGGGGAAGTTACATGCGAAGTTGTAATTGGAAATGTTGTCGTACTACACACCTTCATAGTGGCGGAAATTGTTGATGAAGTCATAATTGGCGTGGACTTCCTAATCGGCCAAGGCATTAAGATTGACATGAAAAACAAGGTTATGAGTTACAAAAACTTGGAGGTGCCGCTAAGTTTTGGCTACGATAAGAGATACAGCAGTAAGAAAGTGTTCGTGGAAGAGAATCAGCAGATACCGCCAAAGTCCGAGGCAATTATTTGGGCAAAGATTGATGGAGATTGTGGGACAAACAAATTGTGGGTTGTTGAAGCAGAAACAGAAACTAAATCAAATTTACTTGTTGGAAAAACCCTGGCTATGACAAAACAAGATGTACGTATACCAGTAAGAGTACTTAATGAGTTCAAGTCACCAGTCACACTCTCCAAAAGTGCTATCTTGGGAAAATGCGAAGAGGTTGACATCATCATGAATTGCGAACAATCCCAAGGAGAAGTTTCTACTGGCAATACAGATCTTTCAGATGAAATAAATGCTTGGACAGAAGAACTGCAGGAGAATCACAAAAGAAAGGCGAAAGAATTACTTGCCAAGTATTCCAGCATATTTGATAAGGATGGTACAAAACCAGGCAGGACAAATATTGTGAAGCATCAGATTGACACCGGTGATGCAAGGCCAATCCGCCAGGCTCCTTGCAGCGTTCCATTAGCTAAACGTGAAATGGTGAGCCAGATTATACAAGAAATGAGTGACAGTGGGGTAATTGAACCATCAGTCAGTCAATGGAGTTCTCCGGTAGTACTTGTTAAAAAGAAAGATGGTAAGATGAGATTCTGCGTTGACTACCGGAAACTGAATGATGTAA
Source organism: Urophora cardui (assembly GCA_960531455.1). Classification (NCBI taxonomy): domain Eukaryota; kingdom Metazoa; phylum Arthropoda; class Insecta; order Diptera; family Tephritidae; genus Urophora; species Urophora cardui. The sequence continues at coordinate 96,187,288 of OY482672.1, forward strand.
CGAAAAAGGATAGTTACCCATTGCCAAGAATTGACGACACTCTGGACTCGCTATCTGGAACGGAATGGTTTTCAACACTGGACTTGAAAAGCGGCTATTGGCAAGTCGAAGTAAAAGAGGAAGACAAGGAGAAAACAGCCTTCAGTGTTGGCGATGGTCTTTGGCAATTTACGGTGATGCCATTTGGATTATGTAATGCCCCAGCTACCTTTGAGCGACTTATGGATCAGGTACTGTAAGGATTGCACTGGAAAACATGTCTTGTGTACCTGGACGATATCATTGTATTGGGAAAAAGCTTTGATGAACATCTCAAAAATTTGGAGGAAGTTTTCCGGCGCTGGTCTCAAGTTAAGTCCTAAGAAATGTTCATTATTCAAGAAAGAGGTAAAATACTTGGGACATAAAGTGACTACAATGGGCATCTGCACTGATAACGAAAAAATACAAGCAGTAAAAGATTGGCCAAGACCTCGGAATCTACATGAATTGCGAAGCTTTCTTGGGCTGTGCACATACTATCGCCGATTTGTATCATTTGCCGGCGTAGCAAATAGTCTCACGGAGCTTATGAGGAAAAACAAGACTTTTGAGTGGAGGAAGGAACAAGAAATGGCTTTCCAAACGTTAAAAGATCGGCTTTGTACTGCCCCAATGCTAGCATACCCGGTTCCAGGAGCGAGGTTTATCTTGGATACTGATGCGAGTGGTTATGCTATAGGAGGTGTTTTGTCACAAGAAATCGACGGACAGGAGAAGGTTATCGCATACTACAGCCGATCAATTGGGAAACCGGAAAGAAATTACTGTGTAACACGAAGAGAACTGTTGGCATTGGTAGAATGCATCAAACACTTCCAAAAGTACCTCTATGGTCAACGATTCCACGTCAGGACTGATCATGCAGCGTTAAAATGGCTTTTGAAATTCCGAAATCCGGAGGGTCAGTTAGCAAGGTGGATTGAGCGACTACAAAATTATGACTTTTCTATAGACTATCGTAAAGGCAGTACCCATGGAAATGCTGATGCAATGTCGCGGCGACCATGTAATCTTGAATGTAAGCATTGCTCTAAAGCTGAGGAGAAGGAAGACATCATAGATGTTCGGCTAATGACAATAACATCCACAGACGAATGGGATGCGGAACAACTAAGGAAGTGTCAGCTAGAAGATTCAGATCTGGCACGTGTAATGATTGGTTTGGAACAAAATGAACGGCCATCAAAAGAAGAGATGTCAGCAGAGAGTCCTGTTGCCAAATCATATTGGGCACAGTGGAATAGTTTGCAATTGGTAAATGGTTGCCTACATCGTGTTTGGGAGAGCGAAGATGGTCAAAGTTCTAAAACATTGATAGTTGTTCCAAGGAAAAGAATACCGGATGTGCTAAATGAACTACACAATGGTCCAAGTGGAGGTCATCTTGGAGTAACAAAGACGGTAGAGAAAATCAAGAAGAGGTTTTATTGGGTCGGATGCCGTCAGACAGTTGTTGAGTGGATTGCGAACTGCGATGTATGCATAAAGGCTAAGGGTCCCAAATCCAGGAGTCATGGGTCGATGAAACAATACAACTCAGGAGCACCATTTGAGAGAATTGCCATGGATGTAGCTGGGCCATTTCCTACTAGCAAACTTGGAAACAAATATGTTCTGGTGGTCATGGATTACTTCAGCAAATGACCGGAAGTGTACCCGATTCCAAATCAAGAAGCAGAAACTATAGCCGAAGTATTCACCAACAATTGGGTGGCGAGATATGGTGCACCTATAGAGCTACATTCTGACCAAGGAAGGAACTTCGAATCAGTAGTGTTTCAGGAGATGTGCAAGACACTGGGTATTAGGAAAACCCGAGCAACTGCGTTGCATCCACAATCAGACGGTATGGTAGAAAGATTTAACAGAACATTAGAGGAACATTTACGAAAGGTGGTGGACAAGTTCCAGAGAGATTGGGACACTCATATTCCTCTGTTCCTGATGGCATATCGATCGGCCGTACACGATACAACAGGTCAGACTCCTGCAAAAGTAATCTTTGGTAGTGATCTTCGATTACCAGCTGACTTGAAATTCGGGATAAAGGCCGATACGGGAATAAATGCCAGACAGTCTAACAACGTTCTGGAAGAAGAAATGAGAGAAATACATGAACTTGTAAGACAGCGAACAAAGACATGAGTGACAAGATGAAGGCCAGATACGACAAGGCGATGAACTCAGAAGGTTTTGTTGAGGGAGATCTAGTTTTGCTATACAACCCGCAGCGAAAGAAAGGTTTGTCCCCGAAATTGCAGTGTACTTGGGAAGGGCCATACAAAGTGATTAAACGGCTCAACGATGTTGTGTATCGCATACAAACGATTGGAAGACCGAGGAATAAAATGAAAGTGGTTCATCTGGAAAGGCTAGCAGCATTTGGAACGAGTAATGTGTCAGATCGGGACGATCAGACTTAGGTGGAGGGCAGTGTGGCGAATATAATCGGTTTCACTCACATCACTAAAATTACTGAACACATCTCTAAGGAAACTGCCAGAACTAGAAGAAGAGACCAGATAATTTCCAGTGTTGCCAGAATTTTCCAGATTGCGTTTGGCACACTATATAAAGCGGCGAGCAGGCGCTCAGCAGTCAATCGTAACTTAACCGTAGAAGCGTTAACATCAAGTGAAACAACTGTAGACTTTTTAGTCGTGAAATAAAGCGGTGTGAATTAAGAAGTAAATAAACTTTTATTTAACAATTTAGTGATACGAACCCGATAGAAATAATCTAGCTATCGACAAATACGTAACACTATTTACTTATTTTCTAATAGATGTTTATATACGTGAGCACAGTTGTCAGTGTCCGTTTTGTAGTTCAGTCCAATGTTAGTTGGTGTGTTTATAATATGTAGCATCTCCAGAGTAAATCGTTTATTGTAGTTTTGTTCTTGTTGGATAACACTTGCTCTGTCTAAATTCGGCATATGTCCAGTAGCCGTACAGTGGGCCATGAGCGCTGTTTTCTGTGTATTTGTTTGACAATATTTTGTATCTGATTTGTGTTGCGCTAGCCTTTAATTTTGATTTGGTTATGCCTACATATATTTTATCACATGGTTCGTTTTCTTTGCCATTACACGGAATTTTATATATCACGTTGCTTCTCTCAGTTTGTGGAATTTTCGATTTATTCTTATTAAATAGATTTTTTAAAGTATTTCTATGTTTATGGGCTATTCTTATTTTTTCTTTATTATAGAAACCCGATTTTATTAGACGTTCTGATAGTTTAGGTACATATGTGACTGACTTGAAAATTGTTGGTTGCTTTGTTTTATTTTGCTGACTATTTTGCTGTGCTTTATACATTAATGTTTTGATGGTTCTTTTTGGAAAATCGTTGTTTTGCAATAACAGTCTTGTTTCTCTTTTTATTTCTCCGTGGTGTCATCTGAAATTTGAAGCATACGTCGTATACAGCCCATTGCTGTATTTATAATCATAGTTTTAGGGTGTCTTGAGTGGAAGTTAAGGATTCTTCCAGACGAGGTAGGTTTCTTATACCACTTTAATTTAAGTATGTTTCCTTCTCTTGTTATAAGCGAGTCCAAATATGGCAATTTTCCGTCTTCTTCTTCGATTGTGAACTTTATGTTTTTCTCAAAGAAATTTAAAGTGTTTAGTGTATTTTGTACCTCTGTTTCTTGTACAATGGCGAACAAGTCATCTACGTATTTTGTTAATAGTCTTGGCTTTGATCCTATTTTTTCCATTGTGTTGTCTAATAATACTTCCATTACAATGTCAGCGATCACTGGTGAAGTGGGAGATCCCATAGGTAGCCCTTTCAGTTGTGTGTAAATTTTATCGTCAAACTTAAAATATCTATTCTCCTGTATACAAAATTTAACCATCTCCATGAAAGTTTGTTGCGGTATTTTTGTATGATCTTTTATTTTGGTCCATTTACTTAATATTACGTCAAGTGCCAACTGTATTGGTATGCTTGGGAAAAGTGATACCACGTCAAAGGAGATTAATCTTTCATCGTCACATATGTATTATTAATTTTTTCTTTAAATTCTATTGCATTTTTAATGTTATATTTTGAGCCCGTTGTTATGTTGTTCAATATATTTACGACGTATTTGCTTAAACTATTAGGGGATTCACAACCTGTCATATTGCGTCATAAGTCATAATATTTTGTTGTTGCATTCTAGGCTATATGTATACTAAATAAATACAACTCTGCACGATATGTTTTTGAGTCGTCGTATTTGATCAGCTGTTTTTGTTTACTTCTTCACAGGGCTTCGGAAAAGTCTTTTATAACTATTTCCGTACAATATTTTAATATGACGTATGACTTTATGACACTTTGTGAATCACCTATATATGCTGGCGATCCAATTGTTGAACAAATCGGTCTGTGGTGTTCCTTCCTTGTGTATTTTAGGGAGTCCGTAAATTCTAGGGATAATTGCCGTTGTCGAATGTAATTTAAATTTCTCTTCTTTCGAAATAAGTCCCAATTTAAAAAGTTTATCTACAATATTGTTATTTTTGGTTTGTAATTTTGAGGTTGGATAAAGTCTTTGCATTCTGTATACGTTTAAGTCTTCTAATATGTGTAACATTTTATTTTTGTAATCGCTTAATTCCATTGCCACCGTCTTGTTGCCTTTGTCGGAACTCAAAATTCTAATGTTGTTATTTTGTTTTAGGAATTTCTTAGTTTGCTCCACTGTGTCTGCTATTGCACAATCCATTTCATTATATGTGTTTGTTTTTGCATGGTTTTTTATTAGGTATGAGAATTTGGTACGCGCCTCTTCTTGTTTGTCTCTGCCATCAATCGTTTGTATTAATTCCTCTCCGTCAGCAATGTATTGGAAAAGGGGGAAATTATCTCTTTCAATGGGTAAACCAAATTTTGGGCCTTTTGCAAGTAGAGCTTTAATGTCTGGCGGGAACTCAACATTTGTTTGATTTACAAACCAATCGTCATGCTTGTTGTTGTCTTTTAATATGCTGTTTCGTTTTTTTCGTAACTTCTCATACTTTGAGTATTGCTTTTCTTTTAGTGTTGTTGTCATTTTGTTTTCTATGCTCTTCTCGCTCCTCATGAATTCTTGTGCATCATATGTGGTCAGCTGTTTCTCCAAATTTTCGGATATTTCCTTTACCCGTTGTTCTTGTCTTTTGTATGTTATGTTTGTGTTTAATTAGAAGGCTCAAAATCTTTGTGTGGTAGTAGTGTGTATATCTATGTAAAGCTTTTTTTTTATATCTGTTTTATTAGTTTTAGTGGTGTTTTGTATAAATTTAGGTATAAGTTTTGATTTCCTACATTTCAACAAAAATTTAATGCTAGACTTAAGTTTTATTAACCCATTAGTGGTTGTGTGCCAATTTGGGAACACCCAATGATATATTTTATATTTATTGTAGGTTTGCTTTGACCACTAATGGGTTAATTTTTTTGAGTTTAGTTGGTATTTGTTTATTGTTCCTTTTGCATTTTTGTAGGTGGTTTTTATCTGTCTGTATCCCATTTTTGTGGACATATTTGCGGCGTGCCTCCCGTCTTCAAATATAGTTGTTTTTGGCGACCTATAACTTTTATAATTTTTTCTTCGCTGGCTTCAGGTCAATTGAAACACAATGTTTTTTGAAATTTTAATATTCCCAATATATTTCGACCACACCACGGTGATCATCTTCAGGGGCTACAAAAACACAAGAATAACAAAAAACCATTTAATTTTCTTAAAAAACACGAAATTGGGAAAATATGTATACATACATATGTATGTGTATGAGACAAGAAAATAATAACTAATAAAATCACAAAAGTACATAAATATCACATAGATACATAAATAAGCGAAAACAATAAATTAAAAATTAAAAAATTTACACACATTTATCTTTACTAAGGAAAACCCCAACAGCTCAGCAGGACCATCGGTAGCCGCAGTGCTTAGCGTTTCGCTAATATTCGACTACTGATGGTTGGAGCGTAGGTTAAAAGCCTGGTGTGCTCCCGAGAAGATGTCTGATTATGAAGAAAGTGGTTTTTCTTCGAAATAGCTATCACATCTACCATCGCTGTATGAGCTAATTGGATTTTTCCGCTTATTCCAAAGTATAAAAATTAAAACTAAAAATAATAATTTCGTGCTAGACACTAACATACCTCATAATGTTAAATTATAAATTGTGCTGTTGTACATACAACTACTGTACACAGCGCCCGCTGTCCGTCAGCTGCCTACCATTAGAGCCTATACACACTTGCGACTCAATCGATTTGGTCGAATTGGACTGTTGTATTTACACTACTCCAACTATTTAGTCGAATCGGTGGCAGCTATTCACACTTGAGACTAAATAGTCGTGCGATTGACAATGACATAGTGTTGCCAATGTTCACATTTTACTCAGCAAATTTTACATTAGTGGTCTTCATATAAAGTGATGAAGTATTAAATTGTTAAAGTTTATCTGCATTCTTACATGAAAGCACCTTCTTGTCAGCTGTCAACTTGATTAATAAATAAAAAACAATAAAATAAACAAAAAGTGCATACATTGTTTGGCTTTGTTTCTTATTAAACTAGCAACTAGCTGTCAAGTAAATGAAAAGAGAAAAACGGAAGGAATTACGCTCATAAAGGCGAAACGAACAGAAGTACAAGAAACGGAAAAATAGTAAAAATCAGCCATTAATAACACTGGATCACAAAATGAAATTTGTTGTCTGTACTTTGGACGTGACTACCCTATATATATGTAAAATCGGTCGCTGATTCCGAAAATCGGGTTCATTTTTAATTCTATGGGAAGGTTTTTGAGATATCGGCAATTTACCGTTATTTGGCCAATGGCTTCACTTAATCCTGAATGTCTCTTTAACGCAGTGAGCTATCTTCCTTGAAAAAGTTATAGGCGATCAAGTAAATACAGGCACGTCGCGCAATGCCTCTGCACGGGTATATTCTATGCATGTTATACCCGTAAATGGGCTTTTATCTACTGCGCTGCCAATGTGCTGCTACTGCAGATTGGTATAACATGCATAGAATATACCCGTGCAGTGGCATTGTGCGACGTGCCTGTATTTACTTGATCGCCTATAACTTTTCCATTTTACCATGGATTTTCTTCGTTGATAGCTTATTTTTTTGGTAATGGAACGGAGCTTCACACAAAGGAGTAAAACCGAAGGTGAAAACATTGGTTTTAAAGATATTGCCTGACAAAGTCAATTTTTTCTTCAAAAAATCGTAAAAAATCGAAAAAATTCAAATTTAATCGTCAATATTTCGAAAACTATAAGAGTTAGATAAAAATGTTATAGGAGCCATAAAAAGGAAATTTAATTTTCTTTCGTTTGGTGTTACCTCAAGGAAGATAGCTTACTGCGATAAAGAGACATTCAGGATTAAGTGAAGCCATTGGCCAAATAACGGTAAATTGCCGATATCTCAAAAACCTTCCCATAGAATTAAAAATGAACCCGATTTTCGGAATCAGCGACCGATTTTACATATATATAGGATGGTCGCGTTCAGAATATTTTTTGGCTGTAGAGCAGTGTAATTTTCATGAAATTTCATTTTCATTATTTCTATTTTAAAATGCGATTAATGACATTTGAAGAGAACAACAATATCAAGAAACATATGAAAACGGAAGTAAATATCCTTAGTTAGATAATTCTTGTCTATAACTACACCATTTCCAGATGGATTTTAGAAAGCGTCAACTGGATTTTAGAAATGTCGATTTGATTTTAGAAAAGGGAAATTGGACTTTAGAAACTGTAAATTGGATTTTCGAAAATTTATATAATTATTAATTTATACTTTCATACGCAATAAAGAATTTCTATTCGAAAAATTCTGTGTAAAATTTATTATAAACGCACATTCTGAAATCCAATTCACGCTTTCAAAAATCCAATTTTGTTTTCTAAAATCCTTTTAACGCTTTCTAACATCCAATTGACATTTCTAAAATCCAATTTCCCCTTTCTAAAATCCAATTGACATTTCTAAAATCCAATTTCCCCTTTCTAAAATCCAGTTAACGCTTTCTAAAATCCATCTGGAAATGGTGTAGTTAATAAGAAACGAACCTTTTGTTTTGAAAATATTAATTGAAATATTCAATCTCTACAATTTACCAAAAGTGAAATAAAAGTAGTTCTGTCAGCATGGCAACTCTTTCCACTACGAATACCACTGTTGTTGTTGTAGTCGTTCGACTAAATTGTCTCAAGTGTGAATACGTAGAAGGGCGCCTTGCTGATCAAGCAGTTGTACAACTGTTTCAGTTGGAATGAAATTGGGCTGCAAATCCAACTGTTTCAGTTGTACAACTAATTGAATGTAGTGTGAATGCTTCCATACATTCCCATGCAAATCAACATTCGACTAAATCGATTGAGTCGCAAGTGTGTATAGGCTCTTATTCAACACTTGCATAGCAGATGTACGAAAATCGTACACTAAGTGAGGTTAGATTGAATAGAGCAATGGCATATATAAGTGAAAAATCCAACAGCTCAGCAGGACCATCGGTAGCCGCAGTGCTTAGCGTTTCGCTAATATTCGACTACTGATGGTTGGAGCGTAGGTTCAAAGCCGGGTGTGCTCCCGAGAAGATGTCTGATGATGAAGAAAGTGGTTTTTCTTCGAAATAGCTATCACATCTACCATTGCGTATGAGCTAATTGGATTTTTCCGCTTATTCCAAAGTATAAAAATTAAAACATTTTAGGCCATATCTCTGTCAAATATAAAGATAATTCATTGAAATGTGGCATGAGTACCATAATAGACCGGAAACATAAAACATAAAAATTTTGGAATACGGGCGTGGCACCGCCCCTTGGGCATTTTTAACGTGACATCTTTGTAACTAGAAGTCATAAAGGAATGAAATTTTGCACTAACAATAATATTGATATGCTTAGTTGGATGATTGATAAATATTTTGAAAATGGGGGTGGCTACGCCCACTTTATGCGGCACTCGCTTTATATAATTTACTCCGTGTTTCCATCACACGCTAACGAACACTGAATGCATACAGCTGAGTATCTAACGTTCGATTCCACTCGAACTTAGGCTTACTTACATGTTTGCATTTATTTCCAATTTTAGTTTGTTGCAAAAAATGTGTTTCAATTCTTTGCATTGGAATATAGGTGTTAACCTGACTATGGAAGGTCCGCGTTGATCCCTTTTATTCGTAAGGGTTTATAATTGCAAACCACCTACTAATGGCCCGGATGGCTTCACGTAAGTAAGCAGAAGATCATTTTGGGGAATTGAACGCCACCGAATCAGTTATCCCACACCAGTGAAAAAAATGGAATTGAACCACTATAACTTTAGCGGCTACAGGCGCGTTAGCGCTCGCATCCGTACCTGCGGATTCTAATGATCCTAATCTTCTTATTAACCTTTTGACCAATGTCTTATACATTCTTTACATCCACTTTGTTAAACTTTTTTCTTTTGTGGGAATGGTTGCATTTCTATTCTTGGCAACGGCTTCTTTTTTATAAAGTGCCTTTTGCTTGCCCTTTATTTGTTTGTTGGCAATAAATAATTCATCGCCACTATTAAAGTACCGAGTGGGCGGGCGAGTTTTATCCTTTCTCGCATTTCTACTCTCCTGCTCAGTAAATAGCAGGGCCTTGATATTTTCGTACGTTTGATCCCTAAACTCTCTTAGGTCTTGGTAGTTCATCCTAGCCGGTTTTCTTCTTGCGTGGGGGTGCTCAATAATATTTGAACATGAAAATATTCGATTCGTACAACTAGTACTAAAATATACCTAGTTGCGAAATTAAAGAGTACGATATATGAAATCTCAAAAAGGTCAAAATAAAAATATTAGTAAAAAACAGTGATTTTAAATATTTTTTGACATACTGAGCACCCGGCGCTTTTATTTAATACTTATATTTTTGTTCATCATTTTGTTTCTAATTAAATTATTTCTCAATTTTTAGTACGATTTTTAAGATTAAAGTGTGTTTTTTTAAGCTATTATTTATTTCTAAATTCACTTTTAGATTGGATTGCAGCAATTGAGAAAATGCCATTTCGACATTCTTCAAATTATCATCAACATCCTTACCAAACACAATATCTTCTATGTAGACGTAACAGATTTTGCCGATATATTGTTTCAATACGTCGCACTATGGCGCCTTTTGGCTTATTTTGTTGCAAAAATCATAACTTTTGAACCAATAGAGATATTTCAAAGACTTAAAGTATCTGAAAGCTAATTATTTGAACTTTTTGTGGTAGAAAATTCATAGGCACACAATAACAGGGTGCCTCAAAATAATTCGTCAAAATTTAAAATTTTTATATGCAAAAACAAGAATTTGTAAGTACAAACTTAATGAAAAAAATAATGAAATTTGGTTTATAAAGTTTCGTTTGAGCGTTAGACCAAATAAGTCAACTATTTTGGAAAAGGGATGCTCTCATTGTTTGTTTACATTTGACGGAAACACGGTGTATTTTATATAATGCGGATACCGCTTAAGGTGGGCGTAGCCACACCCATTTTCAAAATTAGTATTAATTATCCAACTAAGCATATTCTTTCCAAATTTCATTCCTTTATGATTTAGTTACAAAGATTTCACGTCACAAATTTCACAAGGCCATTTTAGAAATGTTTTTGTAAAAAAGTAGGCATAGTTATAAACCGATTTCGCTAAATTTTTTAACGTATATTAGTACAAGTAATAAAAGTTAAAACACTAAGTTTCGTCATAACATATCAATTATAATAATTATTTTTCCTAATAACTTTTTGGTTGCTTGTTTTTCCGACAGGGTAAGAATATGATGTATTGTGGAACGATTTTCCGTCATCCCTTGTCAAGTTTGGTTTGGAGACAAACCGGTTTCGGCTAATATGCGCCATCTTCAGTGTCTTCTTTCGTTCTGAGTTATTTTGTATTTATAGTAACTAACTTCCGTCGTTTTGTTCAGGTACTTCGTGTTCATGTGATGTGTTCGTGCATTCGGGTGACGTGTGTGTGTGTGTATCTGTGTTGTGTTTTTAGGTATGCAAATCTATTTTTTGTCATATTTTCATTATTGTACCCTCATTAACCAGGTAGGTAAAAGTCCGTTATTGTCCGTTTGTGTGTTGTTTTGTTTATGTCGGTTTTAGGTCTTCTGTCCTCTTTCGGGTATAGTAGCTTAAGCGGTTCAAATAATGTATCCGATGCGGTGTTTATTTGTTCATTTATTATTTTACCTACGAATGTTTTTTGTTTGTATATCTCCATATTTTCTAATATGTTAAGTCGTTTTCCTTTATGCTGTATGTGGAGAATTTTAGCTGTTTTTCCTATTTTCATGGGTGTACACTTGTTTTCTGCCATGTGGTTGGCGAAATTTGATTCCACTGTCGTTGATGATTTTCTTATTTTCTTATATGATAAGACTGCCCATTTCTTCTCTACGTTTCTTTGGTTTCTGATTTTCTTGAATTTGTGTTTTTTTGTATTTTCTTCACTAAATTTTTTTGATATCCGTTGTTCTCTGCGATTGTGTATATCGTGCTGAGTTCCTTGTTGTAAGCTTCTTTTTCTAACGGGGTTCGTTCAAGTCGTGTTAATAAATGTCTGAAAGCGGCGTTCTTGTGCTGTTGAGGATGGTTAGATTTATTGTGTATTATTGTATCTGTTGCTGTGGGTTTTCTGTATATTTCGTAAGTAAATTTGTTAGTTTCTTTGTTTATTTTAATTGTTAGGTCCAGGTAGTTGATTTTTCCATTTTTCTCTGTGTCCATAGTGAATTTTATATTTTTGTGTGGGCTGTTGAGGTGTTCCAAAATTTGTTCTTCTTTATTTCCCGATATTAGGCAGATGATGTCATCTACATACCTGGCATAAAAATTGACTCCCAAATTTGCCGTCAGTTCTTCCATGTAAATTTCCTCCAAATGTTGCATAAATACTTCCATAAGGATAGCTGATGTGGGGCTACCCATGCCTAGTCCGTGAGTTTGTCTGTATATTTTATTGTCAAATTTAAAATAATTCTGGTCCAGGGTTATTCTCAGCGTATTTACTATCACTGTTGCAATGTCTTTGTTCGTTTTCTCTGTCAGTATTTTAGTTAGAGTTTTTAGTGTTTCTGTCGTTGGTATCGAAGGGTATAGATCCTTCACGTCAAATGATACCAGTTCTGAGTCCTTGGGTACGTTCAGGTTGTTCAGTTTGTTGACTAGTTCCGTTGTGTTTTTGATTGTGTATTTATTGGATAGGTCTAGTTTCTCGGTTAGTAGCTTGTTTAGGTGTTTTGATAGTCTATATCCTGGTGCCGACTTATGGTTTACTATTGGTCGCATAGGTGTTCCTGCTTTGTGGATTTTAGGTAGTGCGATCAGTGACGGGGCCGATGGATTCATTGCCGTGAGAGTATTGAGTATTTATTTATTTTCGTTAAAGTTTATACAAATTTACAATAAACCATTACCCGCGAAGCTGATACCGCTTGTCTGCAGGTTTACAGCTTAAAAAAAAATGTATATATATATATATGTATGTAAGCAATAATATTTCGAATTTTACATCAGTAATTACTACAACAAACTCTTAATATGATTTCCTATTATTTGTTTTCTCTTTTGCGTATTTGGTAGATTGGTAAGATCTACAGGCAGCTCATTGAAAAGTGATGGCAGTACAACTGATAGCGTATGCTTAGTATAATTATTTAGGAGCTTAGGAATGATGAGTCTATTATCTAGGCGCCTTCTTGTATCATGGCTATGAGAAATCGGTATCCTAAGTGATGTGTCATCATAAAACTCAGTAATAATTGTATACTTGTATATTGATTTAATATCAAGTAGTTTTGACTCCTTATTTAAATTGATGTTCGCCGTGGGTAGTCTTTGTTTTTTAAAAAGTATTTTAAGATTATGACCATTAGCAGTACCAGATTCCAGCACAAAAAAATACACCAAGCCACATGGCTGTCTCCCGATCGAAAAACGCGAAATCAAATTGATCACGTCATGATCGACGGCAGACACAGCTCCAGCATCCTAGATGTGCGCACAATCCGCGGTCCCAATGTCGACTCCGACCACTATCTTGTAGCAGCCAAGGTACGCACCCGCCTCTGTGCAGCAAAGAATGTGCCAACAGGACAGCAAGGAAAGTTTGAAGTCGAAAGGTTGCACATGACGCAGACAGCCAATGAATACACCACTCGGCTCTCACTCCTGCTCTCTGAGAGCAACCCTTCACCAAACGATGTATCTGAGGAATGGGAACACATCGCTCGTTCACTTCGTATCGCCGCTGAGGAATCTATAGGATACAAGCGAGCCCACAAAAATACCTGGTACGACAAGGAATGTCGCGATGCCTCGGAAAGAAAGAACGCCGCCTACAGGGCTACATTGTGTGCGGGCGCAACGCGAAGCGTATGGGAGCGTTATCGAACGGCGAAGAAGGAAGAGAGGCGCCTTTTTCGAAAGAAGAAAAGGGAGGCTGAAAGGCGCGAGTGTGAAGAGCTTGAGATGCTGGCGGGTAGGAACGATGCTCGAAAATTCTATCAAAAAATCAGGCGGATGACTGAAGGTTTCAAGACCGGGGCAAATTCCTGCCGGAATGATAACGGTGATCTGGTAACTGATGTCCAGAGCATACTTAAGTTGTGGAGGGATCACTTCTCCTTGCTAGATAATGGCAACAGTGAAAGTGCGGAAGGAGAAGATGTACGACCCGAATCCCCAATAGCAGATGATGGTAGGCATGTTCCACCACCTGATCATGACGAAGTGCGAATAGCAGTAGCTAGGCTTAAGAATAACAAGGCCCCGGGTGCTGACGGCTTGACAGCCGAGCTATTCAAACATGGTGGCGAAGAGTTGATAAGGAGCATGCATCAACTCCTATGCAGAATATGGTCGGACGAGCGCATGCCCGACGATTGGAACTTAAGTGTGCTCTGACCAATCCACAAAAAAGGAGACTCCACAGTACGCGCCAATTATCGTGGGATAAGCCTCCTGAATACCGCATATAAGGTCTTAGCAAGTGTATTGTGCGAAAGACTGAAACCTATCGTCAACCATCTGATTGGACCTTATCAGTGTGGCTTCAGACCTGGTAAATCTACCATCGACCAGATCTTCACAATACGACAAATACTGGAAAAAACCCATGAAAAAGGAACCGACACACACCATCTCTTTGTCGATATCGACATCATTGGCACGAACACTCGCGCCGTATGTTCTGCCTTGTCCAAGCTGGATAAAGAGGCTAAGAAAATGGGTTTGGCGGTCAACGAGGACAAGACGAAGTACCTCCTGTCATCACACAAAGAAACAGCACGCCTTGGCAGCCACGTCAATGTTGTTTGTAGCTACAAATTCGAAACTGTTAAGGACTTCGTCTATCTGGGAACCAGCAAGAATGATGTCAGCACGGAGATCCAACGAAGAATCACGCTTGCCAATAAATGCTACTTCGGTATGTAATTTTATTTCATATTCGTTCATTATGTTATTCATTTTCATTATTTACATATGTATTTTTGCCGTTGGAATGGAATGGAATTCCAAGCAGCTGATTGTATAGTATTAAAAGTTCGTACGGCCTGACAGGACAGGCTTATCGATGACACAATCGTGTGTTGCATTAGGAAGTGCTGTTGCAGTTTCGTATTGGAAGGAATTCCAATAAGCTGCGTGTACGAACTTAGGAATTTTTACGGCCTAATGGGATAGGCTCGTCCGGAACACAATCATATATATGTTATACATGTGTATTAATAAATTCTGTTGTAGCTTTCTGAATGGAAGGAATTTCAGTAAGCTGCTTTTTATAATTTATTATTATTATTATTATTATTATTATTATTATTATTATTATTATTATTATTATTATTATTATTATTATTATTCAGCGACGTTTATCATTATCTAAAGTTACTCTCGAGATATTGGTCTAACAGAATATGACCTTATGCACAATTAAGTTTTACATCCTTTCTCTTTAACCGCCGAGGATAGCTTTGCTTTAGGAGACTTTTTGCTAATGAATTAGGATGGTTGGCTAATCTTTTCGCATAATTTGCTTGCATTTTCTCTATCTCTTCGGCCACCGTATTTATCTTTAGGTTACTATGAATAATTGAATTTTTTACATACCAAGGCGCTTTGCATATTGTTCTTAATATCTTGGACTGTAGCCTTTGGATTCTTTCTACGCTAGATTTCGATGCTGAGCCCCATAGTTGAATTCCATACATCCAAATTGGTTTTAAAACCATATTAAATATTAATATCTTATTATCTAAGCCCAGTCTAGAACTTGGACCAATTAACCATTGCAGCTGGCTTATTTTCAACTTAGATTGCACAATCTTTTTGTCAATGTGATTTTTCCAAGTCATTCTTCTATCCAGTGTGACTCCAAGGTACGTAACGAAGTCTTTCTGAGTTATTATTTTCCCATTTATTGAGACTGGTGGACATGTGTCTTTCTTCAGGCTAAAAGTTACTTGTACACATTTAGATTCGTTGACCTTAATTCTCCACGTAGTAAGCCATTCCTCTAAAGTTTTTATATGTCTCTGCAATTGGATAGTAGCAGTTATGGGATTTGCGTGCACACTTAGTATAGCCGTATCATCTGCGAAGGTCGACATGACAAGTCTCGCGTTGGCAGATCGCTTGTGTAAATTAAGTATAATACAGGCCCTAGAACACTACCTTGTGGAACTCCAGCAGAAATTGGATGACTTTCGGTTGTAAAACTTTTGTGCCTTACCCGAAATTTTCTACCTGTTAAAAAGCTTTCTAGGATCCCGCACAGATTATATGGAAGTGTTTGTTTTATTTTATAGAAGAGCCCTTCTAGCCATACTTTATCGAAGGCTTGTGCCACATCTATAGCCATCGGTAGCCGCAGTGCTTAGCGTTTCGCTAATATTCGACTACTGATGGTTGGAGCGTAGGTTCAAAGCCGGGTGTGCTCCCGAGAAGATGTCTGATGATGAAGAAAGTGGTTTTTCTTCGAAATAGCTATCACATCTACCATTGCGTATGAGCTAATTGGATTTTTCCGCTTATTCCAAAGTATAAAAATTAAAACATTTTAGGCCATATCTCTGTCAAATATAAAGATAATTCATTGAAATTTTGTGGCATGAGTACCATAATAGACCGGAAACATAAAACATAAAAATTTTGGAATACGGGCGTGGCACCGCCCCTTGGGCATTTTTAACGTGACATCTTTGTAACTAGAAGTCATAAAGGAATGAAATTTTGCACTAACAATAATATTGATATGCTTAGTTGGATGATTGATAAATATTTTGAAAATGGGGGTGGCTACGCCCACTTTATGCGGCACTCGCTTTATATAATTTACTCCATGTTTCCATCACACGCTAACGAACACTGAATGCATACAGCTGAGTATCTAACGTTCGATTCCACTCGAACTTAGGCTTACTTACATGTTTGCATTTATTTCCAATTTTAGTTTGTTGCAAAAAATGTGTTTCAATTCTTTGCATTGGAATATAGGTGTTAACCTGACTATGGAAGGTCCGCGTTGATCCCTTTTATTCGTAAGGGTTTATAATTGCAAACCACCTACTAATGGCCCGGATGGCTTCACGTAAGTAAGCAGAAGATCATTTTGGGGAATTGAACGCCACCGAATCAGTTATCCCACACCAGTGAAAAAAATGGAATTGAACCACTATAACTTTAGCGGCTACAGGCGCGTTAGCGCTCGCATCCGTACCTGCGGATTCTAATGATCCTAATCTTCTTATTAACCTTTTGACCAATGTCTTATACATTCTTTACATCCACTTTGTTAAACTTTTTTCTTTTGTGGGAATGGTTGCATTTCTATTCTTGGCAACGGCTTCTTTTTTATAAAGTGCCTTTTGCTTGCCCTTTATTTGTTTGTTGGCAATAAATAATTCATCGCCACTATTAAAGTACCGAGTGGGCGGGCGAGTTTTATCCTTTCTCGCATTTCTACTCTCCTGCTCAGTAAATAGCAGGGCCTTGATATTTTCGTACGTTTGATCCCTAAACTCTCTTAGGTCTTGGTAGTTCATCCTAGCCGGTTTTCTTCTTGCGTGGGGGTGCTCAATAATATTTGAACATGAAAATATTCGATTCGTACAACTAGTACTAAAATATACCTAGTTGCGAAATTAAAGAGTACGATATATGAAATCTTAAAAAGGTCAAAATAAAAATATTAGTAAAAAACAGTGATTTTAAATATTTTTTGACATACTGAGCACCCGGCGCTTTTATTTAATACTTATATTTTTGTTCATCATTTTGTTTCTAATTAAATTATTTCTCAATTTTTAGTACGATTTTTAAGATTAAAGTGTGTTTTTTTAAGCTATTATTTATTTCTAAATTCACTTTTAGATTGGATTGCAGCAATTGAGAAAATGCCATTTCGACATTCTTCAAATTATCATCAACATCCTTACCAAACACAATATCTTCTATGTAGACGTAACAGATTTTGCCGATATATTGTTTCAATACGTCGCACTATGGCGCCTTTTGGCTTATTTTGTTGCAAAAATCATAACTTTTGAACCAATAGAGATATTTCAAAGACTTAAAGTATCTGAAAGCTAATTATTTGAACTTTTTGTGGTAGAAAATTCATAGGCACACAATAACAGGGTGCCTCAAAATAATTCGTCAAAATTTAAAATTTTTATATGCAAAAACAAGAATTTGTAAGTACAAACTTAATGAAAAAAATAATGAAATTTGGTTTATAAAGTTTCGTTTGAGCGTTAGACCAAATAAGTCAACTATTTTGGAAAAGGGATGCTCTCATTGTTTGTTTACATTTGACGGAAACACGGTGTATTTTATATAATGCGGATACCGCTTAAGGTGGGCGTAGCCACACCCATTTTCAAAATTAGTATTAATTATCCAACTAAGCATATTCTTTCCAAATTTCATTCCTTTATGATTTAGTTACAAAGATTTCACGTCACAAATTTCACAAGGCCATTTTAGAAATGTTTTTGTAAAAAAGTAGGCATAGTTATAAACCGATTTCGCTAAATTTTTTAACGTATATTAGTACAAGTAATAAAAGTTAAAACACTAAGTTTCGTCATAACATATCAATTATAATAATTATTTTTCCTAATAACTTTTTGGTTGCTTGTTTTTCCGACAGGGTAGGAATATGATGTATTGTGGAACGATTTTCCGTCATCCCTTGTCAAGTTTGGTTTGGAGACAAACCGGTTTCGGCTAATATGCGCCATCTTCAGTGTCTTCTTTCGTTCTGAGTTATTTTGTATTTATAGTAACTAACTTCCGTCGTTTTGTTCAGGTACTTCGTGTTCATGTGATGTGTTCGTGCATTCGGGTGACGTGTGTGTGTGTGTGTCTGTGTTGTGTTTTTAGGTATGCAAATCTATTTTTTGTCATATTTTCATTATTGTACCCTCATTAACCAGGTAGGTAAAAGTCCGTTATTGTCCGTTTGTGTGTTGTTTTGTTTATGTCGGTTTTAGGTCTTCTGTCCTCTTTCGGGTATAGTAGCTTAAGCGGTTCAAATAATGTATCCGATGCGGTGTTTATTTGTTCATTTATTATTTTACCTACGAATGTTTTTTGTTTGTATATCTCCATATTTTCTAATATGTTAAGTCGTTTTCCTTTATGCTGTATGTGGAGAATTTTAGCTGTTTTTCCTATTTTCATGGGTGTACACTTGTTTTCTGCCATGTGGTTGGCGAAATTTGATTCCACTGTCGTTGATGATTTTCTTATATGATAAGACTGCCCATTTCTTCTCTACGTTTCTTTGGTTTCTGATTTTCTTGAATTTGTGTTTTTTTGTATTTTCTTCACTAAATTTTTTTGATATCCGTTGTTCTCTGCGATTGTGTATATCGTGCTGAGTTCCTTGTTGTAAGCTTCTTTTTCTAACGGGGTTCGTTCAAGTCGTGTTAATAAATGTCTGAAAGCGGCGTTCTTGTGCTGTTGAGGATGGTTAGATTTATTGTGTATTATTGTATCTGTTGCTGTGGGTTTTCTGTATATTTCGTAAGTAAATTTGTTAGTTTCTTTGTTTATTTTAATTGTTAGGTCCAGGTAGTTGATTTTTCCATTTTTCTCTGTGTCCATAGTGAATTTTATATTTTTGTGTGGGCTGTTGAGGTGTTCCAAAATTTGTTCTTCTTTATTTCCCGATATTAGGCAGATGATGTCATCTACATACCTGGCATAAAAATTGACTCCCAAATTTGCCGTCAGTTCTTCCATGTAAATTTCCTCCAAATGTTGCATAAATACTTCCATAAGGATAGCTGATGTGGGGCTACCCATGCCTAGTCCGTGAGTTTGTCTGTATATTTTATTGTCAAATTTAAAATAATTCTGGTCCAGGGTTATTCTCAGCGTATTTACTATCACTGTTGCAATGTCTTTGTTCGTTTTCTCTGTCAGTATTTTAGTTAGAGTTTTTAGTGTTTCTGTCGTTGGTATCGAAGGGTATAGATCCTTCACGTCAAATGATACCAGTTCTGAGTCCTTGGGTACGTTCAGGTTGTTCAGTTTGTTGACTAGTTCCGTTGTGTTTTTGATTGTGTATTTATTGGATAGGTCTAGTTTCTCGGTTAGTAGCTTGTTTAGGTGTTTTGATAGTCTATATCCTGGTGCCGACTTATGGTTTACTATTGGTCGCATAGGTGTTCCTGCTTTGTGGATTTTAGGTAGTGCGATCAGTGACGGGGCCGATGGATTCATTGCCGTGAGAGTATTGAGTATTTATTTATTTTCGTTAAAGTTTATACAAATTTACAATAAACCATTACCCGCGAAGCTGATACCGCTTGTCTGCAGGTTTACAGCTTAAAAAAAAATGTATATATATATATATGTATGTAAGCAATAATATTTCGAATTTTACATCAGTAATTACTACAACAAACTCTTAATATGATTTCCTATTATTTGTTTTCTCTTTTGCGTATTTGGTAGATTGGTAAGATCTACAGGCAGCTCATTGAAAAGTGATGGCAGTACAACTGATAGCGTATGCTTAGTATAATTATTTAGGAGCTTAGGAATGATGAGTCTATTATCTAGGCGCCTTCTTGTATCATGGCTATGAGAAATCGGTATCCTAAGTGATGTGTCATCATAAAACTCAGTAATAATTGTATACTTGTATATTGATTTAATATCAAGTAGTTTTGACTCCTTATTTAAATTGATGTTCGCCGTGGGTAGTCTTTGTTTTTTAAAAAGTATTTTAAGATTATGACCATTAGCAGTACCAGATTCCAGCACAAAAAAATACACCAAGCCACATGGCTGTCTCCCGATCGAAAAACGCGAAATCAAATTGATCACGTCATGATCGACGGCAGACACAGCTCCAGCATCCTAGATGTGCGCACAATCCGCGGTCCCAATGTCGACTCCGACCACTATCTTGTAGCAGCCAAGGTACGCACCCGCCTCTGTGCAGCAAAGAATGTGCCAACAGGACAGCAAGGAAAGTTTGAAGTCGAAAGGTTGCACATGACGCAGACAGCCAATGAATACACCACTCGGCTCTCACTCCTGCTCTCTGAGAGCAACCCTTCACCAAACGATGTATCTGAGGAATGGGAACACATCGCTCGTTCACTTCGTATCGCCGCTGAGGAATCTATAGGATACAAGCGAGCCCACAAAAATACCTGGTACGACAAGGAATGTCGCGATGCCTCGGAAAGAAAGAACGCCGCCTACAGGGCTACATTGTGTGCGGGCGCAACGCGAAGCGTATGGGAGCGTTATCGAACGGCGAAGAAGGAAGAGAGGCGCCTTTTTCGAAAGAAGAAAAGGGAGGCTGAAAGGCGCGAGTGTGAAGAGCTTGAGATGCTGGCGGGTAGGAACGATGCTCGAAAATTCTATCAAAAAATCAGGCGGATGACTGAAGGTTTCAAGACCGGGGCAAATTCCTGCCGGAATGATAACGGTGATCTGGTAACTGATGTCCAGAGCATACTTAAGTTGTGGAGGGATCACTTCTCCTTGCTAGATAATGGCAACAGTGAAAGTGCGGAAGGAGAAGATGTACGACCCGAATCCCCAATAGCAGATGATGGTAGGCATGTTCCACCACCTGATCATGACGAAGTGCGAATAGCAGTAGCTAGGCTTAAGAATAACAAGGCCCCGGGTGCTGACGGCTTGACAGCCGAGCTATTCAAACATGGTGGCGAAGAGTTGATAAGGAGCATGCATCAACTCCTATGCAGAATATGGTCGGACGAGCGCATGCCCGACGATTGGAACTTAAGTGTGCTCTGACCAATCCACAAAAAAGGAGACTCCACAGTACGCGCCAATTATCGTGGGATAAGCCTCCTGAATACCGCATATAAGGTCTTAGCAAGTGTATTGTGCGAAAGACTGAAACCTATCGTCAACCATCTGATTGGACCTTATCAGTGTGGCTTCAGACCTGGTAAATCTACCATCGACCAGATCTTCACAATACGACAAATACTGGAAAAAACCCATGAAAAAGGAACCGACACACACCATCTCTTTGTCGATATCGACATCATTGGCACGAACACTCGCGCCGTATGTTCTGCCTTGTCCAAGCTGGATAAAGAGGCTAAGAAAATGGGTTTGGCGGTCAACGAGGACAAGACGAAGTACCTCCTGTCATCACACAAAGAAACAGCACGCCTTGGCAGCCACGTCAATGTTGTTTGTAGCTACAAATTCGAAACTGTTAAGGACTTCGTCTATCTGGGAACCAGCAAGAATGATGTCAGCACGGAGATCCAACGAAGAATCACGCTTGCCAATAAATGCTACTTCGGTATGTAATTTTATTTCATATTCGTTCATTATGTTATTCATTTTCATTATTTACATATGTATTTTTGCCGTTGGAATGGAATGGAATTCCAAGCAGCTGATTGTATAGTATTAAAAGTTCGTACGGCCTGACAGGACAGGCTTATCGATGACACAATCGTGTGTTGCATTAGGAAGTGCTGTTGCAGTTTCGTATTGGAAGGAATTCCAATAAGCTGCGTGTACGAACTTAGGAATTTTTACGGCCTAATGGGATAGGCTCGTCCGGAACACAATCATATATATGTTATACATGTGTATTAATAAATTCTGTTGTAGCTTTCTGAATGGAAGGAATTTCAGTAAGCTGCTTTTTATAATTTATTATTATTATTATTATTATTATTATTATTATTATTATTATTATTATTATTATTATTATTATTATTATTATTATTATTATTATTATTCAGCGACGTTTATCATTATCTAAAGTTACTCTCGAGATATTGGTCTAACAGAATATGACCTTATGCACAATTAAGTTTTACATCCTTTCTCTTTAACCGCCGAGGATAGCTTTGCTTTAGGAGACTTTTTGCTAATGAATTAGGATGGTTGGCTAATCTTTTCGCATAATTTGCTTGCATTTTCTCTATCTCTTCGGCCACCGTATTTATCTTTAGGTTACTATGAATAATTGAATTTTTTACATACCAAGGCGCTTTGCATATTGTTCTTAATATCTTGGACTGTAGCCTTTGGATTCTTTCTACGCTAGATTTCGATGCTGAGCCCCATAGTTGAATTCCATACATCCAAATTGGTTTTAAAACCATATTAAATATTAATATCTTATTATCTAAGCCCAGTCTAGAACTTGGACCAATTAACCATTGCAGCTGGCTTATTTTCAACTTAGATTGCACAATCTTTTTGTCAATGTGATTTTTCCAAGTCATTCTTCTATCCAGTGTGACTCCAAGGTACGTAACGAAGTCTTTCTGAGTTATTATTTTCCCATTTATTGAGACTGGTGGACATGTGTCTTTCTTCAGGCTAAAAGTTACTTGTACACATTTAGATTCGTTGACCTTAATTCTCCACGTAGTAAGCCATTCCTCTAAAGTTTTTATATGTCTCTGCAATTGGATAGTAGCAGTTATGGGATTTGCGTGCACACTTAGTATAGCCGTATCATCTGCGAAGGTCGACATGACAAGTCTCGCGTTGGCAGATCGCTTGTGTAAATTAAGTATAATACAGGCCCTAGAACACTACCTTGTGGAACTCCAGCAGAAATTGGATGACTTTCGGTTGTAAAACTTTTGTGCCTTACCCGAAATTTTCTACCTGTTAAAAAGCTTTCTAGGATCCCGCACAGATTATATGGAAGTGTTTGTTTTATTTTATAGAAGAGCCCTTCTAGCCATACTTTATCGAAGGCTTGTGCCACATCTATAGCCATCGGTAGCCGCAGTGCTTAGCGTTTCGCTAATATTCGACTACTGATGGTTGGAGCGTAGGTTCAAAGCCGGGTGTGCTCCCGAGAAGATGTCTGATGATGAAGAAAGTGGTTTTTCTTCGAAATAGCTATCACATCTACCATTGCGTATGAGCTAATTGGATTTTTCCGCTTATTCCAAAGTATAAAAATTAAAACATTTTAGGCCATATCTCTGTCAAATATAAAGATAATTCATTGAAATTTTGTGGCATGAGTACCATAATAGACCGGAAACATAAAACATAAAAATTTTGGAATACGGGCGTGGCACCGCCCCTTGGGCATTTTTAACGTGACATCTTTGTAACTAGAAGTCATAAAGGAATGAAATTTTGCACTAACAATAATATTGATATGCTTAGTTGGATGATTGATAAATATTTTGAAAATGGGGGTGGCTACGCCCACTTTATGCGGCACTCGCTTTATATAATTTACTCCGTGTTTCCATCACACGCTAACGAACACTGAATGCATACAGCTGAGTATCTAACGTTCGATTCCACTCGAACTTAGGCTTACTTACATGTTTGCATTTATTTCCAATTTTAGTTTGTTGCAAAAAATGTGTTTCAATTCTTTGCATTGGAATATAGGTGTTAACCTGACTATGGAAGGTCCGCGTTGATCCCTTTTATTCGTAAGGGTTTATAATTGCAAACCACCTACTAATGGCCCGGATGGCTTCACGTAAGTAAGCAGAAGATCATTTTGGGGAATTGAACGCCACCGAATCAGTTATCCCACACCAGTGAAAAAAATGGAATTGAACCACTATAACTTTAGCGGCTACAGGCGCGTTAGCGCTCGCATCCGTACCTGCGGATTCTAATGATCCTAATCTTCTTATTAACCTTTTGACCAATGTCTTATACATTCTTTACATCCACTTTGTTAAACTTTTTTCTTTTGTGGGAATGGTTGCATTTCTATTCTTGGCAACGGCTTCTTTTTTATAAAGTGCCTTTTGCTTGCCCTTTATTTGTTTGTTGGCAATAAATAATTCATCGCCACTATTAAAGTACCGAGTGGGCGGGCGAGTTTTATCCTTTCTCGCATTTCTACTCTCCTGCTCAGTAAATAGCAGGGCCTTGATATTTTCGTACGTTTGATCCCTAAACTCTCTTAGGTCTTGGTAGTTCATCCTAGCCGGTTTTCTTCTTGCGTGGGGGTGCTCAATAATATTTGAACATGAAAATATTCGATTCGTACAACTAGTACTAAAATATACCTAGTTGCGAAATTAAAGAGTACGATATATGAAATCTTAAAAAGGTCAAAATAAAAATATTAGTAAAAAACAGTGATTTTAAATATTTTTTGACATACTGAGCACCCGGCGCTTTTATTTAATACTTATATTTTTGTTCATCATTTTGTTTCTAATTAAATTATTTCTCAATTTTTAGTACGATTTTTAAGATTAAAGTGTGTTTTTTTAAGCTATTATTTATTTCTAAATTCACTTTTAGATTGGATTGCAGCAATTGAGAAAATGCCATTTCGACATTCTTCAAATTATCATCAACATCCTTACCAAACACAATATCTTCTATGTAGACGTAACAGATTTTGCCGATATATTGTTTCAATACGTCGCACTATGGCGCCTTTTGGCTTATTTTGTTGCAAAAATCATAACTTTTGAACCAATAGAGATATTTCAAAGACTTAAAGTATCTGAAAGCTAATTATTTGAACTTTTTGTGGTAGAAAATTCATAGGCACACAATAACAGGGTGCCTCAAAATAATTCGTCAAAATTTAAAATTTTTATATGCAAAAACAAGAATTTGTAAGTACAAACTTAATGAAAAAAATAATGAAATTTGGTTTATAAAGTTTCGTTTGAGCGTTAGACCAAATAAGTCAACTATTTTGGAAAAGGGATGCTCTCATTGTTTGTTTACATTTGACGGAAACACGGTGTATTTTATATAATGCGGATACCGCTTAAGGTGGGCGTAGCCACACCCATTTTCAAAATTAGTATTAATTATCCAACTAAGCATATTCTTTCCAAATTTCATTCCTTTATGATTTAGTTACAAAGATTTCACGTCACAAATTTCACAAGGCCATTTTAGAAATGTTTTTGTAAAAAAGTAGGCATAGTTATAAACCGATTTCGCTAAATTTTTTAACGTATATTAGTACAAGTAATAAAAGTTAAAACACTAAGTTTCGTCATAACATATCAATTATAATAATTATTTTTCCTAATAACTTTTTGGTTGCTTGTTTTTCCGACAGGGTAGGAATATGATGTATTGTGGAACGATTTTCCGTCATCCCTTGTCAAGTTTGGTTTGGAGACAAACCGGTTTCGGCTAATATGCGCCATCTTCAGTGTCTTCTTTCGTTCTGAGTTATTTTGTATTTATAGTAACTAACTTCCGTCGTTTTGTTCAGGTACTTCGTGTTCATGTGATGTGTTCGTGCATTCGGGTGACGTGTGTGTGTGTGTGTCTGTGTTGTGTTTTTAGGTATGCAAATCTATTTTTTGTCATATTTTCATTATTGTACCCTCATTAACCAGGTAGGTAAAAGTCCGTTATTGTCCGTTTGTGTGTTGTTTTGTTTATGTCGGTTTTAGGTCTTCTGTCCTCTTTCGGGTATAGTAGCTTAAGCGGTTCAAATAATGTATCCGATGCGGTGTTTATTTGTTCATTTATTATTTTACCTACGAATGTTTTTTGTTTGTATATCTCCATATTTTCTAATATGTTAAGTCGTTTTCCTTTATGCTGTATGTGGAGAATTTTAGCTGTTTTTCCTATTTTCATGGGTGTACACTTGTTTTCTGCCATGTGGTTGGCGAAATTTGATTCCACTGTCGTTGATGATTTTCTTATTTTCTTATATGATAAGACTGCCCATTTCTTCTCTACGTTTCTTTGGTTTCTGATTTTCTTGAATTTGTGTTTTTTTGTATTTTCTTCACTAAATTTTTTTGATATCCGTTGTTCTCTGCGATTGTGTATATCGTGCTGAGTTCCTTGTTGTAAGCTTCTTTTTCTAACGGGGTTCGTTCAAGTCGTGTTAATAAATGTCTGAAAGCGGCGTTCTTGTGCTGTTGAGGATGGTTAGATTTATTGTGTATTATTGTATCTGTTGCTGTGGGTTTTCTGTATATTTCGTAAGTAAATTTGTTAGTTTCTTTGTTTATTTTAATTGTTAGGTCCAGGTAGTTGATTTTTCCATTTTTCTCTGTGTCCATAGTGAATTTTATATTTTTGTGTGGGCTGTTGAGGTGTTCCAAAATTTGTTCTTCTTTATTTCCCGATATTAGGCAGATGATGTCATCTACATACCTGGCATAAAAATTGACTCCCAAATTTGCCGTCAGTTCTTCCATGTAAATTTCCTCCAAATGTTGCATAAATACTTCCATAAGGATAGCTGATGTGGGGCTACCCATGCCTAGTCCGTGAGTTTGTCTGTATATTTTATTGTCAAATTTAAAATAATTCTGGTCCAGGGTTATTCTCAGCGTATTTACTATCACTGTTGCAATGTCTTTGTTCGTTTTCTCTGTCAGTATTTTAGTTAGAGTTTTTAGTGTTTCTGTCGTTGGTATCGAAGGGTATAGATCCTTCACGTCAAATGATACCAGTTCTGAGTCCTTGGGTACGTTCAGGTTGTTCAGTTTGTTGACTAGTTCCGTTGTGTTTTTGATTGTGTATTTATTGGATAGGTCTAGTTTCTCGGTTAGTAGCTTGTTTAGGTGTTTTGATAGTCTATATCCTGGTGCCGACTTATGGTTTACTATTGGTCGCATAGGTGTTCCTGCTTTGTGGATTTTAGGTAGTGCGATCAGTGACGGGGCCGATGGATTCATTGCCGTGAGAGTATTGAGTATTTATTTATTTTCGTTAAAGTTTATACAAATTTACAATAAACCATTACCCGCGAAGCTGATACCGCTTGTCTGCAGGTTTACAGCTTAAAAAAAAAATGTATATATATATATGTATGTAAGCAATAATATTTCGAATTTTACATCAGTAATTACTACAACAAACTCTTAATATGATTTCCTATTATTTGTTTTCTCTTTTGCGTATTTGGTAGATTGGTAAGATCTACAGGCAGCTCATTGAAAAGTGATGGCAGTACAACTGATAGCGTATGCTTAGTATAATTATTTAGGAGCTTAGGAATGATGAGTCTATTATCTAGGCGCCTTCTTGTATCATGGCTATGAGAAATCGGTATCCTAAGTGATGTGTCATCATAAAACTCAGTAATAATTGTATACTTGTATATTGATTTAATATCAAGTAGTTTTGACTCCTTATTTAAATTGATGTTCGCCGTGGGTAGTCTTTGTTTTTTAAAAAGTATTTTAAGATTATGACCATTAGCAGTACCAGATTCCAGCACAAAAAAATACACCAAGCCACATGGCTGTCTCCCGATCGAAAAACGCGAAATCAAATTGATCACGTCATGATCGACGGCAGACACAGCTCCAGCATCCTAGATGTGCGCACAATCCGCGGTCCCAATGTCGACTCCGACCACTATCTTGTAGCAGCCAAGGTACGCACCCACCTCTGTGCAGCAAAGAATGTGCCAACAGGACAGCAAGGAAAGTTTGAAGTCGAAAGGTTGCACATGACGCAGACAGCCAATGAATACACCACTCGGCTCTCACTCCTGCTCTCTGAGAGCAACCCTTCACCAAACGATGTATCTGAGGAATGGGAACACATCGCTCGTTCACTTCGTATCGCCGCTGAGGAATCTATAGGATACAAGCGAGCCCACAAAAACACCTGGTACGACAAGGAATGTCGCGATGCCTCGGAAAGAAAGAACGCCGCCTACAGGGCTACATTGTGTGCGGGCGCAACGCGAAGCGTATGGGAGCGTTATCGAACGGCGAAGAAGGAAGAGAGGCGCCTTTTTCGAAAGAAGAAAAGGGAGGCTGAAAGGCGCGAGTGTGAAGAGCTTGAGATGCTGGCGGGTAGGAACGATGCTCGAAAATTCTATCAAAAAATCAGGCGGATGACTGAAGGTTTCAAGACCGGGGCAAATTCCTGCCGGAATGATAACGGTGATCTGGTAACTGATGTCCAGAGCATACTTAAGTTGTGGAGGGATCACTTCTCCTTGCTAGATAATGGCAACAGTGAAAGTGCGGAAGGAGAAGATGTACGACCCGAATCCCCAATAGCAGATGATGGTAGGCATGTTCCACCACCTGATCATGACGAAGTGCGAATAGCAGTAGCTAGGCTTAAGAATAACAAGGCCCCGGGTGCTGACGGCTTGACAGCCGAGCTATTCAAACATGGTGGCGAAGAGTTGATAAGGAGCATGCATCAACTCCTATGCAGAATATGGTCGGACGAGCGCATGCCCGACGATTGGAACTTAAGTGTGCTCTGACCAATCCACAAAAAAGGAGACTCCACAGTACGCGCCAATTATCGTGGGATAAGCCTCCTGAATACCGCATATAAGGTCTTAGCAAGTGTATTGTGCGAAAGACTGAAACCTATCGTCAACCATCTGATTGGACCTTATCAGTGTGGCTTCAGACCTGGTAAATCTACCATCGACCAGATCTTCACAATACGACAAATACTGGAAAAAACCCATGAAAAAGGAACCGACACACACCATCTCTTTGTCGATATCGACATCATTGGCACGAACACTCGCGCCGTATGTTCTGCCTTGTCCAAGCTGGATAAAGAGGCTAAGAAAATGGGTTTGGCGGTCAACGAGGACAAGACGAAGTACCTCCTGTCATCACACAAAGAAACAGCACGCCTTGGCAGCCACGTCAATGTTGTTTGTAGCTACAAATTCGAAACTGTTAAGGACTTCGTCTATCTGGGAACCAGCAAGAATGATGTCAGCACGGAGATCCAACGAAGAATCACGCTTGCCAATAAATGCTACTTCGGTATGTAATTTTATTTCATATTCGTTCATTATGTTATTCATTTTCATTATTTACATATGTATTTTTGCCGTTGGAATGGAATGGAATTCCAAGCAGCTGATTGTATAGTATTAAAAGTTCGTACGGCCTGACAGGACAGGCTTATCGATGACACAATCGTGTGTTGCATTAGGAAGTGCTGTTGCAGTTTCGTATTGGAAGGAATTCCAATAAGCTGCGTGTACGAACTTAGGAATTTTTACGGCCTAATGGGATAGGCTCGTCCGGAACACAATCATATATATGTTATACATGTGTATTAATAAATTCTGTTGTAGCTTTCTGAATGGAAGGAATTTCAGTAAGCTGCTTTTTATAATTTATTATTATTATTATTATTATTATTATTATTATTATTATTATTATTATTATTATTATTATTATTATTATTATTATTATTATTATTATTATTATTATTATTATTCAGCGACGTTTATCATTATCTAAAGTTACTCTCGAGATATTGGTCTAACAGAATATGACCTTATGCACAATTAAGTTTTACATCCTTTCTCTTTAACCGCCGAGGATAGCTTTGCTTTAGGAGACTTTTTGCTAATGAATTAGGATGGTTGGCTAATCTTTTCGCATAATTTGCTTGCATTTTCTCTATCTCTTCGGCCACCGTATTTATCTTTAGGTTACTATGAATAATTGAATTTTTTACATACCAAGGCGCTTTGCATATTGTTCTTAATATCTTGGACTGTAGCCTTTGGATTCTTTCTACGCTAGATTTCGATGCTGAGCCCCATAGTTGAATTCCATACACCCAAATTGGTTTTAAAACCATATTAAATATTAATATCTTATTATCTAAGCCCAGTCTAGAACTTGGACCAATTAACCATTGCAGCTGGCTTATTTTCAACTTAGATTGCACAATCTTTTTGTGAATGTGATTTTTCCAAGTCATTCTTCTATCCAGTGTGACTCCAAGGTACGTAACGAAGTCTTTCTGAGTTATTATTTTCCCATTTATTGAGACTGGTGGACATGTGTCTTTCTTCAGGCTAAAAGTTACTTGTACACATTTAGATTCGTTGACCTTAATTCTCCACGTAGTAAGCCATTCCTCTAAAGTTTTTATATGTCTCTGCAATTGGATAGTAGCAGTTATGGGATTTGCGTGCACACTTAGTATAGCCGTATCATCTGCGAAGGTCGACATGACAAGTCTCGCGTTGGCAGATCGCTTGTGTAAATTAAGTATAATACAGCCCCTAGAACACTACCTTGTGGAACTCCAGCAGAAATTGGATGACTTTCGGTTGTAAAACTTTTGTGCCTTACCCGAAATTTTCTACCTGTTAAAAAGCTTTCTAGGATCCCGCACAGATTATATGGAAGTGTTTGTTTTATTTTATAGAAGAGCCCTTCTAGCCATACTTTATCGAAGGCTTGTGCCACATCTATAGCCATCGGTAGCCGCAGTGCTTAGCGTTTCGCTAATATTCGACTACTGATGGTTGGAGCGTAGGTTCAAAGCCGGGTGTGCTCCCGAGAAGATGTCTGATGATGAAGAAAGTGGTTTTTCTTCGAAATAGCTATCACATCTACCATTGCGTATGAGCTAATTGGATTTTTCCGCTTATTCCAAAGTATAAAAATTAAAACATTTTAGGCCATATCTCTGTCAAATATAAAGATAATTCATTGAAATTTTGTGGCATGAGTACCATAATAGACCGGAAACATAAAACATAAAAATTTTGGAATACGGGCGTGGCACCGCCCCTTGGGCATTTTTAACGTGACATCTTTGTAACTAGAAGTCATAAAGGAATGAAATTTTGCACTAACAATAATATTGATATGCTTAGTTGGATGATTGATAAATATTTTGAAAATGGGGGTGGCTACGCCCACTTTATGCGGCACTCGCTTTATATAATTTACTCCGTGTTTCCATCACACGCTAACGAACACTGAATGCATACAGCTGAGTATCTAACGTTCGATTCCACTCGAACTTAGGCTTACTTACATGTTTGCATTTATTTCCAATTTTAGTTTGTTGCAAAAAATGTGTTTCAATTCTTTGCATTGGAATATAGGTGTTAACCTGACTATGGAAGGTCCGCGTTGATCCCTTTTATTCGTAAGGGTTTATAATTGCAAACCACCTACTAATGGCCCGGATGGCTTCACGTAAGTAAGCAGAAGATCATTTTGGGGAATTGAACGCCACCGAATCAGTTATCCCACACCAGTGAAAAAAATGGAATTGAACCACTATAACTTTAGCGGCTACAGGCGCGTTAGCGCTCGCATCCGTACCTGCGGATTCTAATGATCCTAATCTTCTTATTAACCTTTTGACCAATGTCTTATACATTCTTTACATCCACTTTGTTAAACTTTTTTCTTTTGTGGGAATGGTTGCATTTCTATTCTTGGCAACGGCTTCTTTTTTATAAAGTGCCTTTTGCTTGCCCTTTATTTGTTTGTTGGCAATAAATAATTCATCGCCACTATTAAAGTACCGAGTGGGCGGGCGAGTTTTATCCTTTCTCGCATTTCTACTCTCCTGCTCAGTAAATAGCAGGGCCTTGATATTTTCGTACGTTTGATCCCTAAACTCTCTTAGGTCTTGGTAGTTCATCCTAGCCGGTTTTCTTCTTGCGTGGGGGTGCTCAATAATATTTGAACATGAAAATATTCGATTCGTACAACTAGTACTAAAATATACCTAGTTGCGAAATTAAAGAGTACGATATATGAAATCTTAAAAAGGTCAAAATAAAAATATTAGTAAAAAACAGTGATTTTAAATATTTTTTGACATACTGAGCACCCGGCGCTTTTATTTAATACTTATATTTTTGTTCATCATTTTGTTTCTAATTAAATTATTTCTCAATTTTTAGTACGATTTTTAAGATTAAAGTGTGTTTTTTTAAGCTATTATTTATTTCTAAATTCACTTTTAGATTGGATTGCAGCAATTGAGAAAATGCCATTTCGACATTCTTCA
Source organism: Urophora cardui (assembly GCA_960531455.1). Classification (NCBI taxonomy): domain Eukaryota; kingdom Metazoa; phylum Arthropoda; class Insecta; order Diptera; family Tephritidae; genus Urophora; species Urophora cardui. The sequence goes on from OY482672.1 coordinate 96,219,633, forward strand.
AATTATCATCAACATCCTTACCAAACACAATATCTTCTATGTAGACGTAACAGATTTTGCCGATATATTGTTTCAATACGTCGCACTATGGCGCCTTTTGGCTTATTTTGTTGCAAAAATCATAACTTTTGAACCAATAGAGATATTTCAAAGACTTAAAGTATCTGAAAGCTAATTATTTGAACTTTTTGTGGTAGAAAATTCATAGGCACACAATAACAGGGTGCCTCAAAATAATTCGTCAAAATTTAAAATTTTTATATGCAAAAACAAGAATTTGTAAGTACAAACTTAATGAAAAAAATAATGAAATTTGGTTTATAAAGTTTCGTTTGAGCGTTAGACCAAATAAGTCAACTATTTTGGAAAAGGGATGCTCTCATTGTTTGTTTACATTTGACGGAAACACGGTGTATTTTATATAATGCGGATACCGCTTAAGGTGGGCGTAGCCACACCCATTTTCAAAATTAGTATTAATTATCCAACTAAGCATATTCTTTCCAAATTTCATTCCTTTATGATTTAGTTACAAAGATTTCACGTCACAAATTTCACAAGGCCATTTTAGAAATGTTTTTGTAAAAAAGTAGGCATAGTTATAAACCGATTTCGCTAAATTTTTTAACGTATATTAGTACAAGTAATAAAAGTTAAAACACTAAGTTTCGTCATAACATATCAATTATAATAATTATTTTTCCTAATAACTTTTTGGTTGCTTGTTTTTCCGACAGGGTAGGAATATGATGTATTGTGGAACGATTTTCCGTCATCCCTTGTCAAGTTTGGTTTGGAGACAAACCGGTTTCGGCTAATATGCGCCATCTTCAGTGTCTTCTTTCGTTCTGAGTTATTTTGTATTTATAGTAACTAACTTCCGTCGTTTTGTTCAGGTACTTCGTGTTCATGTGATGTGTTCGTGCATTCGGGTGACGTGTGTGTGTCTGTGTTGTGTTTTTAGGTATGCAAATCTATTTTTTGTCATATTTTCATTATTGTACCCTCATTAACCAGGTAGGTAAAAGTCCGTTATTGTCCGTTTGTGTGTTGTTTTGTTTATGTCGGTTTTAGGTCTTCTGTCCTCTTTCGGGTATAGTAGCTTAAGCGGTTCAAATAATGTATCCGATGCGGTGTTTATTTGTTCATTTATTATTTTACCTACGAATGTTTTTTGTTTGTATATCTCCATATTTTCTAATATGTTAAGTCGTTTTCCTTTATGCTGTATGTGGAGAATTTTAGCTGTTTTTCCTATTTTCATGGGTGTACATTTGTTTTCTGCCATGTGGTTGGCGAAATTTGATTCCACTGTCGTTGATGATTTTCTTATTTTCTTATATGATAAGACTGCCCATTTCTTCTCTACGTTTCTTTGGTTTCTGATTTTCTTGAATTTGTGTTTTTTTGTATTTTCTTCACTAAATTTTTTTGATATCCGTTGTTCTCTGCGATTGTGTATATCGTGCTGAGTTCCTTGTTGTAAGCTTCTTTTTCTAACGGGGTTCGTTCAAGTCGTGTTAATAAATGTCTGAAAGCGGCGTTCTTGTGCTGTTGAGGATGGTTAGATTTATTGTGTATTATTGTATCTGTTGCTGTGGGTTTTCTGTATATTTCGTAAGTAAATTTGTTAGTTTCTTTGTTTATTTTAATTGTTAGGTCCAGGTAGTTGATTTTTCCATTTTTCTCTGTGTCCATAGTGAATTTTATATTTTTGTGTGGGCTGTTGAGGTGTTCCAAAATTTGTTCTTCTTTATTTCCCGATATTAGGCAGATGATGTCATCTACATACCTGGCATAAAAATTGACTCCCAAATTTGCCGTCAGTTCTTCCATGTAAATTTCCTCCAAATGTTGCATAAATACTTCCATAAGGATAGCTGATGTGGGGCTACCCATGCCTAGTCCGTGAGTTTGTCTGTATATTTTATTGTCAAATTTAAAATAATTCTGGTCCAGGGTTATTCTCAGCGTATTTACTATCACTGTTGCAATGTCTTTGTTCGTTTTCTCTGTCAGTATTTTAGTTAGAGTTTTTAGTGTTTCTGTCGTTGGTATCGAAGGGTATAGATCCTTCACGTCAAATGATACCAGTTCTGAGTCCTTGGGTACGTTCAGGTTGTTCAGTTTGTTGACTAGTTCCGTTGTGTTTTTGATTGTGTATTTATTGGATAGGTCTAGTTTCTCGGTTAGTAGCTTGTGTAGGTGTTTTGATAGTCTATATCCTGGTGCCGACTTATGGTTTACTATTGGTCGCATAGGTGTTCCTGCTTTGTGGATTTTAGGTAGTGCGATCAGTGACGGGGCCGATGGATTCATTGCCGTGAGAGTATTGAGTATTTATTTATTTTCGTTAAAGTTTATACAAATTTACAATAAACCATTACCCGCGAAGCTGATACCGCTTGTCTGCAGGTTTACAGCTTAAAAAAAAATGTATATATATATATGTATGTAAGCAATAATATTTCGAATTTTACATCAGTAATTACTACAACAAACTCTTAATATGATTTCCTATTATTTGTTTTCTCTTTTGCGTATTTGGTAGATTGGTAAGATCTACAGGCAGCTCATTGAAAAGTGATGGCAGTACAACTGATAGCGTATGCTTAGTATAATTATTTAGGAGCTTAGGAATGATGAGTCTATTATCTAGGCGCCTTCTTGTATCATGGCTATGAGAAATCGGTATCCTAAGTGATGTGTCATCATAAAACTCAGTAATAATTGTATACTTGTATATTGATTTAATATCAAGTAGTTTTGACTCCTTATTTAAATTGATGTTCGCCGTGGGTAGTCTTTGTTTTTTAAAAAGTATTTTAAGATTATGACCATTAGCAGTACCAGATTCCAGCACAAAAAAATACACCAAGCCACATGGCTGTCTCCCGATCGAAAAACGCGAAATCAAATTGATCACGTCATGATCGACGGCAGACACAGCTCCAGCATCCTAGATGTGCGCACAATCCGCGGTCCCAATGTCGACTCCGACCACTATCTTGTAGCAGCCAAGGTACGCACCCGCCTCTGTGCAGCAAAGAATGTGCCAACAGGACAGCAAGGAAAGTTTGAAGTCGAAAGGTTGCACATGACGCAGACAGCCAATGAATACACCACTCGGCTCTCACTCCTGCTCTCTGAGAGCAACCCTTCACCAAACGATGTATCTGAGGAATGGGTACACATCGCTCGTTCACTTCGTATCGCCGCTGAGGAATCTATAGGATACAAGCGAGCCCACAAAAACACCTGGTACGACAAGGAATGTCGCGATGCCTCGGAAAGAAAGAACGCCGCCTACAGGGCTACATTGTGTGCGGGCGCAACGCGAAGCGTATGGGAGCGTTATCGAACGGCGAAGAAGGAAGAGAGGCGCCTTTTTCGAAAGAAGAAAAGGGAGGCTGAAAGGCGCGAGTGTGAAGAGCTTGAGATGCTGGCGGGTAGGAACGATGCTCGAAAATTCTATCAAAAAATCAGGCGGATGACTGAAGGTTTCAAGACCGGGGCAAATTCCTGCCGGAATGATAACGGTGATCTGGTAACTGATGTCCAGAGCATACTTAAGTTGTGGAGGGATCACTTCTCCTTGCTAGATAATGGCAACAGTGAAAGTGCGGAAGGAGAAGATGTACGACCCGAATCCCCAATAGCAGATGATGGTAGGCATGTTCCACCACCTGATCATGACGAAGTGCGAATAGCAGTAGCTAGGCTTAAGAATAACAAGGCCCCGGGTGCTGACGGCTTGACAGCCGAGCTATTCAAACATGGTGGCGAAGAGTTGATAAGGAGCATGCATCAACTCCTATGCAGAATATGGTCGGACGAGCGCATGCCCGACGATTGGAACTTAAGTGTGCTCTGACCAATCCACAAAAAAGGAGACTCCACAGTACGCGCCAATTATCGTGGGATAAGCCTCCTGAATACCGCATATAAGGTCTTAGCAAGTGTATTGTGCGAAAGACTGAAACCTATCGTCAACCATCTGATTGGACCTTATCAGTGTGGCTTCAGACCTGGTAAATCTACCATCGACCAGATCTTCACAATACGACAAATACTGGAAAAAACCCATGAAAAAGGAACCGACACACACCATCTCTTTGTCGATATCGACATCATTGGCACGAACACTCGCGCCGTATGTTCTGCCTTGTCCAAGCTGGATAAAGAGGCTAAGAAAATGGGTTTGGCGGTCAACGAGGACAAGACGAAGTACCTCCTGTCATCACACAAAGAAACAGCACGCCTTGGCAGCCACGTCAATGTTGTTTGTAGCTACAAATTCGAAACTGTTAAGGACTTCGTCTATCTGGGAACCAGCAAGAATGATGTCAGCACGGAGATCCAACGAAGAATCACGCTTGCCAATAAATGCTACTTCGGTATGTAATTTTATTTCATATTCGTTCATTATGTTATTCATTTTCATTATTTACATATGTATTTTTGCCGTTGGAATGGAATGGAATTCCAAGCAGCTGATTGTATAGTATTAAAAGTTCGTACGGCCTGACAGGACAGGCTTATCGATGACACAATCGTGTGTTGCATTAGGAAGTGCTGTTGCAGTTTCGTATTGGAAGGAATTCCAATAAGCTGCGTGTACGAACTTAGGAATTTTTACGGCCTAATGGGATAGGCTCGTCCGGAACACAATCATATATATGTTATACATGTGTATTAATAAATTCTGTTGTAGCTTTCTGAATGGAAGGAATTTCAGTAAGCTGCTTTTTATAATTTATTATTATTATTATTATTATTATTATTATTATTATTATTATTATTATTATTATTATTATTATTATTATTATTATTATTATTATTATTATTCAGCGACGTTTATCATTATCTAAAGTTACTCTCGAGATATTGGTCTAACAGAATATGACCTTATGCACAATTAAGTTTTACATCCTTTCTCTTTAACCGCCGAGGATAGCTTTGCTTTAGGAGACTTTTTGCTAATGAATTAGGATGGTTGGCTAATCTTTTCGCATAATTTGCTTGCATTTTCTCTATCTCTTCGGCCACCGTATTTATCTTTAGGTTACTATGAATAATTGAATTTTTTACATACCAAGGCGCTTTGCATATTGTTCTTAATATCTTGGACTGTAGCCTTTGGATTCTTTCTACGCTAGATTTCGATGCTGAGCCCCATAGTTGAATTCCATACATCCAAATTGGTTTTAAAACCATATTAAATATTAATATCTTATTATCTAAGCCCAGTCTAGAACTTGGACCAATTAACCATTGCAGCTGGCTTATTTTCAACTTAGATTGCACAATCTTTTTGTCAATGTGATTTTTCCAAGTCATTCTTCTATCCAGTGTGACTCCAAGGTACGTAACGAAGTCTTTCTGAGTTATTATTTTCCCATTTATTGAGACTGGTGGACATGTGTCTTTCTTCAGGCTAAAAGTTACTTGTACACATTTAGATTCGTTGACCTTAATTCTCCACGTAGATAGTAAGCCATTCCTCTAAAGTTTTTATATGTCTCTGCAATTGGATAGTAGCAGTTATGGGATTTGCGTGCACACTTAGTATAGCCGTATCATCTGCGAAGGTCGACATGACAAGTCTCGCGTTGGCAGATCGCTTGTGTAAATTAAGTATAATACAGGCCCTAGAACACTACCTTGTGGAACTCCAGCAGAAATTGGATGACTTTCGGTTGTAAAACTTTTGTGCCTTACCCGAAATTTTCTACCTGTTAAAAAGCTTTCTAGGATCCCGCACAGATTATATGGAAGTGTTTGTTTTATTTTATAGAAGAGCCCTTCTAGCCATACTTTATCGAAGGCTTGTGCCACATCTATAGCCATCGGTAGCCGCAGTGCTTAGCGTTTCGCTAATATTCGACTACTGATGGTTGGAGCGTAGGTTCAAAGCCGGGTGTGCTCCCGAGAAGATGTCTGATGATGAAGAAAGTGGTTTTTCTTCGAAATAGCTATCACATCTACCATTGCGTATGAGCTAATTGGATTTTTCCGCTTATTCCAAAGTATAAAAATTAAAACATTTTAGGCCATATCTCTGTCAAATATAAAGATAATTCATTGAAATTTTGTGGCATGAGTACCATAATAGACCGGAAACATAAAACATAAAAATTTTGGAATACGGGCGTGGCACCGCCCCTTGGGCATTTTTAACGTGACATCTTTGTAACTAGAAGTCATAAAGGAATGAAATTTTGCACTAACAATAATATTGATATGCTTAGTTGGATGATTGATAAATATTTTGAAAATGGGGGTGGCTACGCCCACTTTATGCGGCACTCGCTTTATATAATTTACTCCGTGTTTCCATCACACGCTAACGAACACTGAATGCATACAGCTGAGTATCTAACGTTCGATTCCACTCGAACTTAGGCTTACTTACATGTTTGCATTTATTTCCAATTTTAGTTTGTTGCAAAAAATGTGTTTCAATTCTTTGCATTGGAATATAGGTGTTAACCTGACTATGGAAGGTCCGCGTTGATCCCTTTTATTCGTAAGGGTTTATAATTGCAAACCACCTACTAATGGCCCGGATGGCTTCACGTAAGTAAGCAGAAGATCATTTTGGGGAATTGAACGCCACCGAATCAGTTATCCCACACCAGTGAAAAAAATGGAATTGAACCACTATAACTTTAGCGGCTACAGGCGCGTTAGCGCTCGCATCCGTACCTGCGGATTCTAATGATCCTAATCTTCTTATTAACCTTTTGACCAATGTCTTATACATTCTTTACATCCACTTTGTTAAACTTTTTTCTTTTGTGGGAATGGTTGCATTTCTATTCTTGGCAACGGCTTCTTTTTTATAAAGTGCCTTTTGCTTGCCCTTTATTTGTTTGTTGGCAATAAATAATTCATCGCCACTATTAAAGTACCGAGTGGGCGGGCGAGTTTTATCCTTTCTCGCATTTCTACTCTCCTGCTCAGTAAATAGCAGGGCCTTGATATTTTCGTACGTTTGATCCCTAAACTCTCTTAGGTCTTGGTAGTTCATCCTAGCCGGTTTTCTTCTTGCGTGGGGGTGCTCAATAATATTTGAACATGAAAATATTCGATTCGTACAACTAGTACTAAAATATACCTAGTTGCGAAATTAAAGAGTACGATATATGAAATCTTAAAAAGGTCAAAATAAAAATATTAGTAAAAAACAGTGATTTTAAATATTTTTTGACATACTGAGCACCCGGCGCTTTTATTTAATACTTATATTTTTGTTCATCATTTTGTTTCTAATTAAATTATTTCTCAATTTTTAGTACGATTTTTAAGATTAAAGTGTGTTTTTTTAAGCTATTATTTATTTCTAAATTCACTTTTAGATTGGATTGCAGCAATTGAGAAAATGCCATTTCGACATTCTTCAAATTATCATCAACATCCTTACCAAACACAATATCTTCTATGTAGACGTAACAGATTTTGCCGATATATTGTTTCAATACGTCGCACTATGGCGCCTTTTGGCTTATTTTGTTGCAAAAATCATAACTTTTGAACCAATAGAGATATTTCAAAGACTTAAAGTATCTGAAAGCTAATTATTTGAACTTTTTGTGGTAGAAAATTCATAGGCACACAATAACAGGGTGCCTCAAAATAATTCGTCAAAATTTAAAATTTTTATATGCAAAAACAAGAATTTGTAAGTACAAACTTAATGAAAAAAATAATGAAATTTGGTTTATAAAGTTTCGTTTGAGCGTTAGACCAAATAAGTCAACTATTTTGGAAAAGGGATGCTCTCATTGTTTGTTTACATTTGACGGAAACACGGTGTATTTTATATAATGCGGATACCGCTTAAGGTGGGCGTAGCCACACCCATTTTCAAAATTAGTATTAATTATCCAACTAAGCATATTCTTTCCAAATTTCATTCCTTTATGATTTAGTTACAAAGATTTCACGTCACAAATTTCACAAGGCCATTTTAGAAATGTTTTTGTAAAAAAGTAGGCATAGTTATAAACCGATTTCGCTAAATTTTTTAACGTATATTAGTACAAGTAATAAAAGTTAAAACACTAAGTTTCGTCATAACATATCAATTATAATAATTATTTTTCCTAATAACTTTTTGGTTGCTTGTTTTTCCGACAGGGTAGGAATATGATGTATTGTGGAACGATTTTCCGTCATCCCTTGTCAAGTTTGGTTTGGAGACAAACCGGTTTCGGCTAATATGCGCCATCTTCAGTGTCTTCTTTCGTTCTGAGTTATTTTGTATTTATAGTAACTAACTTCCGTCGTTTTGTTCAGGTACTTCGTGTTCATGTGATGTGTTCGTGCATTCGGGTGACGTGTGTGTGTGTGTGTCTGTGTTGTGTTTTTAGGTATGCAAATCTATTTTTTGTCATATTTTCATTATTGTACCCTCATTAACCAGGTAGGTAAAAGTCCGTTATTGTCCGTTTGTGTGTTGTTTTGTTTATGTCGGTTTTAGGTCTTCTGTCCTCTTTCGGGTATAGTAGCTTAAGCGGTTCAAATAATGTATCCGATGCGGTGTTTATTTGTTCATTTATTATTTTACCTACGAATGTTTTTTGTTTGTATATCTCCATATTTTCTAATATGTTAAGTCGTTTTCCTTTATGCTGTATTTGGAGAATTTTAGCTGTTTTTCCTATTTTCATGGGTGTACACTTGTTTTCTGCCATGTGGTTGGCGAAATTTGATTCCACTGTCGTTGATGATTTTCTTATTTTCTTATATGATAAGACTGCCCATTTCTTCTCTACGTTTCTTTGGTTTCTGATTTTCTTGAATTTGTGTTTTTTTGTATTTTCTTCACTAAATTTTTTTGATATCCGTTGTTCTCTGCGATTGTGTATATCGTGCTGAGTTCCTTGTTGTAAGCTTCTTTTTCTAACGGGGTTCGTTCAAGTCGTGTTAATAAATGTCTGAAAGCGGCGTTCTTGTGCTGTTGAGGATGGTTAGATTTATTGTGTATTATTGTATCTGTTGCTGTGGGTTTTCTGTATATTTCGTAAGTAAATTTGTTAGTTTCTTTGTTTATTTTAATTGTTAGGTCCAGGTAGTTGATTTTTCCATTTTTCTCTGTGTCCATAGTGAATTTTATATTTTTGTGTGGGCTGTTGAGGTGTTCCAAAATTTGTTCTTCTTTATTTCCCGATATTAGGCAGATGATGTCATCTACATACCTGGCATAAAAATTGACTCCCAAATTTGCCGTCAGTTCTTCCATGTAAATTTCCTCCAAATGTTGCATAAATACTTCCATAAGGATAGCTGATGTGGGGCTACCCATGCCTAGTCCGTGAGTTTGTCTGTATATTTTATTGTCAAATTTAAAATAATTCTGGTCCAGGGTTATTCTCAGCGTATTTACTATCACTGTTGCAATGTCTTTGTTCGTTTTCTCTGTCAGTATTTTAGTTAGAGTTTTTAGTGTTTCTGTCGTTGGTATCGAAGGGTATAGATCCTTCACGTCAAATGATACCAGTTCTGAGTCCTTGGGTACGTTCAGGTTGTTCAGTTTGTTGACTAGTTCCGTTGTGTTTTTGATTGTGTATTTATTGGATAGGTCTAGTTTCTCGGTTAGTAGCTTGTTTAGGTGTTTTGATAGTCTATATCCTGGTGCCGACTTATGGTTTACTATTGGTCGCATAGGTGTTCCTGCTTTGTGGATTTTAGGTAGTGCGATCAGTGACGGGGCCGATGGATTCATTGCCGTGAGAGTATTGAGTATTTATTTATTTTCGTTAAAGTTTATACAAATTTACAATAAACCATTACCCGCGAAGCTGATACCGCTTGTCTGCAGGTTTACAGCTTAAAAAAAAAATGTATATATATATATATGTATGTAAGCAATAATATTTCGAATTTTACATCAGTAATTACTACAACAAACTCTTAATATGATTTCCTATTATTTGTTTTCTCTTTTGCGTATTTGGTAGATTGGTAAGATCTACAGGCAGCTCATTGAAAAGTGATGGCAGTACAACTGATAGCGTATGCTTAGTATAATTATTTAGGAGCTTAGGAATGATGAGTCTATTATCTAGGCGCCTTCTTGTATCATGGCTATGAGAAATCGGTATCCTAAGTGATGTGTCATCATAAAACTCAGTAATAATTGTATACTTGTATATTGATTTAATATCAAGTAGTTTTGACTCCTTATTTAAATTGATGTTCGCCGTGGGTAGTCTTTGTTTTTTAAAAAGTATTTTAAGATTATGACCATTAGCAGTACCAGATTCCAGCACAAAAAAATACACCAAGCCACATGGCTGTCTCCCGATCGAAAAACGCGAAATCAAATTGATCACGTCATGATCGACGGCAGACACAGCTCCAGCATCCTAGATGTGCGCACAATCCGCGGTCCCAATGTCGACTCCGACCACTATCTTGTAGCAGCCAAGGTACGCACCCGCCTCTGTGCAGCAAAGAATGTGCCAACAGGACAGCAAGGAAAGTTTGAAGTCGAAAGGTTGCACATGACGCAGACAGCCAATGAATACACCACTCGGCTCTCACTCCTGCTCTCTGAGAGCAACCCTTCACCAAACGATGTATCTGAGGAATGGGAACACATCGCTCGTTCACTTCGTATCGCCGCTGAGGAATCTATAGGATACAAGCGAGCCCACAAAAACACCTGGTACGACAAGGAATGTCGCGATACCTCGGAAAGAAAGAACGCCGCCTACAGGGCTACATTGTGTGCGGGCGCAACGCGAAGCGTATAGGAGCGTTATCGAACGGCGAAGAAGGAAGAGAGGCGCCTTTTTCGAAAGAAGAAAAGGGAGGCTGAAAGGCGCGAGTGTGAAGAGCTTGAGATGCTGGCGGGTAGGAACGATGCTCGAAAATTCTATCAAAAAATCAGGCGGATGACTGAAGGTTTCAAGACCGGGGCAAATTCCTGCCGGAATGATAACGGTGATCTGGTAACTGATGTCCAGAGCATACTTAAGTTGTGGAGGGATCACTTCTCCTTGCTAGATAATGGCAACAGTGAAAGTGCGGAAGGAGAAGATGTACGACCCGAATCCCCAATAGCAGATGATGGTAGGCATGTTCCACCACCTGATCATGACGAAGTGCGAATAGCAGTAGCTAGGCTTAAGAATAACAAGGCCCCGGGTGCTGACGGCTTGACAGCCGAGCTATTCAAACATGGTGGCGAAGAGTTGATAAGGAGCATGCATCAACTCCTATGCAGAATATGGTCGGACGAGCGCATGCCCGACGATTGGAACTTAAGTGTGCTCTGACCAATCCACAAAAAAGGAGACTCCACAGTACGCGCCAATTATCGTGGGATAAGCCTCCTGAATACCGCATATAAGGTCTTAGCAAGTGTATTGTGCGAAAGACTGAAACCTATCGTCAACCATCTGATTGGACCTTATCAGTGTGGCTTCAGACCTGGTAAATCTACCATCGACCAGATCTTCACAATACGACAAATACTGGAAAAAACCCATGAAAAAGGAACCGACACACACCATCTCTTTGTCGATATCGACATCATTGGCACGAACACTCGCGCCGTATGTTCTGCCTTGTCCAAGCTGGATAAAGAGGCTAAGAAAATGGGTTTGGCGGTCAACGAGGACAAGACGAAGTACCTCCTGTCAAGAAACAGCACGCCTTGGCAGCCACGTCAATGTTGTTTGTAGCTACAAATTCGAAACTGTTAAGGACTTCGTCTATCTGGGAACCAGCAAGAATGATGTCAGCACGGAGATCCAACGAAGAATCACGCTTGCCAATAAATGCTACTTCGGTATGTAATTTTATTTCATATTCGTTCATTATGTTATTCATTTTCATTATTTACATATGTATTTTTGCCGTTGGAATGGAATGGAATTCCAAGCAGCTGATTGTATAGTATTAAAAGTTCGTACGGCCTGACAGGACAGGCTTATCGATGACACAATCGTGTGTTGCATTAGGAAGTGCTGTTGCAGTTTCGTATTGGAAGGAATTCCAATAAGCTGCGTGTACGAACTTAGGAATTTTTACGGCCTAATGGGATAGGCTCGTCCGGAACACAATCATATATATGTTATACATGTGTATTAATAAATTCTGTTGTAGCTTTCTGAATGGAAGGAATTTCAGTAAGCTGCTTTTTATAATTTATTATTATTATTATTATTATTATTATTATTATTATTATTATTATTATTATTATTATTATTATTATTATTATTATTATTATTATTATTATTCAGCGACGTTTATCATTATCTAAAGTTACTCTCGAGATATTGGTCTAACAGAATATGACCTTATGCACAATTAAGTTTTACATCCTTTCTCTTTAACCGCCGAGGATAGCTTTGCTTTAGGAGACTTTTTGCTAATGAATTAGGATGGTTGGCTAATCTTTTCGCATAATTTGCTTGCATTTTCTCTATCTCTTCGGCCACCGTATTTATCTTTAGGTTACTATGAATAATTGAATTTTTTACATACCAAGGCGCTTTGCATATTGTTCTTAATATCTTGGACTGTAGCCTTTGGATTCTTTCTACGCTAGATTTCGATGCTGAGCCCCATAGTTGAATTCCATACATCCAAATTGGTTTTAAAACCATATTAAATATTAATATCTTATTATCTAAGCCCAGTCTAGAACTTGGACCAATTAACCATTGCAGCTGGCTTATTTTCAACTTAGATTGCACAATCTTTTTGTCAATGTGATTTTTCCAAGTCATTCTTCTATCCAGTGTGACTCCAAGGTACGTAACGAAGTCTTTCTGAGTTATTATTTTCCCATTTATTGAGACTGGTGGACATGTGTCTTTCTTCAGGCTAAAAGTTACTTGTACACATTTAGATTCGTTGACCTTAATTCTCCACGTAGATAGTAAGCCATTCCTCTAAAGTTTTTATATGTCTCTGCAATTGGATAGTAGCAGTTATGGGATTTGCGTGCACACTTAGTATAGCCGTATCATCTGCGAAGGTCGACATGACAAGTCTCGCGTTGGCAGATCGCTTGTGTAAATTAAGTATAATACAGGCCCTAGAACACTACCTTGTGGAACTCCAGCAGAAATTGGATGACTTTCGGTTGTAAAACTTTTGTGCCTTACCCGAAATTTTCTACCTGTTAAAAAGCTTTCTAGGATCCCGCACAGATTATATGGAAGTGTTTGTTTTATTTTATAGAAGAGCCCTTCTAGCCATACTTTATCGAAGGCTTGTGCCACATCTATAGCCATCGGTAGCCGCAGTGCTTAGCGTTTCGCTAATATTCGACTACTGATGGTTGGAGCGTAGGTTCAAAGCCGGGTGTGCTCCCGAGAAGATGTCTGATGATGAAGAAAGTGGTTTTTCTTCGAAATAGCTATCACATCTACCATTGCGTATGAGCTAATTGGATTTTTCCGCTTATTCCAAAGTATAAAAATTAAAACATTTTAGGCCATATCTCTGTCAAATATAAAGATAATTCATTGAAATTTTGTGGCATGAGTACCATAATAGACCGGAAACATAAAACATAAAAATTTTGGAATACGGGCGTGGCACCGCCCCTTGGGCATTTTTAACGTGACATCTTTGTAACTAGAAGTCATAAAGGAATGAAATTTTGCACTAACAATAATATTGATATGCTTAGTTGGATGATTGATAAATATTTTGAAAATGGGGGTGGCTACGCCCACTTTATGCGGCACTCGCTTTATATAATTTACTCCGTGTTTCCATCACACGCTAACGAACACTGAATGCATACAGCTGAGTATCTAACGTTCGATTCCACTCGAACTTAGGCTTACTTACATGTTTGCATTTATTTCCAATTTTAGTTTGTTGCAAAAAATGTGTTTCAATTCTTTGCATTGGAATATAGGTGTTAACCTGACTATGGAAGGTCCGCGTTGATCCCTTTTATTCGTAAGGGTTTATAATTGCAAACCACCTACTAATGGCCCGGATGGCTTCACGTAAGTAAGCAGAAGATCATTTTGGGGAATTGAACGCCACCGAATCAGTTATCCCACACCAGTGAAAAAAATGGAATTGAACCACTATAACTTTAGCGGCTACAGGCGCGTTAGCGCTCGCATCCGTACCTGCGGATTCTAATGATCCTAATCTTCTTATTAACCTTTTGACCAATGTCTTATACATTCTTTACATCCACTTTGTTAAACTTTTTTCTTTTGTGGGAATGGTTGCATTTCTATTCTTGGCAACGGCTTCTTTTTTATAAAGTGCCTTTTGCTTGCCCTTTATTTGTTTGTTGGCAATAAATAATTCATCGCCACTATTAAAGTACCGAGTGGGCGGGCGAGTTTTATCCTTTCTCGCATTTCTACTCTCCTGCTCAGTAAATAGCAGGGCCTTGATATTTTCGTACGTTTGATCCCTAAACTCTCTTAGGTCTTGGTAGTTCATCCTAGCCGGTTTTCTTCTTGCGTGGGGGTGCTCAATAATATTTGAACATGAAAATATTCGATTCGTACAACTAGTACTAAAATATACCTAGTTGCGAAATTAAAGAGTACGATATATGAAATCTTAAAAAGGTCAAAATAAAAATATTAGTAAAAAACAGTGATTTTAAATATTTTTTGACATACTGAGCACCCGGCGCTTTTATTTAATACTTATATTTTTGTTCATCATTTTGTTTCTAATTAAATTATTTCTCAATTTTTAGTACGATTTTTAAGATTAAAGTGTGTTTTTTTAAGCTATTATTTATTTCTAAATTCACTTTTAGATTGGATTGCAGCAATTGAGAAAATGCCATTTCGACATTCTTCAAATTATCATCAACATCCTTACCAAACACAATATCTTCTATGTAGACGTAACAGATTTTGCCTATATATTGTTTCAATACGTCGCACTATGGCGCCTTTTGGCTTATTTTGTTGCAAAAATCATAACTTTTGAACCAATAGAGATATTTCAAAGACTTAAAGTATCTGAAAGCTAATTATTTGAACTTTTTGTGGTAGAAAATTCATAGGCACACAATAACAGGGTGCCTCAAAATAATTCGTCAAAATTTAAAATTTTTATATGCAAAAACAAGAATTTGTAAGTACAAACTTAATGAAAAAAATAATGAAATTTGGTTTATAAAGTTTCGTTTGAGCGTTAGACCAAATAAGTCAACTATTTTGGAAAAGGGATGCTCTCATTGTTTGTTTACATTTGACGGAAACACGGTGTATTTTATATAACGCGGATACCGCTTAAGGTGGGCGTAGCCACACCCATTTTCAAAATTAGTATTAATTATCCAACTAAGCATATTCTTTCCAAATTTCATTCCTTTATGATTTAGTTACAAAGATTTCACGTCACAAATTTCACAAGGCCATTTTAGAAATGTTTTTGTAAAAAAGTAGGCATAGTTATAAACCGATTTCGCTAAATTTTTTAACGTATATTAGTACAAGTAATAAAAGTTAAAACACTAAGTTTCGTCATAACATATCAATTATAATAATTATTTTTCCTAATAACTTTTTGGTTGCTTGTTTTTCCGACAGGGTAGGAATATGATGTATTGTGGAACGATTTTCCGTCATCCCTTGTCAAGTTTGGTTTGGAGACAAACCGGTTTCGGCTAATATGCGCCA
Organism: Urophora cardui; assembly: GCA_960531455.1. Classification (NCBI taxonomy): domain Eukaryota; kingdom Metazoa; phylum Arthropoda; class Insecta; order Diptera; family Tephritidae; genus Urophora; species Urophora cardui. The sequence continues at coordinate 96,235,271 of OY482672.1, forward strand.
TCTTCAGTGTCTTCTTTCGTTCTGAGTTATTTTGTATTTATAGTAACTAACTTCCGTCGTTTTGTTCAGGTACTTCGTGTTCATGTGATGTGTTCGTGCATTCGGGTGACGTGTGTGTGTGTGTGTCTGTGTTGTGTTTTTAGGTATGCAAATCTATTTTTTGTCATATTTTCATTATTGTACCCTCATTAACCAGGTAGGTAAAAGTCCGTTATTGTCCGTTTGTGTGTTGTTTTGTTTATGTCGGTTTTAGGTCTTCTGTCCTCTTTCGGGTATAGTAGCTTAAGCGGTTCAAATAATGTATCCGATGCGGTGTTTATTTGTTCATTTATTATTTTACCTACGAATGTTTTTTGTTTGTATATCTCCATATTTTCTAATATGTTAAGTCGTTTTCCTTTATGCTGTATTTGGAGAATTTTAGCTGTTTTTCCTATTTTCATGGGTGTACACTTGTTTTCTGCCATGTGGTTGGCGAAATTTGATTCCACTGTCGTTGATGATTTTCTTATTTTCTTATATGATAAGACTGCCCATTTCTTCTCTACGTTTCTTTGGTTTCTGATTTTCTTGAATTTGTGTTTTTTTGTATTTTCTTCACTAAATTTTTTTGATATCCGTTGTTCTCTGCGATTGTGTATATCGTGCTGAGTTCCTTGTTGTAAGCTTCTTTTTCTAACGGGGTTCGTTCAAGTCGTGTTAATAAATGTCTGAAAGCGGCGTTCTTGTGCTGTTGAGGATGGTTAGATTTATTGTGTATTATTGTATCTGTTGCTGTGGGTTTTCTGTATATTTCGTAAGTAAATTTGTTAGTTTCTTTGTTTATTTTAATTGTTAGGTCCAGGTAGTTGATTTTTCCATTTTTCTCTGTGTCCATAGTGAATTTTATATTTTTGTGTGGGCTGTTGAGGTGTTCCAAAATTTGTTCTTCTTTATTTCCCGATATTAGGCAGATGATGTCATCTACATACCTGGCATAAAAATTGACTCCCAAATTTGCCGTCAGTTCTTCCATGTAAATTTCCTCCAAATGTTGCATAAATACTTCCATAAGGATAGCTGATGTGGGGCTACCCATGCCTAGTCCGTGAGTTTGTCTGTATATTTTATTGTCAAATTTAAAATAATTCTGGTCCAGGGTTATTCTCAGCGTATTTACTATCACTGTTGCAATGTCTTTGTTCGTTTTCTCTGTCAGTATTTTAGTTAGAGTTTTTAGTGTTTCTGTCGTTGGTATCGAAGGGTATAGATCCTTCACGTCAAATGATACCAGTTCTGAGTCCTTGGGTACGTTCAGGTTGTTCAGTTTGTTGACTAGTTCCGTTGTGTTTTTGATTGTGTATTTATTGGATAGGTCTAGTTTCTCGGTTAGTAGCTTGTTTAGGTGTTTTGATAGTCTATATCCTGGTGCCGACTTATGGTTTACTATTGGTCGCATAGGTGTTCCTGCTTTGTGGATTTTAGGTAGTGCGATCAGTGACGGGGCCGATGGATTCATTGCCGTGAGAGTATTGAGTATTTATTTATTTTCGTTAAAGTTTATACAAATTTACAATAAACCATTACCCGCGAAGCTGATACCGCTTGTCTGCAGGTTTACAGCTTAAAAAAAAAATGTATATATATATATGTATGTAAGCAATAATATTTCGAATTTTACATCAGTAATTACTACAACAAACTCTTAATATGATTTCCTATTATTTGTTTTCTCTTTTGCGTATTTGGTAGATTGGTAAGATCTACAGGCAGCTCATTGAAAAGTGATGGCAGTACAACTGATAGCGTATGCTTAGTATAATTATTTAGGAGCTTAGGAATGATGAGTCTATTATCTAGGCGCCTTCTTGTATCATGGCTATGAGAAATCGGTATCCTAAGTGATGTGTCATCATAAAACTCAGTAATAATTGTATACTTGTATATTGATTTAATATCAAGTAGTTTTGACTCCTTATTTAAATTGATGTTCGCCGTGGGTAGTCTTTGTTTTTTAAAAAGTATTTTAAGATTATGACCATTAGCAGTACCAGATTCCAGCACAAAAAAATACACCAAGCCACATGGCTGTCTCCCGATCGAAAAACGCGAAATCAAATTGATCACGTCATGATCGACGGCAGACACAGCTCCAGCATCCTAGATGTGCGCACAATCCGCGGTCCCAATGTCGACTCCGACCACTATCTTGTAGCAGCCAAGGTACGCACCCGCCTCTGTGCAGCAAAGAATGTGCCAACAGGACAGCAAGGAAAGTTTGAAGTCGAAAGGTTGCACATGACGCAGACAGCCAATGAATACACCACTCGGCTCTCACTCCTGCTCTCTGAGAGCAACCCTTCACCAAACGATGTATCTGAGGAAAGGGAACACATCGCTCGTTCACTTCGTATCGCCGCTGAGGAATCTATAGGATACAAGCGAGCCCACAAAAACACCTGGTACGACAAGGAATGTCGCGATACCTCGGAAAGAAAGAACGCCGCCTACAGGGCTACATTGTGTGCGGGCGCAACGCGAAGCGTATAGGAGCGTTATCGAACGGCGAAGAAGGAAGAGAGGCGCCTTTTTCGAAAGAAGAAAAGGGAGGCTGAAAGGCGCGAGTGTGAAGAGCTTGAGATGCTGGCGGGTAGGAACGATGCTCGAAAATTCTATCAAAAAATCAGGCGGATGACTGAAGGTTTCAAGACCGGGGCAAATTCCTGCCGGAATGATAACGGTGATCTGGTAACTGATGTCCAGAGCATACTTAAGTTGTGTTCTCCTTGCTAGATAATGGCAACAGTGAAAGTGCGGAAGGAGAAGATGTACGACCCGAATCCCCAATAGCAGATGATGGTAGGCATGTTCCACCACCTGATCATGACGAAGTGCGAATAGCAGTAGCTAGGCTTAAGAATAACAAGGCCCCGGGTGCTGACGGCTTGACAGCCGAGCTATTCAAACATGGTGGCGAAGAGTTGATAAGGAGCATGCATCAACTCCTATGCAGAATATGGTCGGACGAGCGCATGCCCGACGATTGGAACTTAAGTGTGCTCTGACCAATCCACAAAAAAGGAGACTCCACAGTACGCGCCAATTATCGTGGGATAAGCCTCCTGAATACCGCATATAAGGTCTTAGCAAGTGTATTGTGCGAAAGACTGAAACCTATCGTCAACCATCTGATTGGACCTTATCAGTGTGGCTTCAGACCTGGTAAATCTACCATCGACCAGATCTTCACAATACGACAAATACTGGAAAAAACCCATGAAAAAGGAACCGACACACACCATCTCTTTGTCGATATCGACATCATTGGCACGAACACTCGCGCCGTATGTTCTGCCTTGTCCAAGCTGGATAAAGAGGCTAAGAAAATGGGTTTGGCGGTCAACGAGGACAAGACGAAGTACCTCCTGTCAAGAAACAGCACGCCTTGGCAGCCACGTCAATGTTGTTTGTAGCTACAAATTCGAAACTGTTAAGGACTTCGTCTATCTGGGAACCAGCAAGAATGATGTCAGCACGGAGATCCAACGAAGAATCACGCTTGCCAATAAATGCTACTTCGGTATGTAATTTTATTTCATATTCGTTCATTATGTTATTCATTTTCATTATTTACATATGTATTTTTGCCGTTGGAATGGAATGGAATTCCAAGCAGCTGATTGTATAGTATTAAAAGTTCGTACGGCCTGACAGGACAGGCTTATCGATGACACAATCGTGTGTTGCATTAGGAAGTGCTGTTGCAGTTTCGTATTGGAAGGAATTCCAATAAGCTGCGTGTACGAACTTAGGAATTTTTACGGCCTAATGGGATAGGCTCGTCCGGAACACAATCATATATATGTTATACATGTGTATTAATAAATTCTGTTGTAGCTTTCTGAATGGAAGGAATTTCAGTAAGCTGCTTTTTATAATTTATTATTATTATTATTATTATTATTATTATTATTATTATTATTATTATTATTATTCAGCGACGTTTATCATTATCTAAAGTTACTCTCGAGATATTGGTCTAACAGAATATGACCTTATGCACAATTAAGTTTTACATCCTTTCTCTTTAACCGCCGAGGATAGCTTTGCTTTAGGAGACTTTTTGCTAATGAATTAGGATGGTTGGCTAATCTTTTCGCATAATTTGCTTGCATTTTCTCTATCTCTTCGGCCACCGTATTTATCTTTAGGTTACTATGAATAATTGAATTTTTTACATACCAAGGCGCTTTGCATATTGTTCTTAATATCTTGGACTGTAGCCTTTGGATTCTTTCTACGCTAGATTTCGATGCTGAGCCCCATAGTTGAATTCCATACATCCAAATTGGTTTTAAAACCATATTAAATATTAATATCTTATTATCTAAGCCCAGTCTAGAACTTGGACCAATTAACCATTGCAGCTGGCTTATTTTCAACTTAGATTGCACAATCTTTTTGTCAATGTGATTTTTCCAAGTCATTCTTCTATCCAGTGTGACTCCAAGGTACGTAACGAAGTCTTTCTGAGTTATTATTTTCCCATTTATTGAGACTGGTGGACATGTGTCTTTCTTCAGGCTAAAAGTTACTTGTACACATTTAGATTCGTTGACCTTAATTCTCCACGTAGATAGTAAGCCATTCCTCTAAAGTTTTTATATGTCTCTGCAATTGGATAGTAGCAGTTATGGGATTTGCGTGCACACTTAGTATAGCCGTATCATCTGCGAAGGTCGACATGACAAGTCTCGCGTTGGCAGATCGCTTGTGTAAATTAAGTATAATACAGGCCCTAGAACACTACCTTGTGGAACTCCAGCAGAAATTGGATGACTTTCGGTTGTAAAACTTTTGTGCCTTACCCGAAATTTTCTACCTGTTAAAAAGCTTTCTAGGATCCCGCACAGATTATATGGAAGTGTTTGTTTTATTTTATAGAAGAGCCCTTCTAGCCATACTTTATCGAAGGCTTGTGCCACATCTAGGAATAGTGCGGTGCAATATCGTTTGGTTTCAAAAGTTGACCTTATTTCTGAAACAATCCTATGCACTTGTTCTATCGTACCGTGCTGCTCTCTAAATCCGAACTGGTGACTTGGTATGGTTTCGTGCAATTCTAAGATGGGCTGAATTTTTCTCAGCAATAATTTTTCGAATAGTTTCGAAAAGATAGAGATTAAGCTTATTGGCCTGTAGGAGCTTACTATTGTCGGGTCTTTGCCTGGTTTTGGGATCATGATAATTTCAGATAGTTTCCATGGATTAGGAAAGTGACATAATCGGAGCATACTATTGAAGATGTATAGTAGTTGCTTAATAGCTGCTATGGGAAGCGCTTTTAACATTTCACCCGTTATTCTGTCATACCCCGGTGCTTTCTTATTCTCTATGTCTTTGGATATAGTTTTATTCAAGTCATCTAGTTTAAATCCAAGTGGAATTGCTGGTAATTGTGGAGTATTTTCTTGGAGAAAATTTTGGCCTTCATTTGGAGTAAATACATTTGAAAGATGGGTTGCAAAAGCTATTCCTTTTTCGTGGTCACTTCGAGCAAATTCACCATTTTGCATTCGTATTGGAGGATCCTGCTGAACCGGCCGTTTTAGATATTTGAGAGAGCGCCACAAGGAATAATCTGTACCGGATGTGGCCGTGAGGGAATTAATTCTATTTTGAATTTTTGTTTCCCTTTTCTCCTCTAGGAGCATTTGGGGCTCTTTCGTGCATTTTTTTAGCTCGTTCTTCAGAGTTGGAGATCGCAACCTTTGCCAGTCTCCCCTAAGTTGCCTTTTCTTGGAAACTAGCTCAATGATATCGTTTTCATTGAAAGAACTAAAGCTTTGCTGCTGGGTTGTATTAGGACGTAAGGGCGTTGAAACCTTTGCTGCCACTTGCAGTAAGTTTGTGAAGTCAATTATCGCATATTCCACTTCGGCGGCTGATTTAAGGCTCACATTTGGATTAATATGCGAACTTATAAATTTTCTGTACTTCAGCCAATTCGTAAATCTATTAGTTAAGCTTGGGTTCAGTTCGTTTAAAGTTGGAAAGGTTTTAATAGATATGACGCAAGGAGAGTGATCAGATGATAGGTCAAAAAGTGATTCTATCTGAAGTATTTCCCGATCGAGGCCGCGAGTTACCCCAAAATCTATGAGGTCGGGGGTTTTGCTCCTATCAGTGGGCCAATATGTTGGCTGTCCGGTTGATATAATATCAAGACTTTTTGGTTGCTTGTTTTTCCGACAGGGTAGGAATATGATGAACGATCCTCCGTCATCCCTTGTCAAGTTTGGTTTGGAGACAAACCGGTTTCGGCTAATATGCGCCATCTTCAGTGTCTTTTTTCGTTCTGAGTTATTTTGTGTAAGTTCGATAGTACTTATAGTAACTGACTTCCATCGTTTGGTCACGTACTTCGTGTTCGTGTGATGTGTTCGTGCATTCGTGCGTTCGGGCGACGTGCATACGTGCGTGCGTGCGTGCGAGTCTGTGCGTTTAGGTATGTAAATCTATTTTTGTATCCTCATTAAACAGGCAGGTAAAAGTCCGTTATTGTCCTCTTGTGTGTTGTTTTGTTTATGTCGGTTTTAAGTTTTCTGTCCTCTTTTCGGTATAATAGCTTAAGCGGTTCAAATAATGTATCTGATGCGGTGTTGATGAAAAACGAGGATAAACGCAAAATTATAAGGAAAGCGGAGAACAGCTTCATTAGATGCGAGATCAGGAACCAACACGCAAAGAAGGAGCGCATGAATCAGGAATTACTACGCATCCATCTGGAGCTGATGTGAATCATTCCAGTCAGTTCCCTTCTGGAAACGTTAGATGCAATAAAGGAAGAGATCAAAGGAGCCATGGAAAACAAGTATAAAAAACTCAACAAAAAACTGGACGACCTTGACACAAAACAAAACAACAACAAAAAAGGCCCACAGCAGGAAAAAACACCTTTCCATCCAAGATTTGTTAACTTAACAAATCTTCCAATCAACGCCAAGGAAACACAGCTACTACAAAAAGGTTTGAAATACAACATCGAAAGCTACGATAGGAAAAAAGACGTGGAGAACACCATTGCGGACACGGAGGTGGCCATATCACTAATACCAAACGAGGAACAGGAGCACGCAAGGCATTTATGCAGACGCATAATCGAAAAGAGGATAAAAGCTGATGGAAAGAAAATGGTAGCAAATGAATATAAAACGGTAAAAGAATTGAGGAAAAAACTAAGAGAGAATAATAGCAACAAAAGCAGACAAAGGAAATACAACGGTGCTAATGGACGAAGAGGTATACACCACAAAAACAGGCCAACTCATCAAAGAAATGGGCTGCCGAGTGATGAGGAAGGACCCAACGGATGAATACCAAATGGCAATAAAGCGTGCAATAAAACAGGCAAAAAATATAGTAGACAACAAGATAGCCTACACTCTCACGGCAATGAATCCATCGGCCCCGTCACTGATCGCACTACCTAAAATCCACAAAGCAGGAACACCTATGCGACCAATAGTAAACCATAAATCGGCACCAGGATATAGACTATCAAAACATCTAAATAAGCTACTAACCGAGACACTGGACCTGTCCAATAAATACACAATCAAGAACACGACGCAACTGGTAAAAAAACTGAACAATCTGAACGTACCTAAGGACTCGAAACTGGTATCGTTTGACGTGAAAGACCTATACCCTTCGATACCACTGACAGAAACACTAAAAACTCTAACTAAAATATTGACAGAAAAAACGAACAGAGACATTCGAGAGATCGTAAACACACTGAAAGTAACCCTGGACCAGAATTATTTCAAATTTGACAATAAAATATACAGACAAACTCACGGACTGGGAATGGGTAACCCCACATCAGCCATCCTTATGGAAGTATTTATGCAACATTTGGAGGAAAGTTATATGGAAGAACTGGCGAAAAATCTGGGAGTAAATTTTTATGCCAGGTATGTAGACGACATCATCTGCCACATAACGGAAAATAAAGAAGAAAAAATTTTGGAATACCTCAACGGCCAACACAAAAATATAAAATTCACCATGGATGCAGAGAAAAATGGAAAAATCAACTACTTAGACCTCACAATTAAAATAAACAAAGAGACTAACAAATTTACTTACGAAATATACAGAAAACCCACAGCAACGGATACAGTAATACACAATAAATCTAGCCATCCTCAACAACACAAGAACGCCGCTTTCAGACATTTATTAACACGACTTGAACGGACCCCGTTAGAAAAGGAAGCTTACAACAAGGAACTCAGCACAATATACACAATCGCGGAGAACAACGGATATCAAAAAAGTTTGGTGAAGAAAATACAGAAAAACATAACTTCAAAGAAATCGGAAAACAAAGAAAAGGTAGAGAAGAAATGGGCAGTCTTATCATATACCGGAGCAACATCTTACAAGTTGGCTAAAGTTTTCCAAAATTATAACATTAATGCAGCATTTAAAACGAGGAACAGCATGGAAAAACTTCTACGAAACAACATTAACAAGGAAGACCCCTTTGACAAACAAGGCGTATACAAATTGACTTGCGAATGCCAAAGTAGCTATATAGGACAAACAGGACGCCAAGTCAAGACGAGATATCGAGAACACGTAAGAGATTACAATAAGAAAATAAGGAAATCAAAACGACAGTGGAATCAAATTTCGCCAACCACATGGCAGAAAACAAATGTACACCAATGAAAATAGGAAAAACAGCTAAAATTCTCCACATACAACATAAGGGAAAACGACTTAACGTATTAGAAAATATGGAGATATACAAACAGAAGACATTCGTAGGTAAAATAATAAATGAACAAATAAACACCGCATCAGATACATTATTTGAACCGCTTAAGCTATTATACCGAAAAGAGGACAGAAAACTTAAAACCGACATAAACAAAACAACACACAAGAGGACAATAACGGACTTTTACCTGCCTGTTTAATGAGGATACAAAAATAGATTTACATACCTAAACGCACAGACTCGCACGCACGCACGCACGTATGCACGTCGCCCGAACGCACGAATGCACGAACACATCACACGAACACGAAGTACGTGACCAAACGATGGAAGTCAGTTACTATAAGTACTATCGAACTTACACAAAATAACTCAGAACGAAAAAAGACACTGAAGATGGCGCATATTAGCCGAAACCGGTTTGTCTCCAAACCAAACTTGACAAGGGATGACGGAGGATCGTTCCACAATACATAATATCAAGACCATTGCTTTGAACAAGTTTCTTCCTCTTGGTGTTATTAGTCTAGATCCCCAAAAAGTATGTTTAGCATTGTAATCACCTGCTGCTAGAAATCTCTTGCCTAACTTGGAGAAGTATTCAGTGAATTGGTATTCTGTTATATTAAAACGGGGAGGGCAGTATATTGCAGATACAGTTAATCCGCCAGAACTATCATCTACGTACACTGATGTTGAGTGTATATACTCTTTGCAATATTCTTCTAGAACGTGGTGCTTAATCCTCTTTCTTATAAGTATACCGGTTCCACCTCTAGCTTTTCCTTCAGGGTGCTTGGTATTATAGAACATATACCCATCAATATTAAAATTATTAAACACAGTCAGATGGGTTTCAGACACTAACATTATGTCAATTTGGTGATTTCCTAGGAAAATATGGAGTTCATTGCGATGTTGGCCTATGCCGTTAGCATTCCAGAAACCTATATTGAAACAATTCATGGTCTTGACAAAATTGTTTGAAGTAGGAGATTTTGATTCCTAATCAATTCTTGCATCATGTTTTGCATCTAAATTCTCATTTTCTTCTTTTTTTATGTTCCTTACAATGACATTTCTTTCTAATTGCTTTTGTTGTGTAGGTCATCTTGTTGTTTATTATATTCCTTGCTTGTTTTATTGCACGATTTATTGCCATATGGTATTCTTCTGTTGGATCTTTCCTTATCACTCGACAGCCCATTTCTTTGATGAGTTGACCCGTTTTTGCGGTGTATTCCTCTTCGTCCATTAGCACCGTTGTATTTCCTTTGTCTGCTTTTGTTGCTATCACCTTATTCTCGATTAGTTTCTTCCTTAATTCTTTTGCAGTTTTATTGTCGTCCGTTGCCATTTCATTTCCAGCAGCTTTTATACTCTTTTCGATTATGCGTCTGCATAGATGCCTTGCGTGCTCCTGTTCTTCGTTTGCCATCTCCGTGTCTGCAATAGTGTTCTCTACGTCTTTTTTTCTATCGTAGCTTTCGATATTGTACTTCAAACCTTTTTGTAGTAGCTCTGTTTCCTTGGCGTTGATTGAAAGATTTGTTAAGTTAACAAATCTTGGATGGAATGATGTTTTGTTCTGTTGTGAGCCTTTTTTGTTGCTGTTTTGTTTTGTGTCAAGGTCCTCCAGTTTTTTGTTGAGTTTTTTGTATTTGTGTTCCATGGCCCTTTTAATCTCTTCCTTTATAGTGTCTAACGTTTCCATAATGGAACTAACTGGGTTGTTTTCCATCAGCTCCAGGTGGATGCGTAGTAGTTCCTCATTTATGCGCTCCTTCTTTGCGTGTTGGTTCCTGATCTCGCATCTGAGGAAGTGGATCGTAATCCGGAATAGATGTGTATACCTGCCACGGTTTTGAATTGTCTGGCTTCATCCTGTTACGCAGAGCAACTTTTATGTCATTAAGGGTGTGTTCTGAAACGCAGCATAAAGCGCAACAGCGGCAGTATAAATTTTTTGATGGTTGTGATGAGCGACGCTTAATGAAAAATTTGCGTTTATAAACGCTCTGCTTGTACTACAAAAGCAGGTTGCGCTTCTGAATAAAGCCTATCTGTATTAATTTGGTTGGGTAACGCTTCACGGGCTGTTCCTTCCAACTTTGATTTAATAAACGATATGAGTGTATTGGTTAATTTGTCTTCTGCGAGGTCTGATATCAAATCAATTTTGTCTAAAAATGAATCCAATGCTAACGGATCACCCGCGTAATATCTGATGAAAGACGTCTTTTGTTCGACTGTAGCCATATTGGAGAAGTTATTAAATGGTTCTGCAAAATTCGATGAAATATCTTGTAAATTGTTGGGTGAGCTAGTGGCTTTAACTAAATCGTCTGAAAAAGCTATTGAATCTTTGAAAGCGTCTTTAGATTCAGAGTTCTCTAAATTGAATTCTTCTATGAGCGCCAGAGGATCTGATAAAATTTCTAACTCAGAAACCGTTGAAGATATATCGATGAAATTTGATACGCGTGTTATACTTACTTATGCAAATGTTTGGACGAAAAATTGCCAAAATCGGTTGACGACCACGCCCACTTTTATATATGGGTATTATAAAGTGGCCTAATAAAAACATTTTAAGCCATATCTCTGTCAAATATAAAGATAATTCATTGAAATTTTGTGGCATGAGTACCATAATAGACCGGAAACATAAAACATAAAAATTTTGGAAAACGGGCGTGGCACCGCCCCTTGGGCATTTTTAACGTGACATCTTTGTAACTAGAAGTCATAAAGGAATGAAATTTTGCACTAACAATAATATTGATAAGCTTAGTTGGATGATTGATAAACATTTTGAAAATGGGGGTGGCTATTTAATTTACACCGTGTTTCCATCACACGCTAACGAACACTGAATGCATACAGCTGAGTATCTAACGTTCGATTCCACTCGAACTTAGGCTTCCTTACATGTTTGCATTTATTTCCAATTTTAGTTTGTTGCAAAAAATGTGTTTCAATTCTTTGCATTGGAATATAGGTGTTAACTTGACTATGGAAGGTCCGCGTTGATCCCTTTTAGTCGTAAGGGTTTATAATTGCAAACCCCCTACTAATGGCCCGGATGGCTTCACGTAAGTAAGCAGATCATTTTGGGGAATTGAACGCCACCGAATCAGTTATCCCACACCAGTGAAAAAAATGGAATTGAACCACTATAACTTTAGCGGCTACAGGCGCGTTAGCGCTCGCATCCGTACCTGCGGATTCTAATGATCCTAATCTTCTTATTAACCTTTTGACCAATGTCTTATACATTCTTTACATCCACTTTGTTGAACTTTTTTCTACTTTTGTGGGAATGGTTGCATTTCTATTCTTGACAACGGCTTCTTTTATATAAAGTGCCTTTTGCTTGCCCTTTATTTGTTTGTTGGCAATAAATAATTCATCGCCACTATTAAAGTACCGAGTGGGCGGGCGAGTTTTATCCTTTCTCGCATTTCTACTCTCCTGCTCAGTAAATAGCAGGGCCTTGATATTTTCGTACGTTTGATCCCTAAAATCTCTTAGGTAGTTCATCCTAGCAGGTTTTCTTCTTGCGTGGGGGTGCTCAATAATATTTGAACATGAAAATATTCGATTCGTACAACTAGTACTAAAATATACCTAGTTGCGAAATTAAAGAGTACGATATATGAAATCTCAAAAAGGTCAAAATAAAAATATTAGTAAAAAAACAGTGATTTTAAATATTTTTTGACATACTGAGCACCCGGCGCTTTTCCTTAAATACTTATATTTTTGTTCATCATTTTGTTTCTAATTAAATTATTTCTCAATTTTTAGTACGATTTTTAAGATTAAAGTGTGTTTTTTTTTAGTTTTTTTAAGCTATTATTTATTTCTAAATTCACTTTTAGATTGGATTGCAGCAATTGAGAAAATGCCATTTCTTCAAATTATCATCAACATCCTTACCAAACACAATATCTTCTATGTAGACGTAACAGATTTTGCCGATATATTGTTTCAATACGTCGCACTATGGCGCCTTTTGGCTTATTTTGTTGCAAAAATCATAACTTTTGAACCAATAGAGATATTTCAAAGACTTAAAAGTATCTGAAAGCTAATTATTTGAACTTTTTGTGGTAGAAAATTCATAGGCACACAATAACAGCGTGCCTCAAAATAATTCGTCAAAATTTTAAATTTTTATATGCAAAAACAAGAATTTGTAAGTACAAACTTAATGAAAATAAAAATAGGTAAAAAAACTTTTTAAGTTAAACGGTTTTATGTTATACATACATTGCAATGTTTAAGATAAATGTACTAAAAACCAAAAAATAATAAAATAGATACAGTCGTGGGAATTATAAACATTTGCATAGACTAGACTAAAATAAAACGGTGGGGCACGTCAATTGTCTACAATCGTTGATTAAAATGTTTGTTTTGTAATGTTACACTATAATTAGGCAGTTGTTCAACCGACAACGATGGACGTGTGATAAGTAGGGCTAGAATGTGGAAAAAAGCTAGCAAGCTCGATTATAAGCGAGTTTTAGGGTTTCATAGTGGTGAGCGAGTAGTACTTTTATCATATGTTTTGTCGATTAAAGACAAACTACGAGCAGTGAAACGATTCCTCGTGTGAATGTCCAACGATAAACTAGTTGAAACATCTCTTTTATTAACATGGAGTGTATAACTATTGGAATTTCCATGAGCAAGAAAATAGTAAGTATTTTCCTCACCGTCTGCGGGCCAACTGCCTAACGACGAATTAAACGATTCTTCTATCGCACATTAAGTCGATAATTTGTAGACAATTGACGTGCCCCCCGGTTTTATTTTAGTCTAGTCTATGCAAATGTTTATAATTCCCACGACTGTATCTATTTTATTATTTTTTGGTTTTTAGTACATTTATCTTAAACATTGCAATGTATGTATAACATAAAACCGTTTAACTTAAAAAGTTTTTTTACCTATTTTTATTTTCTAGTTTTTAGTTTTTATTTCGCATTCTGTTTAATTCATTTAGTGCTTCATTATTGCAAGGTTTCTTGCCCGTTAGTTTATTGCAGTCCAACGCCTCTATAGCGACCCACGCGCCACCTATCGGAAGTTTTTTTTAGGAAAATATTTCCTTTCAAGGTAGTAATACATGTTCCGAATTTCAGCCAAATCGGACCATAAATGCGATTTTTGTAAATATAGCGACCCACGCGCCACCTAGCGGATTTTTTTTTTTAAGAAAATATTTCTTTTCAAGGTAGTAATACATGTTCCGAATTTCAGCCAAATCGGACCATAAATGCGATTTTTGTAAATATAGCGACCCACGCGCCACCTAGCGGAATTTTTTTTTTAAGAAAATATTTCTTTTCAAGGTAGTAATACATGTTCCGAATTTCAGCCAAATCGGACCATAAATGCGATTTTTGTAAATATAGCGACCCACGCGCCACCTAGCGGAATTTTTTTTTTTAAGAAAATATTTCTTTTCAAGGTAGTAATACATGTTCCGAATTTCAGCCAAATAGGACCATAAATGCGATTTTTGTAAATATAGCGACCCACGCGCCACCTATCGGAATTTTTTTTCATAATATTGCATTGTCATCGGGGTTATACATGCGTGCAAAATTTCAGATTAATCGGTTGACAGGAAGAGGGTGAAATTTGAATTACTAAATTTGACCCAAGAATAAAGAATAAATAATAAATAATAAAACAAACGGGGTGAGCTAAATAAAACCGTTTAAAAATAATGAAAGTTGGTTTATAAAGTTTCGTTTGAGCGTTAGACCAAATAAGTCAACTATTTTGGAAAAGGGATGCTCTCATTGTTTGTTCACATTTGACGGAAACACGGTGTATTTTATATAATGCGGATACCGCTTAAGGTGGGCGTAGCCACACCCATTTTCAAAATTAGTATTAATTATCCAACTAAGCATATTCTTTGCAAAATTTCATTCCTTTATGATTTAGTTACAAAGATTTCACGTCACAAATTTCACAAGGCCATTTTAGAAATGTTTTTGTAAAAAAGTAGGCATAGTTATAAACCGATTTCGCTAAATTTTTTAACGTATCTAATATATACAAGTAATAAAAGTTAAAACACTAAGTTTCGTCATAACATATCAATTATAATAATTATTTTTCCAGTTATGGGCCCCGAAATCTCGTATATTCCTTTGTCCAAAAAGCGGCGGTGTCATGCCCATTTTCAAAAGTTTTTCTGTTTTTAGTTTCCGGCCTATTGTGGGACTCATGCCACAAAATTCCAATGAATTATCTTTATATTTGACAAAGATTTCGCTTAGGCCCCGTTATAACTTCCATATATAAAATTGGGCGTGGTCGTCAACCGATTTTGCTAAAATTTTGAGCATGTATTACTACAAGCCATAAAAGTGTATACGCTTAGTTTCGTCGTAATATATAAATTATTTGTCGAGTTTTTGGCTCGGAAAGTCGTATATTCCTGCTTCTCAACGGAGCAGGTGTCACTCCCATCTTCGCAAATATTTGTGCTTTTAGTGACTTCAGATGAGGTACAGAATACAACCAATAAAAAGTACATTGTTTATATACCATGGAAGAAAAAGTCTGCGTTCACCTACGAAAATTTTCTTTGCACACGTGTGTGTGTGTGTGTGAGTCTGTGTTGTATGTTTAGGTATGCAAATCTACTTTTTGTCATATTTTCATTATTGTACCCTCATTAACCAGGTAGGTAAAAGTCCGTTATTGTCCGCTTGTGTGTTGTTTTGTTTATGTCGGTTTTAGGTCTTTTGTCCTCTTTCGGGTATAGTAGCTTAAGCGGTTCAAATAATGTATCCGATGCGGTGTTTATTTGTTCATTTATTATTTTACCTACGAATGTTTTCTGTTTGTATATCTCCATATTTTCTAATATGTTGAGCCGTTTTCCTTTATGCTGTATGTGGAGAATTTTAGCTGGGTGTACACTTGTTTTCTGCCATGTGGTTGGCGAAATTTGATTCCACTGTCGTTGATGATTTTCTTATTTTCTTATTGTAATCCCTTATGTGTTCTCGATATCTCGTCTTGATTTGGCGTCCTGTTTGTCCTATATAACTATTTTGGCATTCGCAAGTCAATTTGTATACACCTTGTTTGTCAAGGAGGTCTTCCTTGTTAATGTTGTTTCGTAGAAGTTTTCCCATATTGTTCCTCGTTTTAAATGCTGCATTAATGTTATATTTTTGGAAAACTTTATCCAACTTGTAAGATGTTGCTCCGGTATATGATAAGACTGCCCATTTCTTCTCCACTTTTTCTTTGGTTTCTGATTTTCTTGAATTTATGTTTTTTTTGTATTTTCTTCACTAAACTTTTTTGATATCCGTTGTTCTCTGCGATTGTGTATATTGTGCTGAGTTCCTTGTTGTAAGCTTCTTTTTCTAACGGGGTTCGTTCAAGTCGTGTTAATAAATGTCTGAAAGCGGCGTTCTTGTGCTGTTGAGGATGGTTAGATTTATTGTGTATATTGTATCTGTTGCTGTGCGTTTTCTGTATATTTCGTAAGTAAATTTGTTAGTCTCTTTGTTTATTTTATTGTTAGGTCCAGGTAGTTAATTTTTCCATTTTTCTCTGTGTCCATAGTGAATTTTATATTTTTGTGTTGGCTGTTGAGGTGTTCCAAAATTTGTTCTTCTTTATTTCCCCATATTAGGCAGATGATGTCATCTACATACCTGGCATAAAAATGGACTCCCAAATTTGCCGTCAGTTCTTCCATGTAAATTTTCTCCAAATGTTGCATAAATACTTCCATAAGGATAGCTGATGTGGGACTACCCATGCCTAGTCCGTGAGTTTGTCTGTATATTTTATTGTCAAATTTAAAATAATTCTGGTCCAGGGTTATTCTCAGCGTATTTACTATCACTGTTGCAATGTCTTTGTTAGTTTTCTCTGTCAGTATTTTAGTTAGAGTTTTTAGTGTTTCTGTCGTTGGTATCGAAGGGTATAGATCCTTCACGTCAAATGATACCAGTTCTGAGTCCTTGGGTACGTTCAGGTTGTTCAGTTTGTTGACTAGTTCCGTTGTGTTTTTGATTGTGTATTTATTGGATATGTCTAGTTTCTCGGTTAGTAGCTTGTTTAGGTGTTTTGATAGTCTATATCCTGGTGCCGACTTATGGTTTACTATTGGTCGCATAGGTGTTCCTGCTTTGTGGATTTTAGGTAGTGCGATCAGTGACGGGGCCGATGGATTCATTGCCGTGAGAGTGTAGGTCATCTTGTTGTCTATTATATTCCTTGCTTGTTTTATTGCACGCTTTATTGCCAGATGGTATTCTTCCGTTGGATCTTTCCTTATCACTCGACAGCCCATTTCTTTGATGAGTTGACCTGTTTTTGCGGTGTATTCCTCTTCGTCCATTAGCACCGTTGTATTTCCTTTGTCTGCTTTTGTTGCTATCACCTTATTCTCGATTAGTTTCTTCCTTAATTCTTTTGCAGTTTTATTGTCGTCCGTTGCCATTTCATTTCCAGCAGCTTTTATACTCTTTTCGATTATGCGTCTGCATAGATGCCTTGCGTGCTCCTGTTCTTCGTTTGGTACTAGTGATATGGCCATCTCCGTGTCTGCAATAGTGTTCTCTACGTCTTTTTTTCTATCGTAGCTTTCGATATTGTACTTCAAACCTTTTTGTAGTAGCTCTGTGGCGTTGATTGAAAGATTTGTTAAGTTAACAGATCTTGGATGGAATGATGTTTTGTTCTGTTGTGAGCCTTTTTTGTTGTTGTTTTGTTTTGTGTCAAGGTCCTCCAGTTTTTTTGTTGAGTTTTTTGTATTTGTGTTCCATGGCCCTTTTGATCTCTTCCTTTATAGTGTCTAACGTTTCCATAAGGGAACTAACTGGGTTGTTTTCCATCAGCTCCAGGTGGGTGCGTAGTAGTTCCTCATTTATGCGCTCCTTCTTTGCGTTCTCACCGTTCACTTTGTGCCCTATTTGCGCGTATTTTGGAATGAGTTTGGTCTTTAGACATTGCTTATTAAACCATATGTTGGCTTTTGTGTTGTGTATTTTCTGTAGTCGCCTTTTGTATGCTGTCAGTAGAATATTTGTGCAACTTTTTGGTTGCTTGTTTTTCCGACAGGGTAGGAATATGATGCATTGTGGAACGATTTTCCGTCATCCCTTGTCAAGTTTGGTTTGGAGACAAACCGGTTTCGGCTAATATGCGCCATCTTTAGTGTCTTCTTTCGTTCTGAGGTATTTTGTGTAAGTTCGATAGTATTTATAGTAACTAACTTCCGTCGTTTTGTTATTCACAATCCCTTAGGTGGGCTGTTTTGGTCTAATTGGTGCTAGTGCAAAGGTAAAAACAAAGCTTTACGATTCACTTAGTGCCCGACGTTTCGGTAAGCTCCTTACCATCCTCAGGGGCGGTTTCTTTATTTTGTACACATAAAAGAAAAGATATACATATAACAAAATTACTCACATATGCATATATAATGTGGTGCAAAGTCACAAAAATAATTATCACATCGCGAACTTACATGTATGTATATTAAAACCTATCGAAAAAAAAAACAATATTACAGACATATTTACATATGTACATATATGGACATAAAAACATAAAAACATATGCGGGACGTCTTAGACGATTTGCGGGACTATTTGATTAAATATTGCAATGCGGGATTACATCGGCCTTATCTTTAAGGTCGTTGCAGGCCTACAGTATTCGGTCGCCATGTGATGTTTAGCGCACCGGCACAGACACGCACACACTCACTTGTCTCTTTCTGTGTTCTTTAGTTACTTTTCTGTATTAACTTTTCTTATGATAAGAACAAATTTCTTTTGTTTAATGTTTTATTTCTTTTACACAAAATGTTTAAAGTTATTAGTTCAGTTTCTCTACACTTTTTTCTTTTCGCTATCCCAAAGTCTACCGCACAGCTCAAGAGTAAAAACCTGAATCATTTTATCATGGCTTGCCGGCTTCTTCATAGCCGAACCGTTTCCCACTTCCAGTTTGTCCCAACACCTGTTGTTCATTCACAATGGACAACGGTGTTGCCACAAACTGGAATTGAGTTGCAATTTTATATTTATGGTCAAAACTCACTGATCATTTTTGATTTGAATTGTTTTGCTATTAATTGTTTTGATCATTTTGATTTTAATTGTTTTGCTATTACAGTATATTTCTGCACATATACTTATCTACATATTTAACTTTTTTTAAATTTGAAAGGTTATATTAAAATTATGAATAAAAAGTAAAACACATAAAAAATATCCCCCTTATTCATAAGAAATAAAATAGATTTATAAAATTAAAAAAATCGAAAAATTTTATGAAAATGTCACTTAAAATTTTTTAAACCCTATTTTATTTTCTACGAATGAAGTCATATATGTATATTTACTTACGTGTGGACTTCATTTCACATGCTACGGCCGTCCACAGCTTATCCAAGACAAACCTATTGTGGTGATTTGGATTTTTTTTGATCCCACAAAGGTTATCTTTTAAAAATTGCACCGATGAAACTTTCTGTGTCCATAATGAATATCGCTAATCGACTAAAGAAAACCAATGAATTAATTTTCTTCGCTCTTATACTTTGAAACGCGCTTATAGCACAGCTCCGACATAAACAGAAGTACAGAACTCCCATTTACAATTTTCGTCGCTCTATTGCTCTCTTTCTTCTATTGCTCAGACATAAACACTACACGCGCGTCCCATAAGGTATTTTCTCTGCTATGGTAATAGCGCTAATGTGGTGAATTTCTTTAGTCACCCACTGCTCCGACATAAACAGAAGTACAGAACTCCCATTTACAATTTTCGTTGCTCTATTGCTCTCTTCCTTCTATTGCTCCGACATAAACACTATACCTGATTTCCGTAAGGTATTTTCTTTGCTATTATCTGTGGCGAGTTTGTCCGCCTGCCTTTCAAAGAGCCACCAACCTCACTAGGAAATTCCCTTGCAGCAGCTAAACGTCGATTTACATCATTGGAACGCAGGGGTGTTCTCAGTTCATGCGTGAGTATGAGTCTTTGAATCATATGACCCGATTGTGAGACGCAGGCAATTTTACTTGGGATAGCTGTTATTTTTTGCCTCACCACTGCGTTATAAAATCTGAAAGCTCATCTACGAAATTGCGCGTCGTGTTCGACGCCTCCGCGAAAACCACATCTAATGTATCGCTCAATGACATTTTAATGACTGGGCCCACCGTGCAAGCTGATTTGTTTTCTGCCATTACACGTTTTAGATCATATCGGTATGTCTTTACATCAGACGTAAGTAAAATGTATAGACAAATTTTAGTTGATCCTCAAGACCGTCCCTATCAACTCATATTATGGAGGGAAAGTGCACTCGACAACATTGGGGTGTATCAGTTAAACACTGTGACATACGGCACATCTGCTGCGCCATATTTAGCCACGCGATGTCCAACAAAATTAGCCGATAATAGCGCTAAAAATTATCCCTCTGCTTCCACTGCACTTTTATATGAAACATACGTAGACGATATAATGACAGGTGCAAATACTTTCAAGCAAGCTGCAACCCACTTGTCAGATCTGCAACGACTGCTTGGCACAGCTCAGCTGGAGTTACGCAAATACTGCTCCAATCTTCCTGAGTTGTTAAAATTAATTCCGGAAGACCACAAAGAACCATTCCTACGAATTGGTGATAACGAAGTCGTGAAAACTTTGGGGTTGATCTGGCAACCTATCGCCGATACCTTCTCCTACCATTTCGCTTTCACGTGCTCAGATATAACAACCAAACGAACAGTGCTCTCGCAGCTTGAGAAAATATTCGACCCACTCGGCTTAATTGGACCCACAGTAGTGCTAGGAAAGATCTTCATGCAGCAACTTTGGAAGCTCAATCTTTCCTGGGATCAGCCGTTGCCGCAAGAATGAGAAAGGCGATGGAGGAATTATATATATCAACTGGAAGGTCTAAATCCAATACATATTCCTAGACACTTATTGTCTTCAGAGGTAAGCAAATCAGTACAAATACATCCATTCTCTGATAGCAGCGAAGCCGCATATGGTGCTTGTTGTTATTTGCGCAGCGTTGACATTAACAACAAAGTCACGGTTCGGCTAATATGCTCCAAGTCGCGTGTAGCACCATCCAAATCATTGTCAATCGCTAAGTTAGAGCTTCAAGCAGCTGTGCTAATGGCGGAACTGGTTGAACCTCTGCAAAATATTTTACCTATGTCCATCGAAAAAAGGTTTTTCTATACTGACTCCAAGATAGTATTAGCCTGGATAGCTAAACCCTCTTATACATGGACGACGTTCGTCGCAAACAGAGTTGCGAAAATTCACGAGCTTACACGCAATGAAGAATGGAGTTTCATCTACACCACGCAAAATCCTGCAGACTTAATTTCACGCGGCTCCTTGCCCGAAGAATTTGTTAAGTCATCGCTGTGGAGTAATGGTCCAGAATTTTTACATTTGACGGAGCTCAAAAATCAAGAATATCAACCAATAAACCATCACGATATTCCCGAGCGCCGCCCTAACAAACTTGTGCTCTTATCAGCAGGGGTTTATAGTGACATAACATCTACAATCCAGCATAATGATTCACTATATCGCCTGGAGCGCATTATGGCCTACTGCCTTCGTTTTATAAATAATGCTAAAACCACAGCGGAAAAAAGGATTAAAGGTTCGTTAATAATACCCGAGCTCGAAGCAGCACTTCGCATTTTACTGCGCAACACTCAGCGCAGCCATCTCACAGCAGAATATGAATCATTATCAAAAAATGAAGAGGTGATTAAATCCAGCCGAATTCGCAGTTTGGACCCGTTCCTCTGCTCTGAAGGACTTATACGCGTCGGCGGACGTCTTCAGAACAGTAACCTTCAATACAGCTCCAAGCATCAAATCATTTTGCCGAAAAATTGTAAGTTAACGCACATCATAATTTCATTTCACCATCACATTCATTTACATGCCGGGCCGCAAACACTCCTCTCAATTATTCGCCAACGATACTGGCCAATTGATGGAAAGAATTTATGTCGAAATGTTGTACATCGATGCGTCAGGTGTTTTCGTATGAAGCCAACTAAAATCGATCATTTTATGGGCAGCCTGCCAAAGGGGAGAGTACAACCTGGGAGAGCCTTCCTAACAACAGGCATTGATTTTTGCGGTCCAGTTCACGTACATTCCTATATCCGTGGTCGAGCACCAGTAAAAGCGTACGTAGCCATATTCGTATGTTTCACGACAAAGGCAGTACATATAGAGGCAGTTGGTGATTTGTCAAGCGCAGCGTTCATTGCAGCCTTACGTCGCTTTATCGCTAGAAGAGGCCTATGCACAACGATAACACTGTAGGGAGGTCAAAATATCACAGCGAAACGCCGAGACACCCCAACTTAATTTTTGGCTGTAGAATACGATGGCATTTACAGAAAGTCAAAGTTAGCTCGCGTTTTCGAGATATTTAGGAAAAAAGTTTCAGAGCTCTGAAGGTATTTTTTTTTCCGTCTAAAAACTTTACTCATGCTTGGAACCCTTTTCCCGCATAAAAATTCTGACAGTTGTTCTTACGTAATTGGGATATTCTAAATTCAATGCCACCTTTAGTTTTCCAAAATTGGCTCGAGTTTTCGAGATAACGGTATTTAAAAATTACCATCAATTTGGACTTTTTTGTTAATAACTCAGTCAGTTTACGAGATAAATTGCCAAAACTTTGCACGTGACAATATTTTAGTATTACCTTAACTATTTCTGAAAATAATTGAAATCGGATCACTATAACATATAGCTGCCATACAACCGATTTTTCAGATATGGACATTTTGGGATATAGCTTCGCTATTTAAACAGCTAAGGACATGCAACTTTGGAAAATTTGTACTCATATTGGCCTTAATCTATTCCCTGAAAATTGTCAAGATCGGGTCACTATAACATATAGCTCCCATACAACTGATGGTTCAGATATATGTTTTTGCACTTTTATTTCTTTATAACTCCGAAAATAGTCATTCTGCGTGAAAATGCAACATAAACACTTTCATTCAAAATTAATAGGTGAACAATTTTCTCATATACGATTTCCACGTATCTGCATCAGTTATTGCAGTTTTGTGCAACCAAGGTTAAAATATCACCATAGGCATTTTTTCTAGCCCAATAACACATATATCGTATTAAATTAATTGGATGATCTTTATATCGTCTTAAAGAGAATTAAAAATACTTTTACGCAGTTTTTAAATGAAGAAAATTAATGCATGTTTGAGGATTTTATATGCATTTATAGTAAAATTTTCCTACAAAAATATTGGTCGAAAACTATTGAAGCATACTTTTAGGCATTATTTGAAAAAAAAATTTTATGAAAAATTAACAAAAAAATTATTCAAAAGCGTATAAAATCCTCAAAAATGCATATATTTTCTTCATTTAAAAACTGCTTAAAAGTATTTTTAATTCTCTGTAAGACGATATAAAGATCATCTAATTAATTTAATACGATATATGTGTTATCGGGCTTGAAAAAAATGCCTATGGTGAAATTTCAAACTTAGTTGCATAAAACTGCAATAACTGATGCAGATACGTGGGAATCGTATATGAGAAAATTGTTCACTTATTAATTTTGAATGAAAGTGTTTATGTTGCCTTTTCACGCAGAATGACTATTTTCGGAGTTATAAGAAAATAAAAGTGCAACACCACATATCTGAATAATCAGCTGTATGGCAGCTATATGTTATAGTGACCCGATCTCGACGATTTTCAGGGAATAGATTAAGGCCAATATGAGTACAAATTCTCCAAAGTTGCATGTCCTTAGCTGTTTAAATAGCGAAGCTATACCCCAAAATGTCCATATCTGAAAAATCGGTTGTATGGCAACTATATGTTATAGTGATCCGATTTCAATTATTTTCAGAAATAGTGAAGGTAATACTAAAATATTGTCACGTGCAAAGTTTTGGCAATTTATCTCGTAAACTGACTGAGTTATTAACAAAAAAGTCCAAATTGATGGTAATTTTTAAATACCGTTATCTCAAAAACTGGAGCCAATTTTGGAAAACTAAAGGTGGCATCGAATTTAGAATGTCCCAATTAAGTAAGAACAACTGTCAGAATTTTTATGCGGGAAAAGGGTTCCAAGCCTGAGTAAAGTTTTTAGACGGAAAAAAAATTACCTTCAGAGCTCTGAAACTTTTTTCCCAAATATCTCGAAAACGCGAGCTAACTTTGACTTTCTGTAAATGCCATCGTATTCTAGAGCCAGAAATTAAATTGACGTGTTTCGGCGTTTCTCTGTGATATTTCAAAAGTTAAAAATTTACCTACAGTGTAATAATCGACAATGCTACAAACTTTGTAGGTGCCAAAAACGAGCTTTCTGAACTGCACCGCCTATTCCTGAATGAATCACATCAAGAAGAACTTAAGAAAATGTGTCAAACCAATCGAATAACTTGGCCTACAATACCACCAAAATCGCCTCACTTTGGTGGACTCTGGGAGGCCGCGGTTGGTCAGAGTTACGGCTAATGCTACTTTATCATACGAAGAACTTGCTACTTTCACCGCTCAAATTGAAGCTATTTTAAATTCACGACCACTAACTCCACTCTCAGCCGACCCTACAGATTTAGAAGCGTTAACGCCGGGACATTTTCTCATTGGAGAGCCTCTCACCGCCTTCCCAGAACCGGATGTAACTGATGTAAATTACAATCGTCTTTTGCGCTTTCGACGTTTGCAACAGCTACAACAGCTTTTTTGGCGTAGATGGTCAAGAGAATATTTGCACTTGATTCAACAGCGTCATAAGTGGTCGTCAAAGACTCCTAATTTACAGGAGATAAACAAGTTGATAATTTGCTCAAAAATGATGTAATAGAACCAAGCTTTTCAAATTACAATAGTCCGTTGATTTTAGTCCCGAATAATGTTAAAAATGGTCAAAAAGCGTATCGCATGTGTGTAGATTTCCGAGGAGTCAATAAAAAGCTTATAGCCTATAATTTTTGGGATGTCTTGCTTTGCTACAACAACAACAATTTAAAAAAAATTACATTAAAAGGTTGAGGTTCATAGTACGAATGTAATAAAATCGAAAGTACAATATTCGACTAACCGGAGAGGAACGATTACCCGAATAATCTATGGTGAGCAGTTATTCGAATAGTTGGCAGCTTTCGGCTACCCGAATATAGCTAACTAAATAATTCTAGTAAGTTTCAGTCATTTTCGAATAATTCGGTTAAGCGGTTTCCTGAACCCTGATATGTACTACGTCGCGCAGCCATTTACCTCAGTTAGATTCCCGACTACTATAGGTGTAAGATGATAGAATGTAAAATGACATCGGATACACCTTATTAAAATTTAACTTTATATTTGTCCATTTGGTAAAAATATCAACCCATACGCATGTATATATTTATATTGATACAGAAACCATGATACAAGCTGGGATACTGTTTATTTTTGAAATCACTTTATTATAAGATTAAACTTCTGGCTAAGTGAATAAATTTGCAATGGATTCGCTGCATAAATTGCTGTTAGCGGCAAATTCCAACTCATCGTTTCGACAGGTATTACTGTTGGGGCCTTAAGTTCCCCTTCCAATGGAATAAGTTTACCAAAATCCATCATTGTACTGGTGACAAACTCAAAACGTAGTCGCCATCGCAACTCAATCAAATTAGTGCGAAATGAGGGTGTAACATGCAATGGAATTGGTATAATAACGGATGTCTTCAGCACAGAATAGCATACCTGATGGGCGGTGGCGATAGTGCTTAACTTTCCAACAGGTTCCTCCACATCCATACTAAACGCACTACCGGATGTTTTCAAATTATGCAGATTATTTCCTACGATAGCACTTGGTATGCTAGCCAAATCTAGATTAACAGATGAGTTTTCATTAAAATCGTCAATTGGTTTGTTATTGCTTTGTAAAGATATTTCTTGAGCTTGTAGTTTTACAGAGAACTGTACACAACGCACGTTACAATTCGTAAAATCCAGACTACCAACAATATCCTCGCCGATTTTGTAAGATAATTTAAACAAGAAAAATTGCCCAACAAATCCATGCTTATTAGAAATACGAAAAAATTTGGGAGCACGACGCGCCGTTACGTTCTGAAATTGAGATTGAGAGATTGTAAATCAGTGGTAGGCAGTGTTGCCAGAATATTTTAGAGCTTACAGCTAGATTAAAGGAAAAAATAGCTAAACAATTTTTTCAAAGTCAAAATTAATATATTCGTCTTCAAAAATTGCCAAATAATTATTTGATTATAATCATTTACTTTATGCGAATTTTATATGAGCTATTGGCCAGTTTATAATTAAGAAAAAAGCATACTTTTAGGCATTATTTGAAAAAAAAATTTTATGAAAAATTAACAAAAAAATTATTCAAAAGCGTATAAAATCCTCAAAAATGCATATATTTTCTTCATTTAAAAACTGCTTAAAAGTATTTTTAATTCTCTGTAAGACGATATAAAGATCATCTAATTAATTTAATACGATATATGTGTTATCGGGCTTGAAAAAAATGCCTATGGTGAAATTTCAAACTTAGTTGCATAAAACTGCAATAACTGATGCAGATACGTGGGAATCGTATATGAGAAAATTGTTCACTTATTAATTTTGAATGAAAGTGTTTATGTTGCCTTTTCACGCAGAATGACTATTTTCGGAGTTATAAGAAAATAAAAGTGCAACACCACATATCTGAACAATCAGCTGTATGGCAGCTATATGTTATAGTGACCCGATCTCGACGATTTTCAGGGAATAGATTAAGGCCAATATGAGTACAAATTCTCCAAAGTTGCATGTCCTTAGCTGTTTAAATAGCGAAGCTATACCCCAAAATGTCCATATCTGAAAAATCGGTTGTATGGCAACTATATGTTATAGTGATCCGATTTCAATTATTTTCAGAAATAGTGAAGGTAATACTAAAATATTGTCACGTGCAAAGTTTTGGCAATTTATCTCGTAAACTGACTGAGTTATTAACAAAAAAGTCCAAATTGATGGTAATTTTTAAATACCGTTATCTCAAAAACTGGAGCCAATTTTGGAAAACTAAAGGTGGCATCGAATTTAGAATGTCCCAATTAAGTAAGAACAACTGTCAGAATTTTTATGCGGGAAAAGGGTTCCAAGCCTGAGTAAAGTTTTTAGACGGAAAAAAAATTACCTTCAGAGCTCTGAAACTTTTTTCCCAAATATCTCGAAAACGCGAGCTAACTTTGACTTTCTGTAAATGCCATCGTATTCTAGAGCCAGAAATTAAATTGACGTGTTTCGGCGTTTCTCTGTGATATTTCAAAAGTTAAAAATTTACCTACAGTGTAATAATCGACAATGCTACAAACTTTGTAGGTGCCAAAAACGAGCTTTCTGAACTGCACCGCCTATTCCTGAATGAATCACATCAAGAAGAACTTAAGAAAATGTGTCAAACCAATCGAATAACTTGGCCTACAATACCACCAAAATCGCCTCACTTTGGTGGACTCTGGGAGGCCGCGGTTGGTCAGAGTTACGGCTAATGCTACTTTATCATACGAAGAACTTGCTACTTTCACCGCTCAAATTGAAGCTATTTTAAATTCACGACCACTAACTCCACTCTCAGCCGACCCTACAGATTTAGAAGCGTTAACGCCGGGACATTTTCTCATTGGAGAGCCTCTCACCGCCTTCCCAGAACCGGATGTAACTGATGTAAATTACAATCGTCTTTTGCGCTTTCGACGTTTGCAACAGCTACAACAGCTTTTTTGGCGTAGATGGTCAAGAGAATATTTGCACTTGATTCAACAGCGTCATAAGTGGTCGTCAAAGACTCCTAATTTACAGGAGATAAACAAGTTGATAATTTGCTCAAAAATGATGTAATAGAACCAAGCTTTTCAAATTACAATAGTCCGTTGATTTTAGTCCCGAATAATGTTAAAAATGGTCAAAAAGCGTATCGCATGTGTGTAGATTTCCGAGGAGTCAATAAAAAGCTTATAGCCTATAATTTTTGGGATGTCTTGCTTTGCTACAACAACAACAATTTAAAAAAAATTACATTAAAAGGTTGAGGTTCATAGTACGAATGTAATAAAATCGAAAGTACAATATTCGACTAACCGGAGAGGAACGATTACCCGAATAATCTATGGTGAGCAGTTATTCGAATAGTTGGCAGCTTTCGGCTACCCGAATATAGCTAACTAAATAATTCTAGTAAGTTTCAGTCATTTTCGAATAATTCGGTTAAGCGGTTTCCTGAACCCTGATATGTACTACGTCGCGCAGCCATTTACCTCAGTTAGATTCCCGACTACTATAGGTGTAAGATGATAGAATGTAAAATGACATCGGATACACCTTATTAAAATTTAACTTTATATTTGTCCATTTGGTAAAAATATCAACCCATACGCATGTATATATTTATATTGATACAGAAACCATGATACAAGCTGGGATACTGTTTATTTTTGAAATCACTTTATTATAAGATTAAACTTCTGGCTAAGTGAATAAATTTGCAATGGATTCGCTGCATAAATTGCTGTTAGCGGCAAATTCCAACTCATCGTTTCGACAGGTATTACTGTTGGGGCCTTAAGTTCCCCTTCCAATGGAATAAGTTTACCAAAATCCATCATTGTACTGGTGACAAACTCAAAACGTAGTCGCCATCGCAACTCAATCAAATTAGTGCGAAATGAGGGTGTAACATGCAATGGAATTGGTATAATAACGGATGTCTTCAGCACAGAATAGCATACCTGATGGGCGGTGGCGATAGTGCTTAACTTTCCAACAGGTTCCTCCACATCCATACTAAACGCACTACCGGATGTTTTCAAATTATGCAGATTATTTCCTACGATAGCACTTGGTATGCTAGCCAAATCTAGATTAACAGATGAGTTTTCATTAAAATCGTCAATTGGTTTGTTATTGCTTTGTAAAGATATTTCTTGAGCTTGTAGTTTTACAGAGAACTGTACACAACGCACGTTACAATTCGTAAAATCCAGACTACCAACAATATCCTCGCCGATTTTGTAAGATAATTTAAACAAGAAAAATTGCCCAACAAATCCATGCTTATTAGAAATACGAAAAAATTTGGGAGCACGACGCGCCGTTACGTTCTGAAATTGAGATTGAGAGATTGTAAATCAGTGGTAGGCAGTGTTGCCAGAATATTTTAGAGCTTACAGCTAGATTAAAGGAAAAAATAGCTAAACAATTTTTTCAAAGTCAAAATTAATATATTCGTCTTCAAAAATTGCCAAATAATTATTTGATTATAATCATTTACTTTATGCGAATTTTATATGAGCTATTGGCCAGTTTATAATTAAGAAAAATTCATGCCTATTACGGTATCCGACGGATGCCACTCCCGCGAATGCCATCCGATTCGCACTCCCCTCGCTGGTCAAATTTCACGCTATTACCATAACCGTCGGATTACTGCTTTATCGACTCACCCTGCGTATCATGTCAAAAGCTTTTTTACATTTTACTACATTGTCAGTTGTTATTTATTTGCATTTTGAAAAAATACAATTGAATAAATTGAAGAAAAATTTAACTTTTTTTGCAAATCTATTTGCGTTTTCAATAATTTAATTTGGTTACTTCTTGGAAGTACTCTTTCTTGTGTTTGCGGACTTGAAGTTGTCCAATTTTGTGCGAAGTACTCTCTAATTATCTACGGATGGTTCGCAATCAACGCTTATGTTTTGATCATAGCGGTACAGAACCTACCAAAATGTTTTCCAGTGAACTGCTGCGTTTTGCCCTCCACCTATAACTTGCATTTGGAAGCGGTTATTTGTTAGCTTATTCTTAATACAGGATTTGGATTCATACCAAGTGATTTTGATGGTGGTGCCAAAGCATTCAAATCCGTGCTTAATGTTGTCCAAAACTCAGATACAACTTCTGGAGACTGCTTGCGCTCAACCAACAAAGAAAACTGCCCACGTTTTGGTACGATTTCTGTTTAAAAATAAAATTAACTCATATATTTTTCCTTAAAATATACGAATTATTTTGTTATTCGTTAAATTTCATTATAATTTACTACGCAATGAAAATGCAACTTTTTAGATTTTTTTTGAATCCGCATCAATTTTATGACGAATCGAAATCAAAACAAATTACAACTACTGCGTTTCGATTACGGTTATAGGAATGCGGTGAATCCTCGAACTGCTTTATCAACATGTTTTTTATACCCGGACTGCATTGCCGATCGGTTATGAGAATACCAAATTTTATCAAAACGATTCGCATTCCCTGCGAAAGGCATCCGCCGGATACCGTAATAGGCATGATTGAAAAAAATTTTTTGGTAGAAGTTATGGATCCATTTCGGAGACCACCACATCCCCTCATCAGACTTCTTCCAGCGGCCTCAACCGAGAATCGAACTTAGGTCGTTTCGATTGGTAGTCCAATGTCTATCCCGTTGAGCTACCACCGCCCTCAGCTTTGTTTCGCTTAAATTTCAATTTTCCTTATATTACAATCCACATACCAACAACAGTAGCTTAATGACACTCTGTCTTTGCTACCTAGTATGTTGGTGCGATTGTGTGTTTTTTTTTGTACAAAGTTCTAAAGCTATTAACAAGCAAAGCTTTTGTACAGGCAATGCTTGTTATTGTTTCAGATTTTGGTTTTTTTCGGCAGGCTCTCCGATTTACATATTTACGTTTTTTTTTGCATGGCCGTTTTAATTCTTATAATTATTTTATGCGAATTTTATATGAGCTATTGGCCAGTTTATAATTAAAGAAATTGAAAAAAAAAATTTTTGGTAGAAGTTATGGATCCATTTCGGAGACCACCACATCCCCTCATCAGACTTCTTATAATCATTTACATCAGGGATTGGCGCCGCAAGGTACCTAATACAAACGCACGCCGTCAATTTACTGTAAAAAATTTATCATGCTCATACAACTTTATGGGAGTAACCGAAATTGAACGGCGTGCGTAAAAAGCAAACTCGACTGGCGGCTTGCGTTTTTATTAGGTAGCGCTGTTAGAGCTGCTACTCTCTTGTTCTCAATACCAAATATGCATTACCGCGCTCAATATTGATTGCCACTATGCCAAAGAAAATGTTGATAATAATTCCCAACAAAATAATCAAAAAATTACAAACAGACTAATAAATTATCGCCTTCGTAATTCGAATGATAAAAGAAACTTAAAAGAAGTACACCTGTTTTTTTTTACAAAAAAAATTATCTGAAATGTTAATTACATCTAGGAATGAATTTTGTTTGTAGTTCGTTTGATCTTTCTTTGGTCAAAGCTTTGGTAGAAATTAAAAAAAAAAAAACATATTTAACATTACCAAATTAAGTATACCTTAGAATAATTTTATCATATTGAAAAAGAAAAATACTAAAATCATTTGAGAATTTGAAATACCGCAATGCGCCAATTGTCAGCAATATGGCCACAAAAATCCTACTGTCGTCGAAAATCAGTATGTATTAAATGCGCTGGAAACCACCTATCCGCTGACTGCAAGCGAAAGACAAGATCTGAAGATGTCAAATGCGCTCTATGTGAAGGTAACCATCCAGCAAATTATAAAGGCTGTATGGTATACAAAAGCCTCCAAAGCGCCAAATACCCAACTCTGAGGAAAAAAGCTCCTACACAGCCCCAAGAGAAACCACAACAGCCAATTCAAACCCCAATGCAGATTGAAACCCCAATGCAGATTGAAACTCCAATTCAAATTGACTCATACCCGGCCACATATGCTCAAGCAGCAAAGAAAGGCGTAACTCCCCGCTCGAACCCTAATAATGCAATTCCAAATAGCAATGCAACCCACACCCCAACGGAAAACACTAACGAAATGCGAGAAATGATAGACTTACTGAAACAAGTCATGCAACAAATGACAGCCTCCTCGTCACCTTCACGACTAAAAGCTGTGCATCTTCAACCCGTTGAAAATTATTATTTGGAATGCCCATGGCCTATCCAAACACTTACTTGAAGTTAAAGCTTTAGTTCAAACCCATGATATAGATATACTCCTCATATCTGAGACCCACTTTACTGACAAAAGCTACTTTGAAGTACCCAACTACAAGTTTTACCACACAAAACACCCGAGTAACAACGCTCATGAGGGCTCAGGTATCTTGATATGGAAAAGTATTAAACATTACAGCGCGAATTCATTCCGTACAAATGCTATACAAGCCACAAATATTGTCATTGAAGACCCGAGCGGCCAGCTTACACTCTCTGCTATCTATAGCCCGCCGAGGCACTCTATCAGCACTGCAGAATATGAAAATTTCTTCAAAACTCTTGGAAATCGATTTCTAGCTGGGGGCGATTACAATGCCAAACACACATTCTGGGGCTCTCGTCTCATTACCCCTAAAGGAAGACAACTATATAATGCTATTAGAAATCTCAGTTTAACTCCATTCTCTACTGGAACTCGTACTTATTGGCCAACAGATAAAAATAAAATACCCGACTTAATCGATTTCTGCGTGGTGAAAGGCGGGACTTCCTCAGATATAAATTGCAAATCGTGCTTTGAATTGTCTTCCAACCACTCTCCAATCCTGGTAACAATTGATAAAAAGTTTCGAACATTTTAACAGCTGCATCCAACAAGCTGCGTGGAAATCAACTCTCATCCTCACCAGACAAAAAAGGACAAGCGTTACCCACAACATAAAAGCTAAGCTCAAAGAAAAGCGAATCGCAAGGAAAAAATGGCAACAAACCCTTCACCCCGACGACAAGAAAAGATTGAATGCTCTCACCAAATAACTCAAAAATATCCTCAAAATCGAACACAACAGACAAGTTCAACAATATCTCAGTAATATTGATGCAACAGCTGCAACTGATTACTAGGGATGGGACTATCCTCTATAAAATAAAAAATACTCTCCCTACAAACTACTTTCTATTTATACAATCTTATCTATAAAATCGTTTCTTTTTCGTCAAAGAAGGAGCAGAGCAGTCTGAGCTTTACGAGAGCTTAGCAGGCGTCCCGCAAGGTAGTGTAATGGGCCCAATACTGTACCTACTTTACACCAAACCTGTTAAATAATGATTATTAATCGTAATGATTACCGGCTTGATTGATTATTTGATTATTTCAACTGTCCATTTAATGATTGATTACCCATTGTTTTCAAATTTTAATGATTATTTTGCAATTACCATTAAAAAAAATCATAAAAAATCAAAAAAAAGAAAAATAATAATAATAAATAAATAAATAAATAAAATAATAATAATAATAATTTTTTTTGATTATTTTTGATTATTTTTGATTTTTTTTTGATTTTTTATGATTTTTTTTTGATTTTTTTGATTTTTTTTAATTTTTATCAATATGGTTTAGAAATACGCACATTTGTACGTATGCAGGTATGTATATAGCCTTTTAAGGCAGACTCCCGACGGTAGCTTGATGGTAGTACCGGGGGGTTCGATACGATGAGCGTAAGTGGTGTAGTGCGGTTAAAGTCCCACACTAACAGGATAAAGGCTCTATATGCTTCCTCCTCGTATATTTGTGCAGAGAGGCATACACATTTATACATATCTTACAAGCTTGGAATTATTGTTAATTTGTCATTGACCGTACATGGTACGATGCACGTTTATATCTAATTATTTATCTTTATGAAAAATTGTTTAGGGTGCCCAAATCAAACATTTTAGTGTAACATTCGCTGTTGTACTAACTCATAAATTGGGCTTTAATACAGAATTTCTCGTAGTTAGGTATACAATGAAAAGCAACTAATATTGCGCTGTCTTCGACTGTATCGAGACTTTATGACATTCATGAATGAGGAAAAGAAGCGATACATAGTATCATTTTCATTAATTTATACAGTGAATTATGTGTGTTATTTATGGAGATGTTATAGTCCAAAATGTCTATATCTGAACAATCCGTTTTATGGGACCTATATGTTATAGTGGTCCAATTTCTCTTAAGAAGTCACCCAAGTACCAAATTTCAAGTAGATATCTCAAAAAAATGAGGGATTAGTTTGCGTTTATACAAACGACTCAGCTCATGATCCTCATCATAGCGGTTATATTTTGGTGGATCTGTCATGCCTCCTTCTGCATTTTCCGTGAGTTTGTCAGTATATTTTATTGCCAAATTTGAAATAATTCTGGTCCAGGGTTATTTTCAGCGTATTTACGATCTCTGTTGCAATGTCTTTGTTCGTTTTCTCTGTCAGTATTTTAGTTAGAGCTTTTAGTATTTCTGTCTTTGGTATCGAGGGGTATCCTTCACGTAAAGTGATACCTGTTTTAAGTCCTTGGGTACGTTCAGAATTCTCAGTTTGTTGACTAGTTCCGTTGTGTTTTGTTTTTGATTGCTAGTAGCATATTTAGATGTTTTGAAAGTCTATATCCTGGTGCCGATTTATGGTTTACTATTGGTCGCATAGGTGTTCCTGTTTTGTGGATTTTAGGTGATGGGGCAGATGGATTCATTGCTGTGAGAGTGTAGGCTACTTTGCTGTCTCTTATATTTTTCGCTTGTTTTATTGCACGCTTTATTGCCATTTGGTATTCTTCCGCTGGGTCTTTTCTCATCACTCCGCAGCCCATTTCTTTGATTAGTTGACCTGTTTTTGCGATGTATTCCTCTTTCTCCATTAGCACAGTTGTATTTCCTTTGTCTGTTTCACACTTCATCAATTTTTTCAAAAAAGGAAAAATTCTTAATTTCAAATAAGTTGTATTTATTGTTCATCATACGCCATACCGTTTCAGCCCTAGTTATTGCGCTATTGTATTCTTTTAAAAGGCAGAAATATTACGTACTTACGTTCCGACATTGTTCCTCAAATAGGATTATTTGGGAATTTGTATTCGTCTTCGCATGCCTACTACATAATAAAGCAGTAGACGATTTGCTATGTTGCAAATAGATTTACGTAAAGATAATCTCTGTCATAATCAGAATTCTTTATTCGCTCTTCCCTGTCCTTATACTGAACCTAGAAATGAATCTTCCCCAGGTGTAGGAAGGGTTTGTATCCGTATCTAGTACGAAAAACTTCGAACGAGCCAAGGTCTATACAAATTTTGTACTTCTAAATTTGTCGACATTTTAATTAGTGCAGTTGTCGCTGTAGAATACACAATGACTTGGATACACCTGTCCCCATATTTACTGCAGGGTTAGATACGTACTTTAATATGCGTTCACATACATTTGTACAAACAAGCTTTATGCCTCTCTGACCAAACATACATGCCTACCTCAATACTTATGTGCATGCGTATCCAAATTTCTTTACAACAATATTGAAAAAAATCAAACAAAATAAAAAAAAATCAAAATAAAATCATAAAAAATCAAAAAAAATCAAAAATGATCATAAAAAATCAAAAATAATAAAAAACAATCAAAAAAAATTATTTTGATTATTTTTGATTTTTTATGATTTTTTTTGATTTTTTTTAATGGTAATCATGAAAATTACTTTTTTTCAGCAAAAGAATTAAAATAATGATTACCAATTAAAAAACAAAACAATTTAATTGATTACTAATCCTAATCGAAATTTAACAGGTCTGCTTTACACATACGACCTCCCAATAGCAGAAGGAGTCACTATCGGTACTTTTGCCGATGACGTACTGGCTGCAGACCTCAACCCTAACGTGGCCTCACTCAAGCTTCAAAGAAGTTTAAATAAAATTACCCATTGGCTGAAAGACTGGCGGATAAAGTCGAATGAGTCAAAATCTGTCCAAGTGACGTTTACCACTAGACGTAACACTTGCCCACCCGTAAAACTCAATGGCATTGATATACCGCAAAGTGACGTAACAAAGTATCTTGGTATGCATCTCGACAGAAAACTAACATGGAGAACCCACATATTCACCAAACGA
Organism: Urophora cardui; assembly: GCA_960531455.1. Classification (NCBI taxonomy): domain Eukaryota; kingdom Metazoa; phylum Arthropoda; class Insecta; order Diptera; family Tephritidae; genus Urophora; species Urophora cardui. The sequence continues at coordinate 96,271,065 of OY482672.1, forward strand.
AAAGCTCTTGGTATAAAACTGAGAAATCTTTATTGGCTCATGAATCGAAACTCCCAACTATCAATCGACAACAAACTCCTGCTCTACTCAGCTATCTTAAAACCCATTTGGACCTATGGCATACAGCTGTGGGGAACCGCAGCAAACTCAAATATAGAGATTCTCCAAAGATTCCAATCGAAAACCATTAGAATGATTGTAAATGCTACTACGTCACGAACGACCAACTACATCGTGACCTACAGATACCTACTATCTCTCAAGAAATCAGAAAGTATGCTGCATCATACAAAATGAGATTATTAGCTCACCCCAACCCACTCGTTCTAGCCCTGACGGCAAGACCAACTAATTTCGTACGCCTCAAAAGAAAATCATTTACAGATCTTTACTGATGCACTACAATAAATGGATGCGCTACTGAGAGCAATCCATACACGCCCACCATGTTTATTAAGTCATTATTAATTACTAATTACTTTTAACGAACCACAAAATTGTTAGATGTATTTTATTAATACAGTTGGCAAAATATATTGGATGCTAAAAAAAAAAAAATTTGATATTTACCAAATTATCTACCAACCGCAAAAAAAATACCTATTTTGGAATTAGTTACCAAGTGTGGCAACCATATGCTCAGTTTGAGTTCGTCCTTCTCCCCACCAGCTGGCATATTTACCTATTTCACCTCCCCATGCAATGAGCCAGCTCGGCCCGTACGGGTAAAATACCCATATGGGCTCAATCGCCCATGGCTGCCTAGTTAGTCGAAAATTGTTGTACTAAATAATTTTTAGTGGTAGGGTATGTTCAGAAACGCAGCATGAAACGCAACAGCGGCAGTAATTATTTTTTTGATGATTGTGATGAGCTACGCTTCATGCAAAATTTACGTTTTTACTACAAAAGCAGGTTGCGCTTCAAACTGAGTTTCTGACCAACAAAGCCGTAGTCGAGACTAAAAATTTCCCATAAATATTACCTATTTATTAGACCAACATTTTTCCCACTAATGCCGTGTGTGAAAAGTTCTACGAGGAAACGTGGTGGAGCAGAAATTTACTATTGTGGAAGTTTTTTTTTACCAATTTGTTGTGTGAAACGAAAAAATTGTTGACACAGTAAATTTTTGATAGCCGCTGAATAATTAATTAACCAAGATGACCCTAAAAGCTATTGGAAAAGTGAAACAAAATAGGCTTCAAATGTGAATAAAAATACATACGTAATCTAATACCATGTCTCCACATAACGTGTTTCGCTCTTTTTTTCTGCATTTTCTCTCTCAATCTTGAGAGCGAGTGAAGATTGAAACACTGTTTCATTCTGAATCATCTTGCCAACCTCGATGATATCGATGTCTTCTCTAATTTTGTATCGAAAATCTATCGAAATCTCACACAGGCCAAAACAAAAACGCAAAATATAAGCAAACATACAAACACTTAAGAAGAGCAAGAAAGAGAAATGTTAAACTGAATCACGATCAGCCACGTGGAGACGGGTTATTTAGCGAGATGTTTTGCTAAATGTTTTGTTGGTGAAACAAGTTATGTGGAGACGGGCTTTAAGTTTAAAACCAGGGACGTAACGGTTATAAGAGAAATGGGGTAAAAGTTATATTTAACCATTATCATGAGAAAAAAAAACCGTTTTGGGCCTGAGTAACCGTTATAAAAACCAAAAAAACCGTTTTGGGCCTGAATAACCGTTATGGCAACCAAAAGTGTTTTGGGCTTGAATAACCGTTATGGCAACCAAAAAACTGTTTTGGGCTTGAATAACCGTTATAGCAACCAAAAAACTGTTTTGGGCCTGAATAACCGTTATGGCAACCAAAAAACTGTTTTGGGCCTGAATAACCGTTATAGCAACCAGAAAACTGTTTTGGGCCTGAATAACCGTTATTAAGATTTTTATTTTTTTTTTGGTCAGCTATAAAGGTCAAACCTATTTATTTGCCACTTTCCCTAAATATTTCTGGACGATATTGGTATCAAATGAAAGGTGTTGATCAGGACTTTTACATAGAGATGTATTGGTTATGATTCCTATGTCGGGTCCGCAGATATGGGTCAAAATGCGGACCTGGATGACCCCAGAAAAAATCTGAGCGATATTGGTGTCAAATGAAAGGTGCTTTGCAGGGCTTTTACATAGAGATGTATTGGTTATGATTCCTAGGTCGGGTCCGCAGATATGGGTCAAAACGTGGACCTGGATGACCCCAGAAAATTTCTGAGCTATATTGGTATCAAATGAAAAGAGGAAATCAGAGCTACAATATAGACCTCTATTCGATGTTATGTTTAACCCGGTTCCCTAGGGAAACGGAAAGGAAAAGGGACGGAAAGGGAGGGGGAAAACAAATGAAAATTGGATGGAGAGAGTTGGTGAAAGAGAGAGAGGGTAGCACAGGGAAGGAGAGAAGGAATGGGAGGGAAATGGAGAAAGGACGTGTAAGAAGAGGTAAGGGAGAGCAGTAGAGAAAGGCAAAGGGAAAGGGAGGAAGGGGAAATGTGACGGCAAACAGAAAATAAAACTGATACGGAAATGTAAGGGAAGGGGAAAGAGAAAGGAAATAGTAGAGGGCGGGAGACTATAGGACATGAAGAGAGGCGAACTTTTGAAAATATAAATTCTTTCCTGCACTTGTTCTGTAACTAATTTGATTTTGCTGAGGCCTGTAACCCGAGGAAGGATCGGTCATCTAGGCATTTTCATTTTTATAAAGTGTGACGTCGCTTGAATAATGAAACAACGTCTAATCTAAAGTGCGGTTTCGAGAAAAGCGAGTTTAAAGATTTTAAAACCTAGAAAGCAACTTCAAATTTAAATTTTACAGTTTTTACTGCAAATCTTGTCATTTTAAATCGACCACACTTTTCACTGATTAATTCGTTGTTATTCCGCACAGAAATATGAGTGGGTTTTACTAAGGTATACAACTTTATGCCATTTTTCTGAAACCATAGTAAGAAGTTAAATTCTATCATGTGAACTGTGCTACACGCGGTTTTTTTTTTATCATAGTTCAGGACCCGGTGAAAATTCAATATTAATGAGTGGTGATATATGTATGAAAATAGGGACTGTTTGAAAAAACATTTTAAACTTGATATTCTTATTTTGCTCTTGGTTTGTTCGGTCACATAAGACTTGAGAACCACTGCACTAAACTGGATAATTCCTTCTGAAAGTTGGTTCGTAATTACCTCGAATCGGTTCCGGAAAAAAGTGGAAAATATTGAGGGGCGTAGCACCTTCCATACAAATACAATCTTTCATGCTGCATACTCTGGAAGTATTTTCCGTAGAATATCTAAACTTAGTGGCAGAATAAACGAAATCAATGCATAACCTATGATAGAAATTTTGAGTTATTCGAAATGGGGGCGTGGCACCCCTGAAAGTATGTGTGGTAGAATATGAAAACAAGACATAAAAATGAAAATAACTCTAACATTGGTTAAAACCCCCTATTTGATATTGCATATGTATTCGCAATTATAATTTTAGTGGTTGGTTTATAATAGTTTATTCGTTGAGAAAATTTTACAGAATGAAAAAATTAAATTTTTTTATATGATATAACAATCTAAAAACATTTGATTAAATTCATTTTTCTATACAGTTATAAACACAGTAAAATATTACAAAGTAGAATACAGTATTTAATTGATAATTCTAACATTTGATAAAAATATTATTTTAAAAAATAGGGATGGGGATTAGTACGGATTGAATAGGGGCTTTTCTTGAAATCATTATTGCTCTACCTGCAGAAATTTCCAAAAAATTTTCAATTTATTTTTATAAAAAGTATTTTATTTAGATGAACATTTTATGTTCTTAATTCTCTGTAAATAATATTAGAATGAACAATTATAATAACTAAAAACACATTAACAATTTTACATTATAAATATAAAGTATTATTTAAAAAAGGTAGAATATTTATATGTATATATCGTCGTACCATACGAAAACTAACATCAGATTTTTTGTGGCTGACGAAAAGTAAAAAGTTCAAGTTTTGGCCGACGAAAAGTAAAAAATCGAGTTTTGGCTGACGAAAAGTAATAAAATCAACTTTTGGCTGACGAAAACTATCAATTTCGTATAAACAACAACAATTTTAATGTAAAAACAGTATATAATTACTGATACTTTTCGTCAGCCAAAAGTCGATTTTATTACTTTTCGTCAGCCAAAACTCGATTTTATTACTTTTCGTCGGCCAAAAGTCAAATGTTCTACTTTTCGTACAGAATTTTTTTATTGATAGCTTTCGCCAGAAATTTTAAATATGTTAGTTTTCGTATGGTACGACGATATATAAATAATCCACTACAGTATGTAAGTGGCTTAGTAAAAAAAATAGTTCTGCTGAGCAACTACAAAATGTGATTGCGCCTAAAACATGCTACAAATGCTGCCGTTTTTTTCGACGACAAATACCTTATTGTGCAAAAACATATATTACTATATACCTAAATTAGATATCCGAAAAATTAAAACGTTGTCTTCAAGAGAAATGGCCGAGCTTTCAATAGCTTTAATCAGTTTTTAAAATAAGTAAGTAATTTAAAAGATATTTAGGGGCGAATATAGCCATAAAACGTGTTTTTCGCCTCTTTGGGCATGAATATCTAAAAAACTGTACGTATTACAGAAAATCAGACTTCAGATTCGGATTCAGCGCACCGAAATCCTTTAGAAAAGTAAAATTTTATTTCTGTAACAAAAATATGTTGAAATTTGGCGACTAGTATAACCAGACTGAGCGTATAAATCTTATGCAACATACAGAGTTTTTATAAGGGGCATTTTTTTTAATATATTATTGAAAAAGTAGGCGTAGTTATAAACTGATTTCACCAAGTTTTTAAATATACATACATATATTACCACAAATGATGAAAGTGCGTGTATCAAGTTTCGTCATAATATCACAATTACACTATGACAAAGATTGAGGGTGGTTATTTGGTGTCGGAATAATTCCCACAGAGATGGAAGGCCCCCAAACCGTTTTGATCCCTGAGGTTAATATTTTTATACTTAGATGCACTAGTACACAAAGTATTATAATTTAGATTTTATATTATTCTGCCCCCAAATGTGCTGTCGCACAGTTTTATTTATCGAGTTACGGGCTCATAAGTCTCGCAGATGCCTTGTCTAAAAAGAGCCGGTGTCAGGTCCACTTTCAAAAATGTATACATATTTAATAGCCGTTAGTTTCAACAAAAATATCGTAAAATATTTTTTATTAGACCCATATAAAAATGGTCATGGTCATCAACCGATTTTGTTAATCTTTGGTCCTATTCAACACTTTTCATTTGATACCAGGGAATTTTCTGGGGTCATCCAGGTCCGCATTTTGACCTATATCTGCGGACCCGACCTAGGAATAATAACCAATACATCTCTTTGTAAAAGCCCTGATCAGTACCTTTCATTTGACACCAATATCGCTCAGATTTTTTCTGGGGTCATCCAGATCCGCATTTTGACCCATATCTGCGGACCCGACCTAGGAATCATAACCAATACATCTCTCTGTAAAAGCCCTGATCAGTACCTTTCATTTGACACCAATATCGCTCAGATTTTTTCTGGGGTCATCCAGGTCCGCATTTTGACCCATATCTGCGGACCCGAACTAGGAATCATAACCAATACATCTCTATGTAAAAGTCCTGATCAACACCTTTCATACCAATATCGTCCAGAAATATTTAGGGAAAGTGACAAATAAATAGGTTTGACCTTTATAGCTGACCAAAAAAAAAAAATAAAAATTTTAATAACGGTTATTCAGGCCCAAAACAGTTTTCTGGTTGCTATACGGTTATTCAGGCCCAAAACAGTTTTTTGGTTGCCATAACGGTTATTCAGGCCCAAAACAGTTTTCTGGTTGCTATAACGGTTATTCAAGCCCAAAACAGTTTTTTGGTTACTATAACGGCTATTCAAGCCCAAAACGGTTTTTTGGTTGTTATAACGGTTATTAAGGACCAAAAAAATTTTTCTCTTATGATAATAGTTAAATATAACCAAAAGAAGATAAAGGTTATTTTTGCGTAACCTTTTCACCACACTAGAAAAAATAACCGTTATTTTCGGTCCCTGTTTAAAACATTTTAATCATACAACCTGATTTTTAATCCATACTATATAGTACATTAGGCGCATACATTTGTGTTGTGGGTAAGCCAAATAAATTTTTTGTGTGAAATGAATTTCCGGTTACCACACACGTGGTAGAAAATGGTAATTCAAATACCAAATCAATTGCCCCGGAGACCAAATCAGGGGGGACTCGCCCCGGGCGCAATGATTTTAGGGGCGCCAAATGAGCTTCGATTAGAGGTGGGAAACTATCGATAGTGCCACCATAGATAGTCTTCAAACCATCTATAGTACTATCGATAGAACTATCGCCGAAAATTTGAAAGTCAAGAAACCATCAAAATCAAAATTTTTAAATTCAGTCCGGTATATTTTAGTACACGGAAGTGAAAGTTTGAAGTCGAAACAAAAAAAAAATCTTCAAAGCCTTCTATAATGTTTAAATTTTTTTGTACATATACGAATATAAAACCTCAACAGAATATGAAATAGTATGGTGCAATATGGGGATGGAAAAGTTGTAAAACTATCGATAGTACACTTAATATCGATAGTTTTGATAGTGTGAACTAGTTTCACTAGTTCTTTGTTGTACATGTACATGTACATACTCATTTACTTACATATAATTATTAGTTTTACATATATTTATTTGGTTTTGAAATTCAGTTGTGCTTTGTATGCTAATATCATAACTATTTCTATCTTATTTCGTTAAATAAATTATTTAAGGCTTTTTGTATTTTTTTTTTTGTATCTTATTCTTATGTGTAACTAGATTAGTTATTAGTATTATATTTATTTTTGTACAATTCACAGTTGTATTCTTGAATTCCTAAATGTCTCAAAGTGAGATTGATTATATGTATATTTTTTATTTATAATTTTACTTTCCTTATGCGGTTTTTATGTACCGTTTTGTATTTTTTCTTTGTTTTATCAAAAAATGTTACATTTGCACCGTCTATATTTGTTACTTCGTAGGGACCCTGATATATATTTTTGTGCTTATCACGCGGTTCTTTTTGAACTAAAACCATATCGTTTATATTTACCATTATTGGTTGTGCATTTTTATCATATGTGTCTTTATTCCTTATTTTGTGTTTTTCTACTAACTCTTTTGCCAATGCATGGGATTTCTGCATTCGATACTTCACTTCCTTTGAATAGTCTTCAACATTATAAATTGGATCAATTTTTTCGCTTTTTAATTCCTTTGGAAATATTGCCTTTTTGCCGAAAACTAATTCAAAAGGAGTGAGTTTATTATCGAAAACAGTATTTGGCGTTGTATTATGCCAAAATGTAAAGTATTTTAAATATGTATCCCAATCGTCAAAAGAATCATTTAAGTATGCACGTAAGTATTCATTAAAAACTCTATGGTTTCGTTCGACAGTGCCTACGGTTTCGTGATGATGCGGTGTTGAAAAATTATGATTAATATTTAGTAAGTTAGTTAAATTTGAGAACATTTCATTTTTAAACTCTGTGCCTAAATCCGATTTAATAGATTTCATTACTCCGTATATTAAAATAAAACTTTCGAATATTGCTGAAGCGATGGTTTTTGCGCTTTTATCTGGTATTGCTATTGTTATTAAGTATTTAGTGAGATCGCAAATCATGGTAAGTGCGAACTTGTTACCATATTTCGACTCTGGCAATGGACCAATGGTGTCAATTACGACAATATCAAAAGGTTTATTAGGGGTAGGAGTTAAAACGAGTTCTTCTTTGTTTCCTATTTTAACCTTGTTAAGAAGGCATTTTTCGCATTTTTTAACATAACTAGCTATATCTTTCGTCATGTTTTTCCAGTAAAATTTGTTTCGTAATTTGGCATATAATTTTTTCGTTCCGCAATGACCTCCAGAGATGGGATCATTGTGATATATTTCAAGTAATTTTAATTTTTGTTCCTGATCGGTAATTGTTTGAATTGGATCCAATAAAATAATTGTTAAAGCTTTTAAAATTGTATTTCCTCTATCTTTAAAATTTGTAATTGTAATATATTTGAAAATTAAATCATCTTTTGGCCATTCTATTTGCTTAATTTTAAATTTACCGGCTTCTAATTCTAGCCTCGAAAGTAAAGTATCGAAATTCTTTATTTCGTTAGAAAATTCAAAATCAAGTAAAATTGTTCTTTTATGTTTTATATGTGCGCATATTCATAAAAATTGTTTGTTATTTTTATCATGAAATATTGTGGATCTGATACGAGGAATTTTGTTTGAAAAATTATGCGTAAATTTGTCGTATACGTTTAATGTTTGTATGTTTTCATATGAACTAATATTTTCGCTTGAGCTGTTTTTCTCTTTTTTCTTAGTCATAGCCCTAGTCTGAACTGCAAGTATATTTTTTGTTGAGTCTTTTATTTCGCCAATGGTGATACGCGAAAGTGCATCGGCACCTACATTGGATTTTCCTTTTATGTACTCTATAGTAAAATTGTATTCTGCCAATTCAAGTCTAATTCTCGAAAGTTTTGAAGATGGGTCTTTCATGTTGAATAAGTAGACTAAAGGCCTGTGGTCAGATTTTACTATAAAATGATTTCCATATACATACGGTCTAAATTGTTTGATAGCAAAATAAATGGCTAATAACTCTAACTCAATGATCGCTTTCTTTTGTTCTGTATTATTGAAAGATTTTGAAGCATAGCAAATAGGTAAATCGTTGCCTTCATGATTTTGGCTTAATATTGCTCCACACCCAGTTTTTGAAGCATCTACTGTGATGATAAACTGTTTGGAAAAGTCTGGGTATTGTAATAGTTTAGGTGACATTAGGGATGCTCTTAATGCATCAAAGGCTTCATCACATGTTTTGTCCCAATTAAATTCGACTCTTTTTCTACTCAATTTATTTAAAGGTGCTGCCAGAGATGCAAAATTCGGAATAAAGCGTCTGTAGTAGTTCGCAAAAGCGACGAAACGTCTTACAGCGTCCTTTGTCTGTTGGTTTTGTATATTTCCCTAATTGCATCTATTTTTGAATCGTCTGGTAACAAACCTTTAGCTGAACATTTGTGACCTAAAAATGTCACTTCGGGTCTAAGAAAATTACATTTGTTTGGATTGAGCTTGAGATTGAAAGATCTGCAAGTGTCGAATACTTTGGTCAAATTTTTTATGTGATGTGATTCGTTACAGCCATGACGATAATGTCATCTACATAAAGAAAAGCTACGTTAGATGGTACGCCTGAAAATGCAATGGTCATCATTCTTGAAAACGACTTTGGTGCAATATTCAAACCAAATGGCAATACTTTCCATCTATAAGCTCCGCGATCAGTAGAGAATGAAGTTATATCACGTGAATCAACATGTAAAAGTATTTGGTGAAATCCAGGAAAAAGATCTAAAGTTGAGAAATATTTGGCTCTGCCAAGATTGTCTAAATATCGTCGATTCGTGCTAATGGAAATTTGTCAGCCTATTAGCTTCTTGTTAACTGCACGAAAATCAAACACATTTTCTGTAAGCTTTTTCACCATTAACTTTCTTTTTGGGAACTAATATAAGAGGGCTGTTATAGTTGAATAAACTTTCTTCGATTAAATCATTATCTAATAATTTTGTACTTGCTTGTTTATTTCCTCTCGTTGAGAATATGGTAAAACGATAGTTTTTCACATACACCGGCTCGGTGTCGGTAACACGTAGTTTTTGCTCATAAAAATTATTTAATGTCATTTTGTCGTTGTTAAGTGCGAATATGTCAGCATATTGTAATGCAAAGGTCTAAAAGTTCAGATGGATAATTTTTAGGAAATTGATTTTTAAAATTGTAGTGAGCTCCTTAATACGTTTCTCGTCTGCGTTTGTTTTATTAATAACATAGACGTGATAATTTGATAGTTTTTCCGTCCGAATGGAATTTTTATTTACGAATTGTATGTCATTTGTGGTATTGATTAATTTATGACTGGGTTATCTGAATTTGTAATGCATCTTGCTGTAAATACTCCTTTTTGTATTTCTTGAGATTCAACGAAAAGTGGAGTCGTTGAGTGACCTAAGTCAAAAATTCGAAAAACTTCACACCTTGGTGGTATAATACACATATCGCTTTCTGTTCCGTGAAGGGATTGGCATATTAACTCTTTCATTGTTTGCCAGAATGAGATGCTATTATTGGAATAATTTATAACGCATTTGTTATATTTGAGAAAGTCTT